>VXAY01004701.1:1041464-1087170 GCA_013399855.1 Oxyruncus cristatus | reverse complement strand
CCCCCCTGCCCCTTGTCTCCTTAATGCAGAGCTGCTTTAGCGGGAGGATCAGGGGCTTTATCCGCTATTATCCACTCGCTTATCCCCCGGACCCGCACCCAGACACTTTCCCGGTCTGCGCTGAGTTGCCGGGCAAGCTCTGCCGAGGTGGCATCGTTTTGGGATGCAGGGGATGGGGGTGCAGCCCTTGCCATCCCTCCCTTCCTTTCTGATCCCCCCACCTATGGGTTCGGGGGCCCCCCCTGCCTGCACCCCCTTGCCCTGAGCTGCATCCAAATCACTGCCGTGCCATGGCCGAGCTGCGGTGACATCCTGGCCTGCCCTGGTGACAGCCCTGGGGACGCCAGCACCTGCTGCTGGGGGCTTTTATTGGCGGGCGAGGCCAAAGAGGGGTCACGCGCCCCGAGGGATGTGGTTTCCACGAGTGATTTCTATGGATGCTTTCCATTTAGAACCAAGCCCCACAGATGCCCCAAGCCGACGCTGCTTTCCCTGGCAGCCAGCTTGGCCAGGCAGAGAGCGGGGGGCTGCTTGCAGTGTGGGTGTGTGTGTGTGTGGGGTCACCCAGACCTCTCCTGCCGGCTTGGCTCTGCCCTCAGGCTCGGAGTGTCCCGGGGGCTGTGCTGCCCAGCTCAAACGATCCCCCCAGGAGCTGGAGGGGATCCCTGGAATGTGCCTGGCTCCACGTCGCACCGGCAGCCCGTGGCCAAGGCACTTCTGGGGCTCAGGCGGGGCTTTCTCGGCATCTGCAGCCCCTGAGGGTCTTGGAGGAGCCTGGGGAGCTGCTCACCCCGTGGTGGAGTGAGGAGGAGGGGGGATGTTGGAAGCGTTGCAGAGGGTTTCCACCCTGGAAATTCTGACCCTGGCAGAGGAGTAGAGATGCTCCAGGCTGTCAAGCCACAACTTTACGTAGCATCCTTTGCGGGGGGGAGCAGATGCTGCCCCCCTGTACCCCGAGACTGTTTCCTGGAGTGCTGCCCCGGCGGGATTTGCTGGCAGAGCTTCCCTCCTCTTTGGGACCACCAGGTCAGGAGTCTGCAGGCAGGGGTCTGGCAGCCGGTGGGGAAGCGGGATCTCCCTCTCCCCAATTTGCCTGGATAAGATCCAACCGTCTGGGTCGGCGGCGCTGCCGAGGGCGGCTGCCGGCTGTGGGAAGTATCCCTGTGCACGCGATGATACATCAGGAACGGCCTCTGGAGCAGGGGCCGGATGTGGCTCCCTGCTCCCCATCCCCTCCTGGGCATTTCTGATCCCCCAGTTGCTGCTGGGACACCACGAGCCCAGTGGGTCAGGCCTCGGGTTTAGGCCAGGGCAGGATGTGGCCCCTCGGCTGGGGGGTTCCCGTGGCAGCGATGCCGGGGTGAGGTGGGTAAGGGTGGCCTGTGCCAGGGCTGGCCGTGCTGCCATGGGGGCATGCCTGTGCCAGTGGAGAGAGGAGCCTCTACCAGGAGTTTTTAGGCTCTTTTCGGGATGCGCAGCTGCCCTCGCCGCCGCTTTGGCCTTTCCTGGACAAATAAAGGTCTCGGAGGGAGCCGGAAAAAGAGGCTGAGAGCTCCTTACAAATCGCTCGGGCTGGCAGCGGGGTCAGCCGGCGGTGAAGCAGCACCCTGCTCGCCTGCTTGGAGTATTTTATTCCCTTTTCCCTTGTTTTTTATTTAAGTGCAGCCCTTCGTGCCAGCCTCCCTCCTGCTGCGCTCCCCTGCCGGCCCCGGGAGCCGCTTGGCCGTGGCCCCAGATCAGCTGCTTCCAGAAAGGGTTTTTTCTCCTGGCATCTCCGGGGTGGGATGGCCCCAGGGTGGCCCGAAGGGCTCACGGGGTGGGTGGAGGGATGGACACACAGAGCCCTGGGCCGCGGGGGGGTGGGGAATGCTGGGGGTGTCTGCTCAGCGCAGTCGTGCTGTGGAGCTGTTGGGACCTGTTGGGATGCGGCACAGGGGGATTTACCCACGGGTTTGTGGAAGGACTTGTGCTGTCTGTGGGGCTGAGCCTGCGCTCCTGCATCTTCTCTCTGCTCCCTGCTGAGCCTTGTCCCTGCAGTGTGCCTCAGTTTCCCCTCTCCCAAAGCAGTGCTTGCCCGGAGGCAGAGGTCCAGGGGTGCAGTGGTCCAGGTTTCTGGGGTCATTCAGCATCTGCCCCAGCAGGCAGGACAGGCTTGGAGTCCTGCACTGGATCCCATAGCCCTGGCACTTCCATCCCACTGCTGATGGGGATGGGGCTGTGCCGCTGTTCCTGTATATCCCACTGCTTGCTCCCACCGCAGGCAAGTCCCAGGCATGGGGCTGGTGGTGAAGGATGATACTGGAGATGGTCCATGGCTCCACCCCTGCTGGGGTCTCCATCCAGTGCACCCCAACCCTGGCAGGGCGGTACACGCCAACCCCCATCCCCATTTCCTCTGAGCATCTCCCGGCTCAGGGGCTCTCAGACCAGCAGGTGGAGATGTGCCATAACTCGCTGTCGAACCGGGAACACACACACGACGTTTGCTCGTTTAATACCCGGACCGGGAACGTGCACTGGGAATGTGCACTGGGAACATACACCTGCTGTCTGCTCGTTTAACAGCTCCCACCCTGGCCGTGCTGACGGGGTCAGAGCAGCTGAGCACCCCTTGGCTCCATCCAGCAGCAGAGAAGGGGCGATAGGACCTTTCCTCGCCCTGGCAGGTGAGAGGACAGGATCCGGCCTCTGAGCTGGGGTGAACCCGGCACAAGTTTTACCTTTGGTGCTGCAGAAAAAAGGGACATGCAAGGACACCCCTTTTGGCTCCACAGTTGTCCTTGCATGACCCCAGGGCCCAGTCCATCTTCCCCCAACCCCAATACCTTAAATCTCAGCAGGATGCCCCGGGACACAGAGGTGTGAAGTTGGACACCTCACTGGGAGGAAATTGTCTTTTCTTCTACCCCTTTTGTCCTCTTGGTGTTGTTGAGGAAAGGGAGAAGGATGAAGGATGCTACTGGTAGCATGACGGAAATCCTCTGAGCAATGATTTTAGTGAGCAGCAGTTGCAGGACTTGGTTCTGGGAATTTCAGGGCGCCTCGATACCCTCGTCCAGACCTGCCCTTCTGCGTGTGCATGTGGCTTTTGTGTGCACACCGGGGAAAAACTGAGGCAGGGTATGGGGTGGCAGCAACCCCCCGACTGGGGATTGCTCAGCAATTTTTGGAAACCTGGCTGTTTTGAGGGTTTTTTTTTTTAAGTGCTACTATTTAAATCACTCCACCATGACTGGCTGCTGAGGTTCCTCTTCCAGCTTCTCTGCATCCTATAGAAGAGGAAGAAAGGAAAAAACAGCATGGCCGGGGATCCCTGCAGAGCATCCCCAACATTCCAGCAGCACATCCCGTGCTGTGGAGGATAGTCAGCAGGATGTGGAATCATCCTGGGCAGATGATGGGTGAGGGCAGGGATGCTTAGACAGCATAACCTGATTTTTTTTTTTTTTTTGGCTGCTGCGATTGCCTGGCCAGCACGGCCCGTGCTGGGCGTGCGGAGGAGTCGCTGAGCTGCCGGGGTGTTCCCCTCCCGCGTGGCGCCTGTCGCTGCCGCCCTACGAGCATCCCATCCGTCTGGAAAAGGTCACTCTTGCTAATCTAATCAGAACCTTTTATTATTAAATAACACGGCTCTGCTAATGAGCAGCCCCCCCGGGGCAGGGGCGGGGGGAAGGTGGCTGCTCCTGGGGTGGGACACGCTGTGACGGGGCTGGGGACCCCAGCGGTGCCTGTGGGTCTCCCTGGGGAGTTCGTCCATGTGCGATGGCAGGATCAGTGGTTCAGTGGTGTGAAGTGAGGCAGGTCCTGGTGCCCCTTGCCGCGGGGGAAGGAGGCTGGAGCTCGCTTTCCTTGCAAACTGGGAGACACAGGGTCCTCCAGCCACATTTGATGGTGGCCCAGTGATCCCCACCCTGGGGAAACACCAGCCAAGCTGGTGGATTTAAGGGCTGTCACTTCTCCAGCAAATGTCCCGGGTTTGGGATGCAGAGGTCGTTCCTCAGGATGTGGCTCTCCTGGGGACCACTCCCTTCATTTTCCCTAAGCTGTTGCCTGACCTGTTGCCGCTCCCACATCCCTGGGGCCCACATCCCTCCCCTTGGCTGGGTGCTGAGCCCCTCACCGCTGCTCTGGCCTCCATCATCAGCAAGGCAATTCACAGTCCTCTGAGGAAGCCACTGGCTCCTGCTGGCGAGCGTTTTTGGATAATATTTGCCATCCCTGCTTTCCCACCAGCTCTGGAAGAAGCCCAACTGGGTGCTGCTGGGGTGGCCGTGCTGTCACCTTCCGGCCCCTGCAGGAGTTACCGGGGCAGGTTTGCCCCGGTGAAATGGGCTGAGCTCTTCCCCAGGACTGACAAAACACGAGAATGAATTAATTTTGAATTTATTTTTCTTTGAGGAAAAGCTGTGTTTTCCCTCTGGAAGACAAGTAGGATTGAAAATGCAATACCGGCCGCTGCCAGCTCGGTGCGGCTGCTGGATGCGCTCGGGTACCAGCGGGAAGGGAGGGGATGTGTTCCAGCCTTGCGTGGTTGATGCTGGGTGGCAAAGTCAAGAGCTGGTACCTGTTCCCAGCCCTGATTTTGGGACTGCTGGGGGTCCTGGTTGCTGAGGGCCGAGGCTGGGTTTATCTGTGGCTCCTCGCGTTCCTTGAGCGCTTCTGGAGTTGAATCCGGCTCCGAACGCAGCCTGACACACGTCACCAGGGGGAAATAAATTAATCAGTGTCTAATCAGTCTGAAACGTGTTGCTTGGCACAGCCTGGGTTGGCAGTAGGGGGGGCACAGCCTGGGGGGGCATGTTCGGTGTTCAGATTTGGAGGGTGCTGGGAGGATGTTCCTGCTCCTGGCTGTGGTGGGAGGGGATGGAGAGGGAACAGGGATGGTCTGAGCAATACACATGGGAGTGCCATTGCATTGCCTCTGCCCCAACACTGTGATGCTGGGGGCTTCTCCCTTGGGGGCTGCTGTCCCTGTCCCTGCTTCCCCGGGCCACCCTTCAGGGCATTCCCCCGCCAGTCCTCCCCCTTTTGGCTCCCTGGGGGGGTTATTTGGGGAAACCGTCTGTGCCCACCTGCTGCTGGGGATGCTGCTCCCAGCTCCCAGCATGGGGGGAGCCTGGCATGGGGGTCACCCAGCCCAGGACCCACCACAACACGTACTGGGGGCTCAGGGGCTGCCCAATTTATCCCGGAATAGCTCCCCTCCCACTGCCTTTCGGAGCCCCTGGGCAAGCCTGTGAATATTCATAGCCAGCCACTTCCCTGTCCTTTTCTTTCCCCCCACTTTTAATTAATTTCTTCATTTTTCTTCCTCCTCTGTAAAGGCCTTCCCCTCCCCGTCCCCCAGCCTGTCCCTTGCCGTGATTTGTGGAAATTGCTCTAAAGTAGCTGCCGCGTAAAAGCCTTGCTGGCTCTGGGAATTTATGGCAGGCTGTGCCTCTGCACAGCACATCCCATTTAGGCCATATTTATTTATTCCTTCAGGTCCCTTGCTTTTTTTTTTTTCTTTTCCGTTTATTCCCTCTTATTAATTTCCTGGGGGGAAGTTCACACCTCGGCGCTGCAGCCTGTTGCGGTGCTGGGACGGGTCCCTTTTGCTGCTGGCCCTGAAACACAGGCTGTGTGCTGGCCTTGCACTGAGTCCCACCAGTGCTACAGTATTTTACTGCTCCTGGTGATGGGGAAGCCAGGCTGGGCCTCTGGGAGGAGGACCTAAAAGAAGGGAGAATCCGGCAGTGCCCACCAGGCACGAGCACAACCCTGTGTTAGACACTAGAGAATCCACTCTTGAGCCAGCGCCGCTGCTCAGAGGAAGACTCGAGACACATCTGCTGGCCAGCACCCACTCAGTTCCTACCCCAGGCTGATTTTGGGAAGCCTGGACCAGTTTGACGGCCCTGTCCTCGGTACCATGGGGATTCCCAGCCCTGTCACCCCATCACCGCTGTATCCACGGGCAGAGCTGAGGGCCTGGAGCATCCCTGTGTCCCGCTCTTCCCGCAGCCACAGATGGGATACCTCACTGCCACGCTCCTGGGGAAGGTAATTTCGTGTTTGTAACAATTACTCACTTAATTGAGTTCCAGTTAGCTGGGACTGGAGATGGAGGCTCTCGGTGCATCGGAGGGAAGGGAGAGCTTGTTGTCTTTTATGTCGCCAAAAACAATTTTCAAGGCTCAGGCTGCAGGTGACATATCAAAGGTTTCCATGAGGGGCCTGCCTGTGTTGTCTAATTTTGGCTTGCACTTTATTTCTGCCTTTTTTTTCCCCGGGAGTGTGTGGTGGAACGGGATTTGTGTTGGGGCTGACTGGGTTTTGAGTGGAAGTGGAGGCACGGAGTGCCATGAGAAGTGGAGGCTTCTGTTTCCACTTTTTGTTGCTTTTTAGGGTGTTTGGAGGTGCTGACCCCGCTTGGTGGGAGCGTAGTGCGTCAGGGATTGGTGCTGTGGGGTGAGGAGGGTAAGGGATGGGTGCAATGCCTGTTCCCAGGACAGGTGGGGAGACGTCGTGTGACCTGACGCTTCCCTGGGAGATTGGGCTGCCTCTAGCTGGAGCATCCAGTTGTGGGAACATTCAGGTGTGAGATCATGCAGGTAGTTGAAGGACGTCCCTCAGAGCTCCAGTTGTGGCACATCCCTGGTATTTGGGGCTGCTGGTGCCCACATTTGTGCTTGGCCCTGATGAATGCAGTGGCAAAACCTGAACCACCAGGTTTTGAGGCTGTGAAGCCTCCGGTGGGATCCGCAGGATGCTCAGGGAAGCGGGGTGGCTTTATCCCAGCTTGAAACAGAACAGCAGTTGGGAGTTCCATTCCAGTTGGGAATATCCAGGCTGGGCTTCTTCCTCAGGGGCTGAGGGGTTTTGCTGTGGTCCCGTTGCTCTCGGCATTTTGGGTGGGTCCATCACCTCCCTGACTTGTCTGGGTGCAGCGGTGTGTCCTGCCCTCACCTCCCTGATTCAGGGGCAGGGTTAGGGTAGGATCAGAAGGGTAGGTACCAGTCCCTGGTATGGAACTGGACCTGGGGAAGGTGGGAGCACTGGTAGCCCTGGCACTGCTGGCATCCCTGTGGCTGGGAGAAGCAGCATCCTCTGCCTGTGTTCTCTGCAGAGAACCGGAGATGGTGGCTGCGCCCCGGGCTGAGGTTTGCAGGGTCCCAGTGACCCGTGACCAGAGTCTTGGACCATGGATGAAATCCTGCTGGCCTTTTCATCCCGTGGTCGGGACTCACAGGGACTGGTGTACACCAAAACCTCTCCAAAGGTATCCTTAGCCGGGCTGGAATCCAGTGCGGATCCCTCTGCTAGGGACGGTAACACACTCCCTGCCATCCCTCCCCGTGTAATTAGGGAGGGTTTTATCCCCATGTCAGCTCAAGTCACTGCTTTATGGACACCTCTCCAGCTTGCTCCAAAGTGGGAGAACCATGGAAGCCCAGCGATGGCCTGGCAGGAGCCAGGAGAGCTTGGACTGGTGTCTCACATTGCTGATATTTTGGCATCTCCCTCAGAGCTGCGTCCGGTCCGTTGATTCACTGAGCCCCCAGTGCTGCCTGTTGTCACCAGGAGAGGTTTTAACCCTCATGGCATGACCTCAAACCTTCCCTCCCTCTTCTCCAGTGGTTTTCCTGTATGTTTTTCCCCTCATAAGTGGGGATATACTCCCGGGAGCCCCCCGCTGTGTCCCACGGGATAAGCCAGGATAAAGATCCCCCCTGGAGCGTGGCTAAAGCGATCCCTATGGCAGACAGCTGGGGCTGGGGCTAAGCTGGGGCTCAGCACTGGCTGTTGGTTCTGGATAAGGGGAAGAGGAGGAGGGTCTTCAGCCTTGGGATAACAGGTGGGAGCAGGGATGGATCTGATGAGGCTGCAGTGGGGGCAGGATGGAGGGGCTGAACTCCCGCCGTGCCCCGTTTTCTGGGGATTCAGGGCAACAAGGGAAGGAGAGTGAGCTGGTGTTCCCCTCCAGCCATAGCTACGTCCAGTCTGTCCCTCAGCCTCCTTTCCCATGTGTCTGTCAGTCTGCCTGGCCGCTGTGTCCCTGAGCAGGGATATGGGGCTCAGGGGGGCATGGTGGTGACCAAACCCCCATGGTGGGGCCCTGCTGAGCAGAGCAGGGGCTTCTGGTGCTGCTTTTTGCAGCAGCGAGGCCCCTCGGCCTGGGGAGGGTCATCTGGATCCTAAGGCAGGGCTGGAGGGTGCT
The DNA here is from genome assembly GCA_013399855.1 of Oxyruncus cristatus. Taxonomy (NCBI): domain Eukaryota; kingdom Metazoa; phylum Chordata; class Aves; order Passeriformes; family Cotingidae; genus Oxyruncus; species Oxyruncus cristatus. The sequence goes on along the minus strand of VXAY01004701.1, from coordinate 1,078,970 downwards.
GCCACTGTCCCCACGTGCCCTCCCGGGCGGGCAGAGCGGCTTGGCCCATCTGGCCGTGTGTCTGCAGCCGGGGCAGGGCACATCTGGCCAGGCAGATGTGGGGGCTCAACAAGGGGGTCACCAGCAGTTGTGTGTTTACATCTCCCTCTTCTCCCCCCCACCCCTCCCTGCCGTGGGTTGGGGGTCAACCTGGCTTCCCACGGGCTGCTGTGGGGTGGGAGGGGTGGGACACGCGGGAGGCTCGTCCCATCCCGCTGTGGGGCTGGGGTGGCTCCTCAGCCCGGGAGGTCTGGGAAGCCCCCAGGCCGGTCAGAGTCTGGCCAGGCACGGAGAGCTGCTTTTTTGGCTTGCGGTGCTGAGCTGCGAGGGTGGAAGGACCATATGGTCCCCTCTGTGCCGGCCTAATAAACCCGGAATGCAGGTCAGGTGCTGCAAATCCCGTTAACCACAGCAGTGGGGCTGCAGAGCAGGGCTTAACCCTTCTGTCCCCCCCAAAACCAGCCAGAGGGGGGACATGAAAGCCACCTTCCCTCCTGGGGGTGTCTTGAAACCAGGTCAGGGTCCATGGACATTAGGGACTGGAGTCTCTTGTCAGCTGTCTTGCTTGTCTGTCCATCCTTCCTGTTTCCTTCCCTCAATCCATTTTTCTTCCATCTTTTGAGGTTCCTTTCTCTCCTTCCCTCCCTTCCTTCTTTCCCTTCCTTCTTTCCCTTACTCCCTTCTCCCGAGCCATTGTGGTCTCCATCCATCCTTCTGTCTGTACATTCTTCCATCCGTCACCTCTTCTCCCTCATCCTGGAGCTATTCTCTTGCCGCCCAGCTATTTCTGAACCACCTCTCTCCTTCAATCCATCCCTGCACCCTCCATTCTCTCTGCTGGTTGTGTATCCTTATCCATCCTTTTTTTTCCTTGCAGCTGCATCCATACCTCCACGTATCTCCTGCCTCCCTTCTCCTTCCCTCACCACCCTGATGCGGAGGCTTGGGCTGGGCTGGGCTGTGTTCCCCCTATCCTGGCACTCACCCCAGGCTGGGTTAGACCCTCTCCTGGCAGGATGAGTTTATGGCCAGGGAACGGAGGCGCCGGCCCTGTCCCCCTCCCAGCAACGTATTATAGCATCGTTTAAATGCATTTTTTGTCCGTGGAAAGAAATCGCTTCTCTAGGTGCCGGCAATTCGCCGGCGCTCAGCTAATCATGGCCACCCCATTAATCTCCAGCCCAGCTTGTCCCCGTCCCTTCCCCTGTCTGGCATGACCAGGGTGCTGGGCGTGGTGACGGGGCCACCCCGGGTGTCCCCATGCCCGCAGGGTTTGGCCCCACGGGCGCCGTGTCCGAGTGGAGCAGGGTGCCCAGCGCGTGTTTGGGAGGGGCAGCACACAACCCTTGCTGGCCACCAGAGAATCCCCGTGGCAAGGAGGAAGAAGCTGCTTTGCTGGGGGTCTCTGGCACAAGCCAAACCGCGGCCAAACCCAGCCGTGGTGGGTGACAGTGGTTGCCCCTCGCCCGCAGGCGCTTGGTGTCGCCGGGGGGGGCACACAGGGGTTCTCATGTCCCACACTCCAGGGACAGGTGGTGCCACCAGGCATTTTGCACCACCCCAAGGGTAGGTTTTGCCTGGGGGCCGTTCTGGGCATTGAGCTGGTTGGGTTTTGTGTGGGTTTTCTTTGTGACGTGACCTGATCCTTCCACAAACCCCAGCGGTTTTTAAGGCGTGGAGACTGGTGCTGTTCTAATGAGTGGGTTGAACAAAGCCCCTGCTGTCCCTGCCTCCATCAGTCCTGCTGGGACCTCACCCGAGCTGTCCCGCTCATGTTGCTCCAGGTGGTGGATCCTTTTCCACGAATAATCTCATGCCTTGGAAAAAAATCCCTTTTCCTCATTGTTGGGGATGGCAGGGACGATGCAAACCTTCATGTTTTGCAGCAGAAAACAACCTCTGTGAGCCAGAGGAGCAGAAAACCCCTCGCTGCTGGTTACTGCTGATCAGAAGGCCAGCCATGGGTGTTCTCCCAGGCTCAACACTTCTCCTGCAGCTCCTGGCTCTCGAGGAGATGGGAAAACAGATGAGGCAAGTGGGATGGGGTCACAGAGGCTGAAGCTGTGCCCATGGTGGTGCCGACACAGTGGTGCTGGCAGCGTGTCCCCCACATTCTCCCAGCTCCGGGGGATTCTCCACCTGGCTCTTGGACAACTTTTATCCCTGGAGATGTAGCTGTGGATGCTGCCTGTCCCGTATCAAGTGCTAATCCTTTTATGAGCCCTCTAAGCTGCTTAACCCCCCTGTGCCCCACAGCAGAGAGTGCCCCGGGTGGGCTGGGGGTTCCTGCGTCCCCTTCAGCCCCGGGGAGCTCGTCCGAGGCCGCTCTCCCGGCTGGAAAAAGCCTCAGGGTTCTGGCGCTCTCTAAAGCCCCTGTCAGGACGGGGGCTGAGTCATTCCCGGGGAGCTGAGCCGTCACATCCTCACCTTTCCCAGCCATTTGACACGGGTAATTTGGGCTCCGCCGCCGCTCAGGAGCCGCTTGGGAGCGGTTGCAATCAGCGTTGGGAACGGGGTTGCGGGGGGCTGGCGGAGAGCCAAGGGGAGTGTTGGTGGTGGTGGGGGGGTACCCAGGCCTCCTGGGAATTTCTGGCAGCCGTTGGAGAATGCAAAGACCTTGAGATGCCTTCCAGGCTCCCGCGGCTGCCGGAGCAGCGCGCGCCGTCGGCCGGCTCCGCGCCGGCCGCCTTTCGCAGGATCTGCTTTAGCAGGAATATCTCTGTGGGTTTTCTCCCCGCTTGCTGGCCGTGGCAGTGGGATAACTGGCTCCCTCTGAGGGGCTCGGGCAGCTCGGACTCTCGGGACCGCCTGGCTGGCAGTGGCTGCCTGCTCTGGCAGTAGTGGAGTTACTCTCCTTTTTAAGGCAAAACGATCAAAAGGCAGGACAACAGGGATTTCCGAGGGGCCGTCACACCTGGGCACTGCTGAGGGTTGCACAAGGTGGCACCAACATCATCTGCATCACTTTCCCACCAGTGTCCACGTCTGGAAAAATGTGGTCTGGGCCGGCTTTGTCGCCTGGGGACAGCACTGTGTGGGTGGCAGCCCTGGGTGGGTGACGGGTGACAGGCTGGCTGTGACACCCTTACAGGCAGCCCATGGGGACAGAGTGGATCTGGGACCTGATTTAGCCACCTTCCGTGTGTGGCCTGGGTGCTAAAAGGAGGAGGAAAGGCTTGATGATAGACACCTGGTGGGATCTGCCAGCCAAAAATTAGCCTGGACCTAATTGGAGAAATGCTTCGTCCTTTTCTCAGTGGGTTTGGAAGCAGGAATGAAGCCAGTAATGTCCTGTTTCTGCAAGTGGGTCTGTGCTGTTTCAGCCAGTGCCTTGGTATGGGTGCCAGGGTGGCTGACCGGCGTTGGGCTCCCCAGGGACAGTACGAGGCTGGATGTGGCTTCAACACACCCTGGCCTAGCCTTGGGCAGCCCCTGAGCATCTCTCCTCGCTGGACACCACATCCCATGCCAAGGGAGGGTTTGGTGAGGCTGGTGCCACCCGTCAGGAGGCACAGCCATGCTCGAGGTCCTGGGGAGGTCTTCTGCATTTTTGGTTTGCAGGACAGAAACCCAGCCAGGCTCTTGGTGCCCTTGTGAGGGCTGAACTCCAGCTCCCTCTTGCTGCAGGGCTGGAGCACTCCTGCCTGGATCTGTTTTCCCTGCTGAGCAGCTGTTCTGGAGTGGGGTGCCCCACACTAACCTGCACTCTCCATCCCTTTTGCAGCCCACGCCAAGGGGCCAGCGCCCAGCCCTGAGCCCGCCGAGCCCCCCGGTGCCATCCTGCTGCCCGTGAGCTACCGCCTGTCCAACACCCGCTTGGCCTTCTTCCTCAAGGAGGTGGGAGCCAGCCCGGCGGGCAACGGCAGCGCCCCTCTGCAGCGCTCCGAGCCCTTCGTCGTCTTCCAGACCAAGGAGCTGCCTGTCCTCAACGTCACCCTGGGGCCCTTCAGCACGGGGCTGGTGCTGCCCAAGGAGCACCTGCAGCCCTCCAGCACCCTGGAGGTCCCCGACCGCCTCACCGTCAACTGGAAGGTGCGCGCCTTCATCATCCAGCCCCGGCTGGTGGCCAGCCAGCCCGTGGTCCAAGTGCTCTTCTACGTGGCCGGCCGGGATTGGGACGACTTCGACGTCACCGACCGGCTGCCCTGCGTGCGGCTCCACGCCTTCCGCGACGCCCGGGAGATCAAGAGCTCGTGCCGGCTGCGGGGCAGCCTGGCCATGTGCCTGGTGCAGGCGGAGCTGCCCCACGCCTGGTTCGGCCCCTCGGCCGTGCCGCTGGGCAGGAGGAAGAGCCCCGAGAGCCTGGAGGTGCCGGGCGAGAGCCAGCAGGCCGAGCTGTACTACACCCTGCACGCCCCCGACGGGGCCGGCCAGTGCCTTGGGGACACGGTCCCGCGCCGCGGGGCCGGGGGGGCCAGGACCGAGGGTCCCACGCAGCACCCGCTGCTGCGCATCGGCAGCGTCAGCCTCCTGCAGCCCCCGCCCGGGCAGCCCATGCAGGAGCACCGCCTGGACGGCAACGTCTTCATCCGCCTGCCCGACAAGCCCCTCAAGCCAGGAGAGGTGCTGAGCATCCTCCTCTACCTGATGTCCAACTCCACGGTGGAGCATTTCACGCTCAGGTAAAGCCCTGGAGCTGGCCCCGCTCTGGGAGCAGCCGCCTCTCCAAGGAGTGGTTGTTTCGTCTAGGCAGAAGGGAGAGGGTGGGGAGGGCGTACGGCATTGATGGGGCCTGCTGGGTGCTGCGCCAGGTCTGGCAGGACTTTGGGAAGGTGAGAGAGGCCAGGGGATCAGCAGGCACGTGGTTTTGCAGTTTTGGGGCTTTTGCAGTGGGAGCTTCTTAGACAGAATGGCTGTCCATCCAGGGTTTCCATCTCTGCACTGGCAACTATGGACTGCTGCCCTTTGCTCTCCCGGTGTTCCCAGTTGCACTGGGATTCTGCCAGCAGATGTGGGTTTATTCACAGCCACTTTGGGGACAAAGTACGGTATGGCCGTGGGGCTGCTGTGGAGTGAGAGGAGGCTTCCTGTGTCCCCTCACCCCGCCCCAGAACCAGGTGGGAGCAGAATGGGGCAGTGGGTGCTGAGCACCCCAGTATGGGGCAGCGGGCAGGGGAACCCTCTCCTGCTGCATGTCCCTAAAGATGGGGGTACAAGCCCTGGCCACATCTCTTCAAAGGGCATTAACAAGTGTCCCTGTGACCTATGGACCAGCAGCAAGCCCTCGGCATGGGGATGCAGCGCTCCAGGCTCTTCTGTCATTTGCCCTGGGCATGCCCAGTCCCACAGGGGCAGCCCTGGGGGACCAAATTCCTGCTGTGGAGGAGGGATGGGAGGAACAAAATACCCTGAAAAATAGCACCTCGGGTGGGCTCAGCCCTACGGGGTTTCTGCCAGCCTGGATGATGTTTCTGAACAGCCAGGAGGGATTGGGGCAAAAATATTGCCCTGCGCCTATGACAGGGTGTCCAGGGGGATCCAGGGGTGTCCGGGGTGAGGGTCGAGCCCTGACTGTTGCTCTCTGCAGGGTGAAGGCCAAGAAAGGTGTGAACCTGCTCAGCACCAAGTCAAGGAGTGGGCAGTGGCTGGTGAGCTCGGAGCTGCTGACGGGTGGCAAACACTCCACGGCCACCGTCGACGTGTCCAGGGTGGATGGTGCCGGGCCCAGGTAAGGGATTCACCTCTGGGGGTGCTGGGGAAATTGCTGGGATTTGGCCTGGAGTGGATCTCCCTTTGCCCCCCACCCGGGTGTCTGGGTGGCTGCAGTGCCACGCGGTGCTGGCAGGGGAAGCCTGGAATGCGGGACTGGGGGGCCCTGAGGGAGGACGAGCAATTTTAGGGTCAAACCCTCAGCCCAGCTGTGATTGGGGCAGGTCCTGCAGCAACATGGGAAGTGGCCTAATGTTGTGTGTGGTTTCTAGGCTTGGCTGGCGCTGTGCAGCTGGGGTGAAGGGTGGGGAAAGGTGGGGTTTGTGGCCCAAGGTGGGCGAGTTTGTGCCCAAGGACTGTGTGAGGTGGCGCGTTCAGGTGGTGTCTGGTCCCTGGGGCCCAGGCAATGCACTCATCAGTCATCGGTACTGACTGGCAGCTGCATCCCTGCTTCTGAGCTGGGATGGCCTGGGCTGTGTCGGATGCTGGTGGGCAGGTGGGGTGGATTTTAGGGCTGAATCGGGAAGCCATGGAGGATCCCCCAGTTTGGGGTGGGAATATTTAAATTTTTTAATGTTTTAATGCCGTGAGAGGCAGCAGCTGTTTGCTGAGTATCCTGGTGTCTCTTCTGGGAAGGAAAGGCAGCAGTCCCTAGGCAAGGTCCCATCTGAACCCTGAGGTGATGGATGAGGGTTGGAATGGGAGCACAAACCACATCAGCACCCGAGACAGGGCAGTTCTGCCCTGCTCAATGTGAGCCCATTCCTGGGGCTCTGGGAAAGGCTCAGGTCAGTTGAGGAGAACCCGGGGGCTATAAATTGGAATGATCTGAAAGAGAGAGGACCCACAAAGCCAAGTTGAAAACACAGGGGCGGCTCAGTCTGGAGAAGGGGAGACGTGGGACTGGCAAGATACAGCAGGCAAGGGCAGGAGATGGGCCTGGGGTCAAAAACACCAGCAGGAAAGATTCTGAAGTGCTGGAAACCAATCATTCCCGAGCTGTGATATCTCCATCACTGTGTCTTTGGGAAAAGGGACACGAGTGCCTCCAGGAGCCAGGTTAAAGCAAGCTGATGTGCTAAAGCTGTTCCTGCCCTCTGGGGCAGGAACATATCTGTATCTCCCCATATCTCTGCTCCCCACCCTAACACTGAGCAAAGCTGGGGATGGCCTCTTGCAGAAAGATCCTCAGCTCTGACTGCTCCAAACGTGACCTCAAAAGCTCTCTGCAGCACCCCCTCCAAAGGGCTTATCCGGAGGGGGGGTTTTCCTTTGCCCCACAGCATCCCACCCGTGGCCCCGTGGCTGATACTGGAGTGTCCCCAGGGCCACGATCCTGTGCACACCCACCCCTGCGTTCCTGCACAGCACACGGGTACCAGAGCTGCCGGCAGCGAGATTCCTCTCCCCCTTCCCCCTCTCCTGCTGCCGCCGCTGCTTCCAATCAGCCTGCAAAGGTTAGAGACGGAGGAGGAATTTAAAGTGATTACAATCACCTTTTAGACAAACAACTCCATCAAATATTAACGGAATGGAGAGTATGAATGACTCAAAGCCGTGTTGCCCTCCGGGCTGTGCAAACAGAGGCGTTTGTTTCGCCGGGGCTCCGTGGGCTTTTGGCAGCGCTGGCAGTGCAGAGAGGGGGTGAGAGCCCTGAGCTTTGGGGGGATGATGGGCAGTTTGGGATGTTTTGCCCCCCAGCAGCTGCATCCTGAATTATCCCCCAAGTCTGGGCAGCCTGGCTCTTGTCTCTGCCGTGGTTGAGAGCAGATGATGCTTGGTGAAGGCAGAAGGTGGGGGCTGGCCCCGTCAGGGCTCCCAGGGCGCCTCTGGGCACCCCATGGTGAGGAGTTCCAGCACTGGACCGCCTCTGGCATGAAGCTGCAGCTCTGCTTTGCCTCTGAACCTGGCTCCTCCTGGCTGTGTTTAACACTTCTGCCTTGGAGCAGAGAGTGAGCAGCCAAATCCCCTTTTTCAGAGCAGGAGGCCTTTGACTATTCCCCTTGCACCCCCCTACCTGCCTTGGGGGCACAGCCGGGACCTCACCAGCCCCTGTGTGGCAGCTCCACTGCAGAGCCCATTGTCGCTGCTGTGGGATCAGGGATCAGGGCTTGCCGTGGCCTGGAGCAGCTCCAGCTTCTTGCTCTCCTCTTTCTCTGCTCCCTTTCACTCATTAGATATTGATCAGAGCGAAACCCGACTGTATCCTGCATCCCCGATCGATGGGATCTTCTCAGTGGCTGCTGCGCTGCGAGATGAGACCGGAGCCAGTCCTGGCTTCCCCTTCCACAGTGATTTCACTTTTCCTCCCCTCTCCCCCCACCCAGCTCTGGGGAGCTTTGGCTGGTGCTGTGGTTTGTGGGGGCTCCAGGGTGTCCCCTGGGGATGCTCTATTTTGGGGGAGCAGTGCAGAGGTTTGACTGGGGGAGCGGGGCGTTGTATCCCAAGTCCTCCCAATGGATTCACAGGTTGGAGGAAGACCTGGGAGGGCAGGACCACCTCTTTGGAAGTTTGCTCATAGGGATGGGGTGTAAGAGTGATTTATGCTATGGCCATCAGACTGTCCAAGCCACGATGCAGAGGGACAGCAGCGTATCCCATTAGACTGGCACTATGTAAAGGGTTTGCCAGTGCTCCTCTTCTATCCTATCCTGTCTTGAGGATGCCCCAGAGTTCAACCCCTGTCCATTAGCCCCATGTCCTTCTGTCCTCAGCAGTGGCATTAATTTGTGTGTGTTTGATGAGCTGATGGTCTCAGGCCCGATATTCCCTGCTGGTCCCATCTACCTCCCCCATCCCCATGGCTGCCCTCACAGGCTGGGGGACAGCCCTGCCCCGAATCCCAGCACTGTCCCATCTGCTCTTTGTGGTTGAACCTCTTTCTTCCGTGCCTCAGTTTCCCCATGTGATCCAGCTGGAAGGGGCTGTAAAGTCTACAGCTTGGACTGAGCCTTCTGTAGGGACTTATTTGCCGTCCCTGAGCGCGCTGGGTGTGGGACACTTCGGATCTGACCTGTGGGAAATGAGTGTGCAGGCAGGAGCAGCCCAGGGCAGTAAATCCTGTCACACTGCTGGGAAAACGGAGCCAGGGAGACGAGGACAGCACCTGCAGCCACCCACTGTCCCCTGGGACTGTAGCCACACACTCACCCTGTGATCATGTATCACCCGGCAGCCCTTGGGGAGCTGACGAGGTTTTTCTCCTGCTGGGGAGAGGCAGTGAAAAACATTTCTCTCTTGCACTGGGAAGAGTCTCGTGGGAATCTGCAGGCTCCTGTCAGAGCAGCCCCTGGCAAAGGTGGGCATCAGGGCTGCTGGGTTTGGGAGCCAGAATCATGGGGGCACCCACAGTACAGTCTCCCTTGACAGGCATGGGGTCAACAAGGAGACCTGCTGGGGATGCTGGGGACTGCCCAGCGCTGATCCTGGGGTGTCTGGGGGACCTGGGACACCCACGTCACCGTGTCCCGTCCTGTCTCCCTGCCCAGGGATGGGGATGACTCCTCTGAGATCATGCAGCTGGATTTCGAGATGGAGAACTTCACCAGCCAGTCGGTGACGCGCCGCATCATGTGGCACATCGACTACCGCGGCCGCAACCCCCCGCCCGACCTGGAGAAGGTGGTGACGGAGCTGACGGTCATCCAGAGGGACATCAGGGCCATCGTGCCACTGGCCATGGTGAGCAGGTTCCTGCCCTCTGCTTAGTTATCTGCTTTGGGGGCTTGGGTGCCCCTGAGGGAGCTCTGACCTGCTCATCTGTCCCATAGCACCTACACATCCATACATCCTACACATCTGTACATCCTACATGTCCATACATCCCACCCACGCTCACAGGGCTGCAGCAGGAGAGGGGCCATCCAGGCTCTGACCCCCCCCACGGGGGACAGGCTGCCCTCTGATGTGCTGGTCCCCTTTGTGTGCCCCCCCCAGGACACAGAGATCATCAACACAGCCATCCTGACGGGGCGGACGGTGGCCATTCCCGTGAAGGTCATTGCCATCGAGCTGAGCGGCGTCATCGTGGACGTCTCGGCTATGGTCGAGTGCAAGTCCAACAACGAAGACATCATCAAGGTGGGTGTGGGCAGGGGGCTCTTGTGACCCTCACAGCGGGGGCTGAGCTTCTTCCAGGGGTGCTGACCCCAACAGCGGCGTGGGCTGAAGCTCGGTGAGCCGGGGAAGCTGGTGTGCCGCACGAGCCCGGCCATCCCAAGCATCATCCCCTTGGTGGGTTCACTCCATGCATGCTTCTCCCTGGGATCTGTTGAGAGAAGGATGAGATACTTAGTCACTGTCCCCGGAGAAGCTGTGGGATGCTGCAGTGCTGCTCAGGCTGGCACCAGGCAGCAGCAATAACTATGGGTTATCACAGCACTGAGTGCTGATAAGGGGAAATATTGTCACCTCGCAGTGTAAGCTGCATGCTCCCATCAGTGGCTGCACTTGGGTCTCTGGATGACATTTATCTCCTGTTTGGATCGGCTGCTGGGCTGGGGGCTGTCCCCAGTGAGGTGTTGGCATTGAGCTGGGCAGCTGGGGACGATAGAGGGAAAAGGGGGCTGAGGGAGAGGAGCCAGATGGACTGCAGGGGAGAGGTGCTGGTGAGGCCAGTGCAAAAGGCTCACTGTGCCCCCACACCAGCCCCCGCCACCGAGGAAGCAGTCGGTCCTCAAATCCTCCAGTTTTTCCATCACCAGGCCCATTCATCCATATACATTTTTCTATCCCTGGATGTATCCATCTACCCACCTGTCCATGTCATTCTACCACCGTTTCCATCCACCCACCCCCACACATCATTTCCTTCTCCCAGACACCTCCCACCCCTCTCCCTGCATGCACCCAGTGCTTCCTCCCTTTTTCCTGTCCCCACCATGTTGGGCAGAGACCCAGGGCCGTGCTGGGGGTCTGGGCTCTTCTGTGTCCCCCAGGCCAGAGCCCCTTCTGCCCTTCTTTGCCAGCAGCCACCGGCAGCTCCCCCAGCTGAGCCAGGGGTGAGGGGCAGAGCCAGCACTTGCTGTCCCCAGCTGTCCGTGGCTGTGGGTGGGTGACAAGCAGTGTCACAAACTGTTTACCCAAGTTCTCGACTAAAACTCCAGTCTGTGGGATTTACAGCGCTGGGTCTAATTTATGGAGGGCAGTCCTCCACAGCGTGATAAAACACTGGAGCAATAATACACCTCAGGATGGACTCCAAGACACTTAAACTGTTTAATGTGCTGCCTTTCTACTCATAAATCTATTTACACACTGTCCCCAGACCTGGGGGGAGCAGACACATGCACAGGAGCCGGGATGAATAATGCAGGGAGCAGCCCTCCGGCCCCAGCTCACCTCCCGCTCGGAGCCCCGCGCGATTTCTTCCTGAATTATTTTGTGTTTGTGTTGGAGCTTCATTTCCGAGGGAGCTCTCAGTTACCTGCTGAGATTGGGGAGTATGATCATGGTGTCAGGGCTATAAACCTGTTACATAAATCAAAGCTTACAGAGTGGGATGTGCTATCTGTTACTGTAAATAATTTAACGTGAGGGAGGGCTGGAGAGCTGCTTCTCCCCACGCTGACTGTGGCTCTGTGGTGGTTGCTCTCGTGTGTAACATGGAGGGAATCTGTCCTGGGGATCTGGCGTGGACGTGCCTGTGGAGGTTCCAGGGCCTGTGAAGGATGGTGGGAGAGCACGGGTGGGAGCTGTCATCCTCATCCCCTTCTCTGGTGACACGGGGTGACAAAGGTGCCCATGCTCAGCCCAGACAGGAGGACATCCTCACTCAAGGTAGTGTGGAGATAATCCCCCTTGCCTGCCTGCGTGGTGACCTTGGGGCTGTGTAGGTGTTGAGTGACGTGCAGGGAGTGGAAGGGTCACCTCTGCTGCCAGCAACTCTCAGTGGGAGATGCTCAACCTCACCTGTGTGTGAACCTTCTTAGGGGCCCACCATCCACAGCTCCCAGAGGACTCACCAGGAGCAAGTCAACCCAGTGGGACTGAGCCTCAGGAACCCTGGGCATCCGCAGCCACCACCAGGACCCTTGGACAACATGGGGTGCCACCAGCCGTGGTGGCTCTTCCCGCTCCCGAGGGCCAGGGAGAACATGTGTCCCCTTGATCCCAGCTTGAGGCCGTGCCAAGGGGGGAGCTCCTGGCCCCAGAAGCAGAGCCAGTGGTGCCTTGGCCGGGAGCCCAGGCAGACCTCAGCCTCCCGCTTCCCGACGCCTCGCTGCAAATCCGGGAAGTTTCTCCGAACAAGCGTGGGCTTCATTTAAAAGCTAATCTGCAGTCACTCCATCATCAGGACAGGCCTGATGTGCAGGGATTTTTTTTGTTGTCGTAGTTTCAACCCCCTCAGTTGCAAAGCAAGTGCTCCCCAGGAGAAGATGCCGGGGGGTTTATTAGCCAGGGTAGTGCAAGCAGCAGCCCAATGTGTTTATTGTGATAAATGGCACAATATCCAGAGCATCCTTTGCTGGAGGATTCACCCAGGAGCTCATCTTTATTCAGACACTGCCTTGCCAGAGATGAGATTGTCTTTTCAGACTTGCTGAGCTGGTATCTCTGATAGGAAGACAAGAAACAAACCCTCCTGCATAGCACTTCTCCCCCACCCCCCACCCCGTGCCCAGAGAGCAGGGATGTCCTGAAGAACCCAGGTCCGGAGTTCTGCCTCCTCCACTGGCCTCAGGGAACCACGGGCACCTTGTGGTGGGCTCCTGCAACCAAAACACGGGCTGTTGTATAAGTCAGGCCCTACTGTGGGCTCAGAAGTGCAAAGTTCCTGCATCTGGTTGACCATAGGTGCTCAGAGAATAGGTGGGGAGAGAGACAGGGATGCTGTCGCCTCCGCTGTCAGCTACCACACAGCATGGCCTCAACCCCTTAACAGCCATCAGAGAATCCATGTGGGAGAGCAGTTTGTTGGAAATCAGCCCTTCTGTGCTGTTGAGATGCTCAGTGCATTCGAGAGTGACTGCGCTGCTGGCTGAGCAAATGAGTTCTGCTTTTCCCTGGCATCAGACAGCTCTGATGCAATCCCTGATGGTGTAGGGAGGGGACAGGGTGTCGGGGTCAGGCCATGGGGCCACTGCAGATGGGAGGTTGGAGTCCCCTTCTCCTGGTTGTCTTCTGGCCCCGTTGCTGGGAAGGAGCTGTTGACTGGTGACCTAAAGTGACCTGAACAGGTGATGCTGCTGTGGTGTCCTCTGAGCTCCTTAATTGGCTCAGTCGGTCGGTAATGAGTGACCCCCCGCAGGATGTATTTGTTTTGTAGTGAATTTAACTTATGGCATTTGCATAAGTGGGAATTAAAAGAGAAAGAGCGAGCAGACGAGCATGAGGGTTCATATGGACTGCAGGAAACTCGCTCTGGGATGAGCAGGAGGGACAGGAACAAGGCACCGCTGGGGACGGGCATGTGGCTGGTCTGGATTCACTGCCTGTGCCCTCTGGTGGAGGAGGTTTTGGGGCACATGTCCAGGATGAGGAATTTGCAACCTCTGTGAAGCACCCACAGGGTTCCTCTACTAGGGTGTGGAAAAAGGTACAATTCAGTGCGGAGGTCAAAGAGACACTGAGGCACCAGGAGGAGCTGGCAGTGGGTGAGGGCTGGCAGGAGGGCCTCCGTGAGGGGACACTTTGCATTATGGACATGGTGGGAAGGGGTCTGTGCCTCTGAGCAGGGATCTCGGGGAGGAGAAAGCATCCCTGCTCCTGGGGCTGCCGTTAACTGGATACACGCCAGTGAAATTCTGCTCCTCCAGCACTTCCCATCCTCTGGGCAGCCTCCTGCCAGGACCTCTGCTGTGTCTGTGGGACCCCTGCAACCCTCCCGCCCTCCCTTCTCCCCCAGGTTTCCAGCAGCTGTGACTACGTCTTCGTCAGCGGGAAGGAGTCGCGGGGCTCCATGAGCGCCCGGGTCACCTTCACCTACGAGCACCTCTCGGCCCCTCTGGAGATGACGGTGTGGGTGCCCAAACTGCCGCTGCACATCGAGCTCTCCGACACCCGGCTGAGCCAAGTGAAGGGCTGGAGGGTGCCCATCCTGCCGGACAGGAGGTGGGTGCTCTGGGGCCACCGTGTGTGGGGTCTGCCCAGCCTGGAGAAGGCGAGGTGCAGGTGGTGGTAGTGGGGTAATCACCTTGTTCAGCTGCTTAATGAGGAGGTTTTAAAGATGATGGAGCCAGAGTCATCTCAGGGGTCCTCAGTGGAAAGGTGGGAGCCCATGGAAGTTTGTGTGCTTGTGTGGAAGGAAGAAAATTTCACAGTGGGGCTGGTCAAAGGCTGGAGCTGGTGGGGAATATCCCTCACTGGCAACTGTCAAAGCTTTCCTGGGTGAAACTGGGAACAGCCAAGCTCCAAAGTTAACCCTTCTTCGAGCTCTACAGACCTCGTCCTCTCAGCTGGTTAGGGGGCAGAGATGCTGGTGACCTCGTTACCACATGCAGCTAAAGCCCTTGAGTACCTTGTGGACAACGGGCACCTTTTGGCCAGGAGCCACCGTTGTTTTGGTGACATGGGATGTTTTCTTGCTCGGCCAGCCCTGTCCCCTCCTGGGGGGTGGGGCTGGAGAGCTGTGGCAGCGGGGAGCTTGGCAGCACCGCCCGCTCACCGCCCCGTCCCGCAGGTCGGTGCGGGACAGCGAGCACGAGGAGGACGAGGAGGAGCGGAAGCAGAGCCGGGGCTGTGCCCTGCAGTACCAGCATTCCACGCTGCAGGTCTTCACCCAGTTCCACACCACGGCGGCCGAGGGCTCGGAGCAGGTGGTCACCATGCTGGGGCCCGACTGGCTGGTGGAGGTCACCGACCTGGTCAGCGACTTCATGCGCGTGGACGACCCGCGGGTGGCCCACCTGGTGGACAGTGTCACGCTGGCCGGGAGGGAGCCGGGCACCACGCTCTTCAAGGTACCCCCGGCCGCCTGCCCCCGCCTCTGCCAGCTTGGCTGGGGGTGGCAGGAGGTGGTGACAGGCACCCTTGTCCCCTGCAGGTCGTGTCCCCGCTCGTGGAGGCGGTGCTGGGTGAGACGCTGGTGACGGTGGCGGAGGAGAAGGTCAGCATCACGGACCTGAAGGCCCAGGTGGTCTCCAGCCTCTCGCTGTCCCTCCACCCCAGCCCTGGCAACAGCCACACCATCATCGCCCGGACATCCGTGCAGCAGACCCTCAGCTTCTTCAAGCAGGTGAGGCCAGGGGGTGCCTTTGGGCTTGGGGGGCCTGGTGGGGAACCTGGGGTGGCGTGAGGGCTCCATCTGCAACCCCCTCCTCCCAGATCCTGTCCACACTCAGCTTAGGCCCCCACAGCACCCACTGTCCTCCTGACAACCCACAAAGCACCCCATAAAACTTCACACAGAGCTGTGATCCAACCCTGCCCGGGCTGGGGATGGGACACAACCGTGGGGACAAAGAGGGAGGGGTGAAATCCTGCACAGTTCCTGGCACAGCTCTGGCAGCCACATCTGGCACGTCTGGGGCTGGGATTTGCGGTGGTCTTGGGAATGCGTGGGGAACATGAAGGGGAGAACAGGCCAAAGAGAAAAAACGAGGTTTGGGAGGGGCAGGATGGATAACGGAGGGGAAAAGCGTGAACTGGATTGGAGAGAAGGATGCAAAAGAGGAGAGGTGGGTGGAGGGATGGACAAACGGGTGCAGGTGGGACTGGCATCCTGCTGGGCAACCGGTGCCTGTGTTGGTCCCGCAGGAAGCGCTCCTGAGCCTGTGGATTTCCTACAGCGACGGCACCACGGCCCCGCTCTCCCTCTACGACCCCAAGGACTACAACCTGGTGGTGAGCAGCCTGGACGAGAAGGTGGTCTCGGTGACCCAGGACCGGGCGTTCCCCTTGGTGGTGGCGGAGAGCGAGGGCGCGGGGGAGCTGCTCCGGGCGGAGCTGGTCATCTGCGAGAGCTGCCAGAAGACCAAGCGCAAGAGCGTCCTCTTCACCGCCTTGGCCACCGTGCGGGTCCACTTCGGGTCCGAGGAGGACCCGACCTACGACTATGACCACGTGCCCAGCAAGCCGGGGCTGGGGGAGACGGGGGCCAGTACCACCCTGCGGGCAGAGGTGGAGAGGAAAGCGGACCCGAGCGAGGACAGCAGGATGTCCAGCGCGTCTCACCCCACCGAGGACTTCCCCACCATCCCCACCGGCTTCGTCCAGGTGACCCGGGGGCTGACGGACCTGGAAATAGGCATGTACGCCCTCCTGGGCGTCTTCTGCCTGGCCATCTTGGTCTTCCTCATCAACTGCATTGTCTTTGTGCTGAAATACCGGCACAAACGCATCCCGCCCGAAGGCCAGACCAACATGGACCATTCCCACCACTGGGTCTTCCTGGGCAACGGGCAGCCCTTGCGGGCTCACAATGACCTCTCCCCGCAGCCCGAGAGCCCGGGGAACCCCCTGGAAAATGTCCAGACCTGCTGCCATGGGGACCACCACAGCAGTGGGAGCTCGCAGACCAGCGTGCAGAGCCAGGTCCACGGCCGGGGGGACGGTTCCTCGGGGGGCTCCACGCGGGACCAGAGCGAGGACCCCCTCAACTCACCCACCTCCAAACGGAAGCGGGTGAAGTTCACCACCTTCGCCACAATGCCCTCCGACGAGCTGGCCTACAACTCCATCCCCATCGCCGACGAGGAGGACTTGGAGTGGGTCTGCCAGGACATGGGGCTGCAGGACCCCGAAGAGCTTCACAACTACATCCGCAGAATCAAGGAGATCGCTTAACGCAGGGGCAGAGGGGACGGGGCGGGANNGAGGGAGGGGGCTGCCACGCTGTGCCACGCCACGCCACGCCACACCGTGCCACGCCACGCCACGCCACGCCACACCACGCCAGCTGCTTCCCTGGCGCTGGAGACCCAAAATTTGGCTCTCTTGCGCGTTCCCTCTTCCGCACATCTCACGTCCCCAACCCGTCGGAAGGCGCCCCCGGGGGCCTTTTGCTTTTCTTGCCCTTTACCGACTGGTTTTCCCAGGGGAGGCAGCAGCACACACGTGGCCCCCCAGCCTGCTGGCCTGTGGTGAGGGGCAGGGAGGGGGGCGAGCAGAGGGCAGAGATGGATGGGGTCAGACCCTCGGTGCGTGCGTGTGTCCCGTGGAGAATGGGAAGGATGGTGCTGCGGATCCTGCTGTGCAGGGGGTGGAGAAGGGGAGATGTCCCATGCCCCCCAGGAGTGCAGCAGAGGGGTGGTGGGTGGGGGCTTCTTGGAGGCCACCCCTCGCCTTTGCTGCACTCAGTTGCACAATTTTGGAGGTGAGTGCCGGTTCAGGGATTTGCCACCCCGTGGTTGTTGGGGTGTTTGGGGGGTCCCCTGCCACGCAGAGCCCGCTGGCCCACGCTGTGGGTGATGCTGGGTGAGTGAGGCAAGAGGGGAGGGCGGCTGCTGGGGGGCTGTTGCCCAGTGGCCAAGGGTCTGGGGCCCCTTTGCCCCCGTCGCCTGCTGTGTCCCAGCCCCAAATGCCAGGCTTGTCCCGCTCCCCTGCTGTCTGGGAAGGGCTGTGGTCCCCAGAGAGGGGCAGTTTGGGGGTGGCCAACAAGTTTGCTGCCTGTGAGCCTGCCTGCCCTGCCTGCCCCTCTGTTCCCTGTGATGGGGCCAGTGCTGGACCCCCCCAACCCAACAGCCCTGCTGGGACCTCCAGGGCGAGCCACTGGTTTCTTCCCCCAGCTTCCCCAGTGCTGGAATGTGGCTCCCACCACTGGAAGTTGCTGTGGGGGCTTCCCACTGCCCCAGGGGGGCCAGGCGTGGGTGGGGACACCCACAACCCGACCTGGCCTGGATGTCGCAGTGCCAGCGCCGTGTCCGCAGTGCCAGCCCAGCAGGGATGCCCGGAGCCAGGCTCAGCCTCTGCGGTGCCTTCTGACTGCCATAACCCAACGCCTCCCCGGTCACCCCGCGCTGGCGGCAGCTCCCAGCCCCTCTGGCTCACCCGAGAGGCCACCCCAGCCCAGGGCCACCCCCTCTCCCAGCTCAGAGCATCCTTAGCCAGGTCACCCCTGCAGGGACACCCAGGGACCGGGGCTGTGGGGCTGGGGGTCCCAGGCTGTGCAGTTGTCCCATGAGCACCCACCTGTGGGGACAGGGACCCCCCCCAGTGTCCCCCAGTGGAGGGGGAGGTGGAGGCTGGCAGCGGATTATTTCTGGATTGGAAGTTACCCACCACTGTGTCTTTTTTTTTTTTTTCTTTTTTTTTTCTTTTTTTTTCTTAAATAAAAGACCAGAAAAGAAAAAAAACGAAACAAAAAGCCTAAAAATGAAACAAAAAGCCCAAACCAAGTGGCGTTGCAGCCCAGTCTCTGCTGGGGTGCCCAGGGCGGGGGCTTCCAGTGGTTTGGGGATCAGCCGTGGGTGGGTGTGGGATCTGCTGGGGACACACACACTGCCAGGGTCCTGGGGGGGCTTGGCTCAGCTTTGACCTCCACCTGAGCTCTGAGCATTTTGGGGTCAAAGCTGTGGATCTGGGGTCCCCCCTCCCAAATCCTCCCCTTTCTGGGCAACCTGGTGAAAGGTGGGTGGGCAGGGAGCAGTGATGCAGCCCCATCCTTGCTGCCCCTGTGCCTCAGTTTCCCCCAGCAGGGAGCAGCAGGCCAGGGGGGTGTGCGGTGTTTCAAAAGCCTCTTTAAAGAGTTTATCAGCTGGGGGCTTTGAAGATTTCTCCCCTGAGTGGCCTTAAAACTTACCTGGTAGCTCTGTGCTGATTTCATATATACATATATATACATATGTATGTATGGGGGAATCGAGATGTGTTCAGAGGCCAGGAGGGTGATGCCATTAGTTGATTTAACTTTGCCCTGTTATCTGAAGGACCCAGGTCTGGCTGAACGAGCTGCTGGGCTGACAGTGGCTCCGAGCAGGAAAATTAACACAGCTGACTTCCCCTGCTCGGAATTGCCAAATCTCCTTGTTCAATTAACATATATGAATATTTGGGGGGGGAGTTAAAGAAGAAAAAAAAAAAAAAAGGAAGAAAAAGAGGGGGGAAAGGTAGGAAAAGGGTATAATAAAATTTTATCATTGTGATAAGACCCAGCAGCACCTGACTCCTGGTCTGTGGAGCTGTGAAGGTGGGAGATGGGGGGAGCAGTGATGGATCACCCACAGGAATCAGGCAGCTTGGGCAGTCTGGGTGTGGGGTGTCCCTGCAGCTGAACCACTGCCAGGTTTTGTCCCCCTTCTTCTGGCTGCTCGCCCACCACCTCCTCCCAGTTGTAGCCAGGCCCAAGGTCTGACACCAACCATCAGCAGAGGTTTTCCAGCCCATCACCTCCCATTTCAGCTGATGGATCCAGCTCAGGTCTCCAAGAGCCCTTGGGAAGGCAGCACCCAGGGGAACCCACGCTGTTTGCGGGGGCTGATGATGCTCCTGTGCCCCTGTACCCCCAGCTCGTGTCCTGCCAGCTGCACCCCCAGGCACCTCCATCCAGGCGCTTCCCGAATCGCTGCTTCCCCTTGGATCCGGGCAAGGGGCAGCAGGAAGGGCAAGAAACCTGCTCAGGGTGGCTTTGCTCCTGGATGAAGAGAGCAAACCCTTCTCTGCAGCTGTACAGGTATCTATTTATTGATATCTCTATATGTACATATTTATACTTCATACATATGTATGTATTTAGGCTTGATACATATATATGCATCTAGAATATGAGTGTGCACATACATATATTTATTTCTTTACATATATATATGCATATATATATATATATATAAAGGATGTACATGTGTAGTCCCTGCATGGACCAATGCAAAGGGCTGTGCGAGGGTGTGTGGATGCACATTCCGACATCCATAAATACACACAACCTTGCCCCTGAGCGTCACCCAGCATCCCAGCCCTCAAGTGGTCCCTCTGGGCACCAGGAGCACCAGGGAAGCAGCTCACCACCAACTTATTTGGGCTCCCGATGCCCCTGAAGCCCGTCAGCAAACGCACCAGGAGGCAGCGGGCAGAACACCGGGGGCAAACTGCAGGAAAAGGGGAACACTCTGAAGGCTCTGGTGGGGTTTGATGGGGTCTGGTCCCTTCCCCGGCTGGTCCCATTTTGGTTATTTCCCATAGGGACGATCCAGCTGGGACATCATACAAAAAAAAAAAAAAAAAAGACCCCAGAGAGCAATCGGAGATGGGGCGATGGAGGCTGCAGCCCACCCTTGTGCTGGGGGGCTGGTGGCACCCACCAGGACTGGCCACCCCAGCACCCACCCAATCCGAAGCAACCACCTTCCCCCTTTATTGCTTCAGATCCCATTAAATAATCCCCCACCAAAGAGCCAAGTCTCACTGAAAGAAAGGAAAAGGGAGGAAAATAATTAAAAAGCAGCCTCTCTCCCAGACTCCCCTCAGTGTTTATTCCCGCTGCCTTTTCCCTGTTTAGCAGTTCACTATCTGTTCCCAGCAGGCAGGGACATATTTGCATTTTAATTTGGCGCTGTGAGGCTGCACGAGCCACCTGTGAGGAGGAGGCAGAGCTGGAGACCCGGACCCCTGCGCCCCAATGCCCCCCACCTCCCGGAGGGAAGCTTGGTCCCCCCAGTCCTGCCTTAAAAATTTTCTTTAAAAAATGATACTCTTAGAAAAACCCAACAAACCTCATCAAGCATCAATGTCTTCACGCAACAGAGAGTGCAGGGATCAAAGGAGAGTGAAAAATAGGAATTATCCTCCGCTCAAGTCAGCCCCTTCCCTTCTTCTCCATCCCTCCATCGTCTCCCCCATCATTTCCTCATGTCCTCGACTTTCTCTCAAACGGTAACAGCCATCAGGGCCCCTTTTCCCCAGTTCCCGGCCGGCACATTCCTGTTGTTCTCCCCTTGGGATGCCTCCCGCCACTTTCTCTCCACGTGCAGCCCTGTCCCCAGGACGGGGCTTGTCCAGGGACAGGAACCACAAACCCCAAGGGGCTGTGGAGGATCCAACAGCTCTTCCATCCCTGTGATGCTGCCTCCGTCCAGTCCTGCGCCTGGAGCCGCCCCACATCACAGGGGATGGAGGGACGGTCCCGGCAGAACGGTAGATTTATTTTCCGGGAACACAAGTGGTGAGAAGAACCTCTCCACAGTCATCTCCGGCTGTCCGAGGGACGCTTAATTAACGCAGGGCCCGCCCGCTGCCCCTCCCCGCTGCTGACATTAACGGGGCAGGATTTGCAGCAGCCAGGGCATAATTACCTTGGTAATTGCACCGGTATTTCTGGGGGCTCGCGGCTGCATTTTGTGCCTGGCTCAGCCAAGATCCCTCCCTAGGGGAAGAGGAGGGATGCTCTCGTCCACACACCGGCTGGAGCTGAGGACGGGCTTCCCGAGCTGCTCCAGGGAGCAGGAATAGGAAAGCCCAGCAGATACCAAACTTCTGGGGCTTCTCCTCTGTGCAGGGAAGCTGTTCCCGTCCTCCCGACTGTGGATCCTTCTGTGCTGCCTAAATACTCCTCTGGGCACGGCTGCTGGTGCAGGGAGAGGAGCTGGATGGGGCCCCCCAGCCGGCAGCCCTGGAGTGGGGAGTGGGCTGCAGGTCTCCCGATCATCCAGGAGCACCAGAGAGCCTCCACAGGGTTTTAGGATCCTGCTTTGAATTTCCCCCCATTTTCTAGGAATCCCCCTGCACTTTCCAGGGACGGTGGGACTGGAGCCCATCTAGAAGGTTTTTCAGAGCTTGCTGGGAACTTTTGCTGCTCTCCAGGACTCCCCTTGGCTTGCTGGGAGTTCTAGTGCCTTTTTGGGGTTTCTCTGGTCTGGCGGAAGGGGGTTAGAATGAGATGAGCTTCAGGCTCTCTTCCGACCCAAACCGTTCTGTGATTCCGTGATTCCAGACAGCTGTGCTCCCAACTCCCCGGGGCAGCTCCCCCAAACCTGCTCGGGGCTTTCATTCCAGTGCCTCCACAAAGGTATTTTCACGCTGGCATTAGGAGGGGCAGGTCCCTTTAACCACCGTTGCGTTTTAAACGGCCTTCCCGTAAGGTAACAGGCTCGTTTTCATTTCACCGGCTCGGCACCGGAGATGGGAGGGGGGAATCATTTCCCGCAGCTCCCTCCTGCCCCGCCGACGGGATCGAGCAGGCGCAGGGCAAACGCTGGCGGGTGACCCAGGTGTCTTCGTGGGGGTCTGAAGCCAGGTGGGACCACCCTGCCCAAGGATGCCTGCCCCCCATCCCAGCTCTGCCCGGGGGTGGATGCGGAGCGCTGCAGCGAGTGCCCAGATTTGCTAAATCCAGCTATTCCTGGATTCACGGCACAGCCAGGCAGGGCAGCAGCAGATGCTGCTGGCTGTCCCGGCAGCAAAGCCCCAATTTTGTTAGTTCATGGATTTAAATGTCACGAAAGGGCGGCTTGTCTGACCTCCACTGACACGGCTCAGTGAACGGCACCCAATTACCCGTCTGGGGGCTCGGCATTATGTCCCGTTAAAGGGCTCCTCTTGGACGTGATTGAAAACCAGGCTGGGAGGGCTGCACAGGGCCAGGGCCCTTCATTCTCCCTGTGGGAGAAAGCACCTCCCAAATATCTGGCTTTGGAGGGACAGCTGAGCTCCTGGGGTCTTCTCTCATCTGGGGCCAAAGCACTGAGTGGTTTTTGGCACCAGTCCAGAGAAAACAGAGCCTTTTAGCCGTGCAGGAAAAAAATCGTGGATCTCCATTCCTTGCAAATTAGTGGGTTTACAACTTTTTTTTTATTGTCAATCTCTTCACTGGCAATCTAAGGAACTGCTCTGAAGGGTGGGGATCACCACGGCTGGGGAAGCCAGCTCAGCCTTGAGGGAAAAATGGCTTAAACGGGGATGCAGCTGGCAAGACCAGACTGGGGATGGAAACAGCATCTCTGTGATGAAACAGCACGCCAGGGACAGGGTGCAGAGCCCCAGTCCCTCAAAGCCCCCTTGTGACATGGCTTCACCCCTCCGTGCCTCAATTTACCTCAACACTAACATTTCTTAAGCCTGTGGGTAGGTGGGCTCAGGGCTGCAAGTCTCAGACGCAGCCTAATTAATGTAACAGTAATTCACCGCCCAGTAATTAATCACGGCCAGTTTTCACACCCTCCCTGTCCTGTCCCCCTCCCTGCCTTTACAGTGTTTAGTTCTGTCCTTTGCAAGGTGCCACTTCAGGCAGTTAAATCTACACTTGCTTCCAGGGTGAATAAAATCCTCCCTCAACCCAAACTTCCACCCAGCTCCAGCTCTGTCACCCCCCTTGACCAGGGAGTTGATGTCCCCAGCGCACCAGGACACTTTTGCCCGCCCTGACCTTGCAGGGGGTTCAGCCTTTTGGCTCCGTGTCCCAGTCAAAAGCAGCAGGTGCCCAGCCAGCACCGTGCATGGAATAATTGGAGGCAGCATAGATCACCCTAACGACGCAAATCCAATTAGCCAAGGGTTAAGCACTCCGCTGATGAAAACCAGGGGTTCAAACTGCTGAGCCAGCAGAAGCTCTGCACCGATCAATGCCATGTAAATAATATGGCTGGTTCCTGGGAGCCCATCGCTTTCTGTCTCAGCAGTGAAATACATTTTGTCTGGCAGGAGCCCACTGAGCAGATTAATAAACATCGTCCTGGTTTAGGTCTAGGGGGGGTTGTGGGACATGGAGGAGCTGCCGTTCCCGGCTCTCCCGCACACACAGTTAAGCAAAATGAGGAATAATTGCTGCTCACGTCGTGCTGGTGGCTGCTATCAAATGGCCCTGGGACTACTTAGGGAATGAGGAGGATTCTCTGAGATGTATCTGCAGTGGAGGGAGGAAAAATGCTGCTTTGAGCTTGGTGTAACCCAACTGCCGGTTCATGGAGCTGGGGCCCTCCAGGGAGCTCCAGAGAGGGGACATGAGCTGGGACCCACAGAGGAGCACTGGCCCCAGCTCACCTGCACCTACCATCAGCTCTGCAAGGTCCATGAGCAGATCTAAGTCCCAGCATGGATGTCGAGTGGCTACTGAGGGTTGTGCCTCTTCTCCACCTGCCCACCCATTCACCCCCCCATATTGCTGGTCCTGATTCCTCCCAGCCACACTTGGCATCGACCAGGAGGTTCAGAAACATCTAAAAGCAGAGGCAGCTTCATGAGCAATCAGTGCATTCCCCTAAAACCCCTCTCCCCACCCCAGATGCCTACAGGGGCCTGCTGATTCACAGAATGGTTTTGGTTGGAGGGACCTTAGATCTCATCTCGTTCCATCCCCTGCCGTGGGCAAGGGACACCTTCCACTATCCCAGGTTGCTCCAACCTGGCCTTGAACACTTCCAGGGATCAGCTTCTCTGGGCAACCTGTGCCAGGGCCTCCCCACGCTCACAGGGAAGAATTTCTTCCCCATATCCCAACTAACCCTGCCCTGTGTCGGTTGAAGATCGCTGGGTACTGCTCACCGCGGTGCCGTTCGAACCCCAAAGTGTTATTGCTTCCAGAGAGCGATGCCCAAAACCTGGCAGTGGCAGAGCCGCTGCTGGGGCTGGGGAAGCATCACCTTGGCTGTTGCAAATGGGCATTTTTGCCTCCTGGGAGTTTGCTCCAAGCCCCTTGGATTTGTCCCTGTTTAACCTGATCGTTCGTGGCTGAAACACCGAGGCACTCCAGAAGAAAAAGGGCAGAAAAAACCCACATTCAAAAATAAAAATATTTCCTTTTGACATGTTTTCTTGGCTTGCCATAAGCCGCTTCAATCTTTTGATCTGAGGTTTCTTCCCCCCTGACACGTCCTTTGATTGCATTTATTTATTTTTTGCCTTAAAAAGCTGGAAATCAACCCAAGCCCTTTTGATTTTGACTGGAATGGAGAAAGAGCACAGATGATGTCTCTGCAAAGTGACTTTTTTTTTTTTTCTTTCATGTACCACTCCAGAACCAGGAGGAAGAAAAAGCCCAAATAAATCTGTTGTTGGCATTACTGAGAAAGGAGATATTGAGCGTGTGGAGATTCTCTCGGGGCGGTTGGCCTTGGCTCAGCTCTACCAACAGCCGGAGGTGCCAAAATGCCTCTGGAAAAAGCTGGAGGGGAGCTGGGGGTGGGGTGCAGGAGCACGGCCCTGGGGTGCTTGGCAGAGGGAGGATGGAGCAGCATCCCTGAAGGCAGAATGAAGCCCTTCGGTGTGGAAATGATCCCATTTGGGGGAGGTTTCAAGGATTTGGGCTCTCAGCTGGAGGGATGTAGCTCAGGGTCCTGCAGCCCCGGGGAAAGCCGCCTGTCCTGGCTCTTGATGTAACAACCTGGTCACTGAGTTCTTCCTCTTCCCCCTGCCCCCCGAAAAACTGGGCATTTGGGGACCTTTACAACTTGCAAGCTTGAGGTATGACCTTAAGAGACTTTGCTGGGTTTTGTTGGGTCCTCTCCACGGGCTGGGGTCACACCAGGCACTGCTGCGGGTACCGGCCCAGCCTGGCAGTGTGTGTGTGGGTGGGTAAGAGCCCACATGGAAAGCACCACAGGTCATCTCCACTTCAGCCAGACCAAGCAGAAAGCACTGGAGCTGTGAGAGAGACAAAGCAGGGCTTCCTGGGAGCAGCAGCAGCAGCAGCAAGTTCAGTGCCATTTCACCAAGAAACACAATTTCTGGTTCCGCCACAGCTGACAGCATCACTTTGAGGGGTCTGTACACTGTGAATGCAAGCAGGGCACAGGCACCCTCCTGCACGTCTCTGCCCCCAAACAGCAGCTCCCAAATCCTCTTGAAAGCAGTTGAATCATCTCATTAGTGTGTTTTTAAAGCTGTCATTACCAGGGCTCTCAGGTAGCTGTTTTATAACCAGTTTATTTTTCTCTCCGCACTCAAAACCTTCACAATTTGTTTCAAATCACTGCAGTGCACACATTTGCCAGGTCCTCTCTCTATTACCTGATTTTGTATTTAGGTTTTGTGCTGTAGGTTATGATCAGGAGGGAGTTCTCCATCCATTAATGTGGAAGCAAAGAGTCTCTGGGGCAGCTTCCCTGGGCTCTTATGATTTGATTCCAGCTAATGGCTGTGGTTGAAAAAAAAATGCAGGTATTCTCAAACCCACCTTCTTTGTGCTTTTGGGTTTGGGCACTTCTAACTCTGAAGACCTGAGCTCCTTTCCAGGTGGGTTATGAAGGTACTGGAAACCTGTTGCTAAAAACTGCAGCCCTCATCCCAGTGCTGGAATGTTTTATCCTCTCCCTCAGTGGCCCTGCAAATTGCTGTTTGCCTGATGTTGCTGGGGAATGTTTTGTTTCGATGCAGAGACGGCAAATCTCCCCTGTAATCAGGTTTGGGGTTTCCTTCTCCTTTTCCCTGAAAATGCAGAGTGTTTCAAATAAAAAATAAAAAAAAAAAAAAAAAAAAGGTGTTTTTCCAAAGAATGTGGCAGAGCACACAGGAGGCAAAGCCATCCTGGAAGGGAAGTGGCATCCAGGGCTGCAAACCTTCCTCCCCAGCAGAGAGAGGAGAAACTTATGAGCCCCAGTCGAAAAAGGACTTCCAGCACTGGTGCACAGGGGCTGTGTTACACTTCCCACAAGTGCCCACGTCCATGATTGTGGTTGTGGCTGATCAGTGGTGGAAAAATCCAGCTCATTCCCGAGTTCTGACCCTCAGGACCTCCCGCAGGTCTCCCCTATCCTGAGGGCTCTGCAGGTGCCATGCCTGCCCCACCTGCCCACCCCACAAAGGCCCTGCGTCCCAGCCCAAGCTCATGACCTTTGTGCTGCTAAATCCAGGATAAACCCTAATAAAGAGAGCAAAGACCTTCTTCCCAGTCCTGGGCCACAACACCCAAACCCCTTCCAGACCTCCACGAGGCTCAGAGATGTGGAATGCGGGATGGATCCAGGCTGGCTGTGGGGAGCTCCAGCCGTTTTTCTTTCTTACTTTCCCCCTCCTTCCCCCTTTCCCCCCACTCCCAGCAGCATGTGATCTATAGCAAGATAACAGCTTCAATTGCTCCAAATTGCTTATTGAGGACTCTGTGGTAAATCAATGATTTTAAATGGGATCACAGAATAGCAATCCCAACAACAGCGGAATAAAAAAAATAAATGGAGCTGGTTGGCAGCGAGCTGAGGGAAGGGCCAGGCTGATTGCATTCAGCTCTGCTGCTGGTGATGGGCACCAGAGCTGCAGTGTGGGATGCAGGATCTGCCTGGTCCATTTGGGAACTTGTCAGGGTAAAGCCAAGCTTGTAAAGGGCCGAGCGAGCTCCCCTCGCTCGTTTGTTACGGGTGTTTTAAGTAAAGCTGGGATCAGCTCTTCAGCGTCGTGCCTGGGACAGGATCCACGGTGCTGGACACCCAGAACTCCTGTAATAAGGTCCTGAATTTCCTACACAGAGCAGGGAAACAGAGCAGGGGTGTGTGGACCTGCCAAGCTGTGCCCATTGGGCTCTGCGGCCACAAATGGGGCTAAACCCGACCCGTGGGTCCCTGCACACACTCCCCCTCCAGCCTGTGTGCAGACAAGGTGCAGACAAGGCCAAATTCCCACCAAAGCCGTTACTCATCCCCTCCATATTTAATTCCTGGGCGAAAATAACCCCATTCCTCCAAGAACAAACAGCTTGTTGGTCGCTGCTGAAGAACATGAGTTATCATGTCCTTAAATAGCCATTTTCTTGCTTTTAAGTGCTCAGGTTCTCACAGTGAGTTACTGAGAGCAGAAATGCTGTCACTTAGCAACCTCCCCAGTTTGGAGGATGCAAAGGGAGGTGGGGAGGGGGGATTTTTGTCTTTCTTCTGCTGGAATTTCCAACTCGGCTCAGTCCTGAAATTTCTGCCTGCGTGAGACATGACACAATGAAGATGCAGGCAAACAAAAGCACCATTAGACATGTCAGTGAGTGGATGAATGAGCTCTCCTCCCTTCAGGATTTTCTCTCCCTCTTGATTAATGGATTTCATTTACTACAGTAACAACCCTACCTTCGTCTGCATGGTCAAGGCAACAAGTGGTCCTGCCTCGGCGTCGGCTAAATTGAGATGCAGTGGATGAAGGGATGGACAGATGGGCTTCGTCCCACCTGGCAGAAAAACAAATGGCTTTGGTGGGCGTCCCTCCTGCCCTCCAGGGGTGGGATGAAAGGACACCTACAAAACCACAGCACGAGTTTCCCGTTGCTCTCCATGGTTTATTTCCTATCTCTGCCTCCCTAGTCTGGAGCTTTTCAATAAAGGCTGTTTTAAAATGGCTGGAAGAGGGAAAATTGGCTGAAATATGTCAAAACCCAAGAGCAGGCGCTGGGGAAGGTCGTGGTGGTTCTGGGGCTGTGTGTGTGAATTAAATTCCATTAGCTGCAGGGTGGGATAAAAAATAGGTTATAAAAAGCATTTAGAGTCTTGCATGGGCATGGGGTGTGTTAAGGATCAGTTTAATCCAAGGGAAGAGAAGCTGGATGGAGTTCAGGACCCTTGGATCTGGGATTAGCCGTTTCATGGGGTTCAGTTTAAAAGTGAGTGCGGATGAACGTCCTCAGGAGTCAAGGCTTTGTCTGACATTGCAGCCCCCAGGGGGGACACTCTGGCCCGGCTACATCCCTTCTGCCTGAGCACCCCCAGCTGCAACACTGGCCTCAGACACGGGACAGTGCTGGATGTGCCAACCCGAGCAGCCCAGGAGTCCTTGAGGAGTGATGGAGGAGAGGGATGATGGTGATGATGCTTCTGCTGGGCTGTGGCGAGAGCTGGGACAGCAGGGAGGCCCCCGTGCATGACCTGGACGTGGGGAGAAGAACCAGGTAAGCAGCAATGACGCAGAAACCCCCTCTTCTGCAGGGATCAGGACAAACGGGGAGTGGGGCAGGCCAGTGGTCTCATGGCAAGGGCTCCCATCACTTCTGCTCTCCCTGCTCTGGTCCCCTTTGGGTTTCTGGCTGTGGGTCCCACTCTGACCACCCCAGTGCGAGATGGATCAGGTACCTAAAACAGAGCCCCTGTCCTGCTTTGACACACCACTTATTACATCTAGTGAGCAAAATGCCATCACCCTTGCAAACGTGGATGGAACGGGGACTGCTGCAGAGCACTGCCGGGGTCTATTATGCAGCTGCTAAAGAACCTTCCTAATAATTAATTGTTGGTGATTTTTGGAGGCGAGGACTTGCCCATTACACACAATGTGCAATTAGCTCTATTTGAAAAGCTCGCTGCGGGGCTGGATTCAGCAAGCTTGGCTCGCCTCGAAGAGCGGTTTAGCGCATGCTTCACTTGAAGCGGGTCCTTTTGTCTCGCGGACTTCAGGTTAAGCGCACGCCTAACTCTGGTGCTCATTCTGCGCCTGGTTTAAGATCTAACTCGGTTACAGACTTGACAGAAGGCCGGCAGCGTGTGGAGGGAGTTCCCAGAGTGGGCAGGCATGTGCCTCCCCGCGCAGCATCGCAACCCGATTTGCGGTTTCCCCCTCATCTCCAGGGTGGTTTTTTCCTCCCCAGAACCTGATGCTGGACCTTAAAGAGAGGACTGGAGGGATAGAAGGGGTAGCATGGGTCAGAGAGCATCCTTGCGAGGAGCTGCACCCGCAGCCAGTTGAGTTCCCAGAAGGAAGACTGAGGATGGGAGGATTTAAGGACCAGCGAATGCCACCGTTCCTGCCGATGCTGGAGGTTTTGCTGGTCTTTAAACAGGCTCCTTGCCCGTGACAGTGAGCAGGACGGGTCCCACTGCGGGTCCCTGCAAATCATGATGGGAAGAGCCCTGTCTGCCAACCCTTGATCTGCCACCCATGTCGGGGAAAATTGAGCAAAGTCTCTTCTCACTTTGGTGCTCTCCCCGTCTGTAAATACTTCGAGATAGCAGCCGTAAAAGTACCTTAGAGAGAAGGCAGCAGTAAAATTACATCAAGCCTAGAGGCTTAAACTGATTGAAGGATACGTTTTTCCAGGCTGATACAGCTAATGCAGCAGCAGAGTCTCGTGCACTGGGCAGCCAGTGGAATTTGATAATTTTCTGCCACGCAGCTGGGAGAACCCCCCACGAATATTCTGGGGGTGTTTTCAGAGCAAATGTGTTAGCCAGAAGCAAAAGTCTCCGAGATTTTTCAATGCAAACAATGGTCGCTGAAAAAAAAAAAAAAATTAGGGATCGTGTTAATCCTGCTGCCGCCTGTGCTGTCTCCTGGCTCTTTTGGAGGCTTCTCCAGCAGGCTGTGAAAGGTGATGGTGGTTCTGGAGCTGCTGCTGTTGGGATAGAAAGGGAGAGGGAGACAGCAGCTGTCCCAGCAAGGGCACAACTTCAGTATCTCTGTCGCCTTTGAAAAAAAAAAAAAAAAAAAGGTTTCTGCACACCCCCCGCCCGTTTCTTTCCACCCTCCCTGCCTTCTCTCTGCCCCTTCCCTGGGGGCTACGCCTGATCCCCCCAGCCCGGGCAGAGCAGCCCGTGGGGCACGGAGGGGCTCAGCCCTGCAGGACCTCGTTTTGACAGCCCAGATGAGGTGGGGTGGGTTTGCTCCGACCCGCCCCGGCACCTCTGATCAGGATTAATGGCTGTGACGGGCGTCTGGGTGACTTTTCCGCCGCACCCCGGCCGGCGCTGGGGCCACAGGGGCCTGACCTGCCCCGGCGTGCGGGGGCCGGCGCTGACACCAAGGATCGATCACGGCTATTCCCGCTGCCCGGAGCAATGGGAAGGCAGAGGGGGGAGGCGAGGGACGGATGGCTTTGCTCTGCAGCGGGAATTTCCCCGGGGAACATCAGTTAATGTGTC
The DNA here is from genome assembly GCA_013399855.1 of Oxyruncus cristatus. NCBI lineage: Eukaryota > Metazoa > Chordata > Aves > Passeriformes > Cotingidae > Oxyruncus > Oxyruncus cristatus. The sequence continues at coordinate 1,048,656 of VXAY01004701.1, read as the reverse complement.
AAAGATCCTCAAGCCTCTACCATTACCCAGGTTGCACTTTCTCTGTGCCTGTCAGTGGGTAGGAGGGAGGGGACAGGGCAGGGGGGCTTTTGACCCCAGTAAAGGCCAAAATCTTGGGTCATTCATGTAGTAAACCCTCCAAACCTTCTCACCTCCCCAGCCACAGAAATCTGTCTGTCAGATGGAATAAACATCCGCTTTCCCCCTGTGAGAGATGACAGGCAGGAGGGAGGGGGATGCAGCCTCTCATCCCGTGTCTGATGGACTCGACCTCCTCCAGAGAACCCCCACCCCTTCTCCCCCAACCTTCACAAGGATGGAGCAGGGGGGGCTGTGAGCTCCTGTGTGCTCCAACAGATGGGCTTGGGGAGTAAAAGCCACCCGTGTGCCCACCCTGAACCGTCCCCAGCTCACCGCATCACTTTTGGTGTGTAAGAGAAGGGGAGGCAAGAAGAGAGCAGGATCAAAGGGCAAAAATCACCTCTTTTGGCAGCAAAGAGCGATTTCAAACAGCATTAGCCAGTCTCTCCTTACCCCTTGGTGTCACCTTCTGGAAGGAGGATGTGGCTGGGGAAGGGGCTCTCAGCCCTTGCACCAGGGTGGGATAATGCCATGAACTCTCTCACTCAAGGAGACAATGCACCAGGGAGAGCTGCTGGTGTGAAGCAGACGCACGAGACAGCCCTGGCCTCACCAAATTCAGCTCCAACGAAATTCCTTGGGGGTGAACATGGACTATGAACAGGTTGGCTGCAGCTGAGTGCTGCAAGATGCTGCTGTGGCACCAAAAAGGGCTCTAATGATCCGGGAGGAAAATAAAGGCCGGCCACCTGACGGCGGCTCGCTGCTCTCCAGCTCGTTTTTGGGTTCATTATGAAGCACAAGGTTATGCTGGACTTGAACAAACACCACAGACACGGCAATATGCTAATAAATGCTGATTTAAATTTGATGGAAGCCAGGAAGAATTATCCCAGAATGTATTAATTAGTGTGATTATGAGGTGTTTGAAAAATGAAAATGCAAAGCAGAGGCTACAAGGAGGAAAGGTATTTAAGGCGGGCGAGCCTTTGAAGCTCTTCCCAGAGGGATGTGCCTGGATTCCTGCGCTGAGGCCAATCCTCTCCCCGGGGCTCGCTGCAGCCCCTTCCCCGTGACCACCCCGGGCCAAAGCCTCGGCCACACTCCGGGCACAAAGCCCTGAGCCACCCGCAGCCCCGCACGGCTTTTATCAAGGTGCAGTGGGAGCAGAAGTTGCCGTCCTTGCTCTCCTCCCCAAGCGATTCAGCACCACCAAACTCCGCTTTGCTGTAAATACAGCGGCAGCTCCCGCAACCCTCCCCTTCCCTCCCAAACGCCTCCTCCGGAGCAGCGCTGGTCGGCTGCCGGCGGGGCAGGCACGTGTTTCCCCTGAAGGGGAATAGGTTTTCAAAGTGAATCTTAAATCAGCGAGCTGACGGGCAGCCCTGCCTGATTTCTTTCTTGCTCTCTTCGTTATTGATGTTATTTTACCCCCAATATTCCGAGCTGCCATTTCCTCCACCATCCTCCCCGCCGTTGCAATTCCCCAAATCACACAACGGGTACCGAACTCATTCTTCAAACACGAAGCCGGGGCTGGTGCTTCCTCTCTGCTGCAGGAATCTTCCCAGTGCCTTCCCCAGAGGGTGGCAGCTCATGGAGAAGGGGAAGGTGCAGCTGTGCTGTCGAGAGTGCGAGCATCTCTCCGGGATGGAGCAAACCTGGGCTCCCCCCTGCAAAGGGCCAGCCCTGGGTGCTGTGTTGGAGTGCAATACCCCTTAGACTGCTTAGAAAGAACATCCCTGAGCTCCTTTGATGCAGATCTGGGCAAGGAAGCAGTGCTCAGCAGCGCTCACATGCCCCAAAGAGGCCACCTCACCCTTCGCTGAAGATTCCGTGACCATCCCAAAGCAGATCCCTCTGTCCTTTGCTCTTTCAGCACAGTGACAATCACACTGGTGCAGTTTCCCACTATGACATGCTGCAGGACAGGGACAATCCCCGGCTCTGTCTGACACCCCAGCTCTGCTCAGTGTTGGTCTGTGCCCTACTCACCACCCCCCTTTCCCTTCAGTGAGTGGGTGGATGGACAGAGGGATTGCCACCTCGACACCCTTAGATACAATCTGAACCTCCCGTGGTACGACTTGAGGTGGTTTCCTCTTGTCCTGTCGCTCGTCACTTAGGGAGAAAAGACTGACCCCCACCTGTCCTCCCAGTCTCCCCATCAAAGCCCAGGACTGAGCCTCAGCTGAGAACACAAAGAGCCTCCCAGCCCCGGCTGCCCCGTTTGTGGTGATAAACACTCAGCCACAGCCCGGGCTGTCACGGCTCCACGTTGAAGTGTGGGGGAGGAAGACGCTGAAGCCACTTCCCTGGATCTGTCACAGGGCAGGAGTTCAGCTGATGGGCAACAACGCATCACACAGCAGTTTGTCCCCTCACATCTGCCCCTGACGTCCCACAGAGCAGAGCCGAGGGCGGTGACCCCACACCCCGCCTCACCCAAGCCACATCCAGTGGAAGTCCAAAAAGAAACGGGCAAAAATCTCCCCAAAGCACAGAGGCTCGTTGGGAAGGGAGAGACTTTGATTCAAAGCGACTGCTCCTTTGGAAAATTTCCTCCTGCTGAAGGAGAGACGCAAACAAAACCCCTTTTTCTTTGGGAAAAACAAACAGGGAGCCCAAGCTCAGATCAGAAGGGAAAGGCATAATGGGAGCAGACACCGTCCCTGCCACGGCTGCACTGACCGCTGACAAATCGTTTCAGGTCAGTGCAGAACAACACAGGCTCTTCTCAGAGCTGGAGAGGCTTGTGATGGAAAAGCAGCGCACCGATTAATTTGGGCGTCTCTAATTAGGGCAGCAAAGCCGGGCTAAGCTCGCTGCAGGGCTGAGCCTGGGGCTGGGGCCGAGCCTGGGGCCGGGCCGTGCCAGCTGCCAGTCGAGGTGCAAACCCATCCCTGCCTGCACGTGCCACCCACGAGGTCCTGGCACACGGTGGCCTTGGCCGCCGCTGCTTCGGGGTCAGTGGGGTGGAGAAACAGCTTTTGCTACCCAGGTCACCCCACGTGCTCAGGTCGGGTCGTTTCGGAGCTCGAGGAGGACGCAGATGGTGAGCGGGGAGTTGCTTTTATCCTCTGGAGCAGCAGTGACAGCAAAACTCACAGTCCAGGCGGGGGAGGATGGGTGTGTCTTCCCCCTTGCCAGCACCCACAGGGCTGATGGGGCAGGGACAGAGTTTCCAGCACCTGGGTCTCTCTGCAAGAAGAGCTGGACTCAGGGCAGCACGTGAGGTGGCTGTGGGCCATGAGGGGACATGAGTCCCTGCCCGGGGACTCCCTGCCCCGGCGTGTGCAGAGGAGGGTGATGAAGGTGATGAGGGTCCCCTGTGACCCTCCAGCCCTCATCATCAGCTCTTGCAGGGTTCTGGGCATCTCAGGGCAGTTCAGCCTGGGACGAAGGTGCGATGGGTGGTGCAAGCAGAGATAAAAAGAGGGTGTCAGTACACGGAGAGCTGGGATGATGGCCGAGCTTTGGCAGCCCGTTGCCTCCCGCAGCTGGGCACAGTAACCCCGGATTTGACAGGCAGGAGACTTTTCCTGTTCTGAGCAAACCTGGTGCAACACTACCCCCACGCTGGGAGGCTGAGCAGGGCTGGGGGCAGAGCCTGTGGTGGGGTTAAATGGAAACCCCAGCAACACTCAGGGAGGAAGCACTGGGGTGCTGCGCTCCCGGCTGCACCCAACTGCCATCCCAGGGGTGGTTCCCTTGGACTCAGCTAAAAGCCAGTGCAGGGCACTTACAGGGAGCAGGGAGAGGGGCAAAAAAGGTCTGAGGTGCCTGTCCCAGGCGAGGCAGGGGGGCTGGAAAGCCCACTCTGAGTGGTCACTCAGGTGGGGCCACACGGCCGAGGGGAGAGAAGAGCTGCAGCCCGAGGCAAAGAACTCAGTAATCTATCAGGCAGGCTCTGCAGCAAGTCTTTAATAGACTTATCTTTACCACAATAATGTATTTTATTTTTCCAGGGCCCATTCATTATTCACACACTTATTTCCCCACGGATTATGTATGCTGCCTGAGCTCTGTGCTCCTGCCTCGTTTTCACAATGTTGGCTCTGGTACCTACTTATTTTTACAGCATTGTCACCTGCAAACGGGCTTCGATTTAATCACCCAAACTAATCATATGGCTCAGTGGAGATGTCAGGGGCAGGATGCTCCTTCCCTTCCGGAGTCCCTCGTCTGAAAGACACCAGGTGTTGGCACTGAAGCATCCTGTGTGTGATGAGTTTGGGCACTCTCAGACCACACCCTGCACGGATCCTTCCCCTTGTTGCCGCAGCACCCAAAGCCCCGAGATGGAGTTTGCTGGAGGGAAAGGGAGGGTTATACCGTGCATCAACGCTGCTGCTTCATCCTGGGTTTAAAAAGGGCTTTAAAATGCTCCCCAAACCCACCTCCTGGTCAGCGGCTGGGCCCGAGTTTCCCAACGCACAGCAAAACCCTTTGGCTTGTGCTGAGCTACCACAGTCCTTGAATATTTTTAAACCACTCAGACCTGGGATGACCCACAGCACAAGGGGAAGAAGTACAGAGTAGCTGCTCATTAGTCAGGGACATCTGTGAAGCAGATGAGTGCTGGTGTAGTGGGATGAGCAACATCTGCTCGGAGGCATGGAGCTCTGCTTGCGGGGCTTCTGCACCTTGGCAGCCCAATTTCCAGCATTTCTGGATTTCCAGCTTCTCGGCATGTTAAAGTGAAGAGCGGTGCCCTGCTGTGGGTTTGTGGTGGACCCAGTGCTCACCCACAGTTACCAAGGGCACACGGGCACATCCAAACACCGGCGCACGCAGAGCTACCACGCCGCGCCTTCCCCACGTGCTGCCAGGCAAACTGTGGTACCAAACGACTGGTGATCTAGTTTTGAGCTGGATCTTGGCTGGTTTTGGCATTCTGGTGCTCTGTGGAGGAGGGTGATTTAATTTCATTGCTTTCCTTCCCTGGTTGCTTCACACCAGAGGAAGCGAGGGCTCGTTTTTGCCCGCGTGCCTTTCTGTGCCAGGGGGAAGCAGCACAAACAACTTCTGCAAGCTGTGAAGAGCTCTGAAAGGAAGAGATTCCTCTGGTTTTTACCCTGAAATGGCTTCTGGAGTTCAGATTAGTTGCACCCTGGGCTCAGGGCTGGATCCTCAGGCAGCAGAAGGGAGCTCAGCGCCTTCACCCCAACCAGATCCCATCTCCATCTGCTCAACTGCAGCCTTTGAAACCCAGCCAGCGAGGATGGGCCGAGGAAAACAAAGACCCCACTCACTCAGGGAGAGTTTTCCTTGCTGTTGTTTTGTTGGTCCTTCCCCAGGGGCAGAGCTGCCCATGTGTGGTGTCCTGCTGGACAGGTCCCTGTCCCCAGTGCCACTCACCCAGCTCAGCCCTGGCTTTGCTGCAAGAAGTTATTCCCACAAGTAATTCCTTTCCCCCACCTTTACCTGGTGCCTTATTCTGCCCACATCCCTGTGCTCTCCCTGCCTTCAATGAGTGTCATAAATAAGGCATAAGGCACATTAAAAAAGGGAGAGAAAACATTTAATCTTCTATTCCAGTTTGCTGCAGAGTTGAGATTGATCCGGCTGCTCAGGATCCCTCCTCCAGCCCCAGCTGGCTCCTGCTCTCCCTGGCACTCACATACACACAGCAGAGGATGACAAAGGATGGACACCCTTCCCGTTGGGATTAAACTTAAAAAGAAGTTTTTCTTTGGCAAGTGCCGAAGTGCACCCAGGCAGGGACATCCCATCCAAAGGAAGGGATGGAGATGTCCCATTAACCGGTTTTTGACCCCTCAAAATAGGGGTGCTCCCAGTCCCTTAAAGCACCAAGCTCTGCAGCCCACAGAGGGTATTTTGGGGGGGGGTGGAGGTGGTGAAGAAGGAATTATCTTATAGCTAAACCCCTGTAACCTCCCAGTGTGAAATCCCGAGGCAGAGGGCATCTCCCACTGCGGTGCTCACCGTGTGCTTCCAGCTCAGGGGAGGATTCAGGGCTTGGTTTGGTTCAGGAGCTTTTCCCGTGACTCCAGGACAGGTCCTTCCCCGTGGGCTTCTGCTGGGGCAGGTTTTCAGCAGTGCTCCAAGACCACGGCAAGCATTCCTGGAGGGAGTGATCCCTGGATGCTGCTGTGGGCTGGAGAGCTGCCGTGGAGGCTGCATCCCTGCTGTCCCTCAGCGATGCCAGGGTGAATGTGCTGAGCTCCAGAGAAACAAACAAAAAAAAAGGGTATTTTGGTTTCCACAAGCCTGGTTTCCTGAGAAAAAGGAGGTTTATTCAATCACCTCCCTGTGCCTGAGACAGCCGGCGTGTCTTCCCTTGTCACTTTATACCTTAAGAGGCAATTGGAACCAAATTTGACAGTAATAATGGGAATCTGAAGAGAATTATGTTCTGACAGGCTTGGTGAGGATCCACAGCCTGACACAGGAGTGAAAGACATAATTAATGGCCCTGCTGAGGAAAAGGCCACGCTGTGAGTGTTGTCCTCACTAGACATCAGAGGCTCTCCAGGCAATTAAGAGCATTCATTCCCTGGGGGAACGCCTTGGGCAGCACTGGCATTAACCAGCACCAGCAAGGAAGCCCCAGCTGGCAGTCTCTACTCTGGGGTTTGCTGGGACACCCCAGCAGAGGAAGCTTTTCCCCATTTGGGACATCACCCCGTTGCTCTCCTGCGTGGATTGTCCACGTGGTTTGTGCACTTGGCTCACTTCTCACCCGCCCGGTCCCCTCCTGTCCCACGCTCACAGCTGTGGATGGGAGGAAGAAGGAGCTGTACCTGGGCACAAGGAGCCCGTGGGCCGGCACAGCCCTCGCTGCCTGGATCCTTCCCTCCATCTCAGTGTGTGCTGCCCTCGTTTTCCCCAGCCCAGAGATGGTCTCCGTGTGCTTGGAGGACCGACGTGCTTGTCCTGCCATTTCCACTTAGCTCTGGGCAGGCACAGGGATGTGCTGTACATACCTTTAGTCTTAAAATACCGCTTGTTACACCCAGAATCCAGCTGAATGTTGCTATTGCAGCTGAGGAAACAGCAATTTGAATCCTCGGGAGATTCAAGAGAAAGGTTTGTTTCAAACCTAAACTTTAATCTTCCTGACATCTTTTGTTTCCCTTCTAAAAAA
>VXAY01004701.1:1010754-1041426 GCA_013399855.1 Oxyruncus cristatus | reverse complement strand
AAAAAAAAAAAAAAAGGTCTTAAACAGCAAATGCAAAAGCTCCTGTTTCTGTCGAGTTTATAGCAAAGTGAGTCCTGCACAAACCATTGATCCAGGGCTCAACTGGACCAGGGTGGGATTCAGCATCATCTCCCAGAGGGATTGTTTTTTTCTCACCAGCCTCAGCTGGAGGAAAAGGCTTTGTTTGCCTCGGAGATTAAAAGTCTTTCTCTTCATGTCCCTTATTTCAATATTTGGAAACAACACTCTTCTGCAGCAATGATTCGTCTCCTTTCCATTGCCTTCCCTCTGATAGGAAATGATTTGCTCATGTGGTCCCCAGGCAGCTCCAAAAATTCCACTTTGGGACCAAATTCCCTCTTTACTGGGGTGAGGGACCAAGGGCCTGTTGGGATTTTCCTCCAAAGAACCGGTTTCTTATGGAAGCACCAGAGAAGTGTTGAAGCTGTGCACGGACAGTGATTATCTGTGAATATGTTTTGGCCAAAAAAGGCTGGAAAAGTAAAAACCACAACAACCTGCTCTGTATGGGCACTGTGATGCCAACCACCCCCCTGTGCTCCCCAGCACAACACTGTGGGTGGGTGAAACCCACCACCAGCACCTCCCCTTCTTTTATAAATGCGATGGACTCCCCCCAGACCCAAGAGGCTTTCAAGGAAAAGGAAATAAAATAAATAAACCCAAGTCTCAGTGCTGGGAGAGAGGCAGAGCCCATGGAGGCCGGCCCAGCAGAGGAATGGGTGGGACTAAAGTAATGAAATAAAGGCAGAAGGAATCAATGTAAGAGGAATTATTTAAGAGGTAGAAGAAAGCTGTTAAAAAAAGGGGGGGGTGGCTGTGGGGGTGTGGAAATCAACCCTCTCTTGGGGGGGGGAATAAAAATGTTCGAGCAAAAGTAGGCCATTTGCTAAACAATAAAAGGAATGAAGCAGATGATGAGTCTAAAATGGCTGAGATGCTGAACTGCTTTTAAAAATCTGCCTTTATCAAGAGAAATGTGGAAAAGTGGTTTGGACAATTAGGGAGTAACAAAGGCCTCGTAAAAATAGCTCCGGGGGGAAGAGAAACACTCAGGAAATGGGAGCGTGGCAGCAGCGCCGCAGAGCGCATTAAGGGATTAACTGATGGAGGGGCTGGGACAACCGGCAGGGATGGGGATACAGGTACGGGGCTGCCCCCTCCTGACACGGCACCGGGAGCTCCTAAGTGTGCCGGCAGCACGGGCTCGGGGCTCTGGGAAGCGTGGAAGAGAGGCTAACAGAGATCCCGTCAGACAAATCGGAGCGTTGCCTCTTCCTCGCCCTTTAATAGCGGAGCCGAATTAAAGACAGCAAAGCGAACTCTCTCTGGATATCAGGATGTGATATCGCTTCCCGGGGGTGAAATGGAGGAATGATGGAATTAAATTAAGGAGGAGGAAGTTAAAATTGAATATCTGAAAGGAAAGGCTGCTCGGAGTAATTCTCTGCTCAGCTGGGGATCAGTGTCCCGGGGGTTGATTGCAGATAAAGTCCAATAGCACCTGGATCTCAGCATCCAGAGAGCGTTTGAATCACGTTTTAGGGACTGCTCTGAGGAGCCCACCGTGCTGCAGGGAAGGGCCCCAGGGATGGGGGGAAAAGAAAGAAGCCAAGTCACCAGGCAGAGTGGCTTTTCCTGGTGTTTTTTCTCTTTGTTACAGTTACCTGGACTCTTTTCTTGCATGGCAGGAGGAGATGATTTGGGACCCTGAGAGACATGATTGCACAGGGCATCTGTCTGCTGTTTGCCCCTCAGTTTCCCCCAGGGACCACGTGGAGAAGAGGCCACCACGTTCCTACTTCTCTGCCCTGTTGCTCTGTACGGGCTGGTAAAACAAAAACACTCCGAACAGGTCGGCCCCAAATCCAACCTTTCCTCAAAGTCAGCCTCTGACCACGCTCAGCAGCAGAGAGGAAAAATGGAGCATGAGAGAGCATCCTACTGCTCCTGAATCTCCTCTCCCCACCTCCCAGGGCTTGGGATGCCCCAGCTGCCCAGGGCAAACATCCTCTCCTCAGCAGCTCCAGGCTGGAGAGCGGGATGGTTCCTTTGCCATGCACAGTGGAGAGGAGGCAGTGGGTGGGAGAAGAGCAGTATTTCTCTGCTGGACCAAGAACAGCCTGGGGCTGGTGTAAATCTGGTCACTCCCAGGGGTCACATTCCCAGCACTGACTCAGCTGGGCTCTGCTCATCACTGCTGACACCCCCAGCCCTGTCCTCCTCCTCCTGCAGCCAGCACCTCCACACCTCCAGTGAGGAGCAAACGGCCTTTCCCAAACCCTGCTGCTGGAAAACCCCTGTACAGAGCAGGGAAGCACCTGGGCAGCCTCTTTGCACAGGGAGAAAGCAACTAAGGGGAAGGAAAAAAAAAACAAACAACCAACATAGAAAAAGCTCAGAATAAGGCAGTTTGGAATGCCAGCATCCCCAAGTTTTCAGAAGTATTTTTAGCATCAGGTTTTGAGCTAAAGGAAACAGCTGTATGAACTCTGGCAGCAGGAGAGACAGGAGGTGGGAGCCAACACCCTCATGTTTTCTTTCCACTTTTCCTTAAACCACCCTGAGTCATGCAATTGGCAGCTCCCCCTTCATCTGAAACGAGAGCGAAGCATCACCCCTAAAAAAGCCTGTCCCCTCTGCAGTGCCAGAAGGCTGACAGAAATAGGGCTCTGCTACTGCAGTGCCAAATGTACTCACCACCTCCCAGGAGCCAAACCCTCACCAAAATCCCAGGGATCCCTCTTATAGCAGGGCCTGATCCTGCCCCAGCCCGTCCTGTGGGAGAGGCTGCAGGTGAGGCTCAGCCTCTCACTTAAAGGACGGGTTTTCCTTGTGAATGCAGCGATTAAAACAACAGACTCTGTTTTTTCCTTCGAATCATGTCATCTTCTGGATTTGAACTGGGCTTGGGTAGAGGAGAAAGCCTCCTTTGTTTTAGGAAAATTAAGCCCTGCTGGGAGAGGAACCGATGGTCTCTGGCTTCAGGCTCTGATCTCCTCCTGGAGCAGTGGGGACAAGACCTGTCAGTGGGGCAACAAATCAGGGGATGGGTTTCTGCAGGGCTTTCCAAGCAAGTGAGACAAGACAGAAATATCCCCAACTCTGGAGCATCTATTCCAGTCAGCACCCACCTGCTCGGCCCCAACCAGGGCCCAAAACGCCAGAGGAGATCACTGGGGTCTCTGATAAATCTTGCAATGACCCAGCCTGGGTTTTAGGGCAAGGAAAAGGGAAAAAGGCTCCTGAGTGCACCCTGGGTGCTTCACCCACCCCCTCCTGCTGTGCTGGGCTCTCCCCCTTGCCCCGGGCTCCTGAAAGAGACTGTTCCAAGCTGGAGCACCCAAATTCTGCCAGTCCTGTGCCGAGGTGAGAAAAGCAAAGTGACCCCCCCGAGATCCCAGGCTGCTCGTGGTCAGGGCAGGTCTTCCACTAAGGACCAGGAATTCCAACAGGCAGGTGAGCTGAAGTTCATTCCTCAAAGAGCTACAAGGTAGGCGGGTTTTTTTTTGGCCAGAAAAAAGCTGCTGATCTCCCACCAGATCTGCAGTACAGAGGGAGAGATCACCTCTGTGTCACACAAGGATGCAGAGTTAGGACCTGAGAAGATATGAATGGTGACCCAGGAAAGACAGCCTGGGTTGTATCAGCTCCAGAAAGGCAAAAAATTGGAGTGGGAAACTTCCTGATGTGTCTGGGAGGTTGAGCACTGGGCTCAGGTTGGCTCTGGCACAGAGCTCTGAGCCCATCAGTTTTTCCGAGCTGGGCTCATCTGCAGCTCCAAGATCAATGCAAAGAGAAAAAGAAGCCCCTCCATGTTCCAGAACAGCTGCTGGGAGGACAGTTCCCATTCCACTTTGGTGCCAGCACCAGCCTCTGCGCTGTGGAAGACCACAAGAAACAAACAGGATCCTGAACCGTCGTCCGGGGACGCGATTCCTTGGATGCAGGTGCAACCCTTGGTGAGGAAGAGCTGCTGGCTGTGAGACACGCTGTCAGATTGGTGTCCGCTACCAAATGCCACTGCTCCATGAGCTGAAAACTCTACGTTCGAGTCAAACGGGATGAAATGGTCTAAAAAGCAAAGACTGAGGGACTCGGCAAGTCCCATGTTGGCATTGAGAGGACATAATGCCAGGGTTGGCCTGGAAGGGTCTTTGCATGTCAGGGGCAGAGAGCCCTGTCTCAGCCGTGGAGGTGCTGAGCTGAAGGTTTGACACTCAAAGGAGCCAAAGATGCTTCCTACTTAAACTTGGGCACGTGGGTACTGGGAGCAGCTTCAGCGCGGGAAAACTCCGTGGGTTATAGAGTCAGAAATCAAAATCCTGCCTGTCCCACTTCCTTGGCTGGTCTTGAAGGGACACAGACGGAGAGCGCAGCCTTCTCCCTGGAGGGAAGACAGTGGCTTCTTTGCCACTGAAGCCACACCACCACCAGTGTAGACAAAAAGAGGGGGCCAACCAATTCTTGGCTTGGGTTTTGTTCAGGGAAAGAGGCACATCCCAGGAAAAAGGCACTCACTTGCTGGAAGTGCCTTGGAAGCCACGAACGTGAAAGGCCGAGAGAAGTGGTCTCTGTTGACGGGAACCGTCCAACTGGAACAGGCTTTTGGCCAGGGAAAGCTTCCCAAACACTGTCAGAGGCAATGCTGTAAATGGGCCTGGGATGTACTGTCACCTTGTAACCCTGTACAAAGAGCTTGGCGGATCACGTGGAAAAATGATGACTTTTCAGAAGAAATAATATACTGGAGATGGGGGGGGAAAAGCAGCAGGTCAGACTGATGTGAACCTACTGTTTTCATGAGCTGTGTAAAAAGGGTATTTTTTCCCCATGAAAAGCTGGCTCTGCCAGAGGTTTGGGCAATAAAGTCACATCTCCTGCAATACTGTGGCACACAGGACTTGTTGGAGAGTTCGTGAGCAGTCAGAAAAGGCAGAGCCTTGATCCATCACCTCCCTCAGATCCTCCTTTTGCTCATTTTTATTAACTTGGTTCTTTCACTGCTACTCACTCATCACAGTTACAAACTCCAGCCCTTTTTCCTCAAACAACAGCGAGAAACACAACAGTTTGGGTGTACAGTCATGGCTTTTAATACGTTTTGCCTCCCAGGGCTGCAGAGAAAGTGCAGAGAAATTGTTCTGATGGCTCAGATCCAGGGAGGGGTGAAAAGGGGAGCAGGAAATGTGATGGTGATCTACAGAGAAAGGGTCACTGCGGGGTGGTGAGAGTGCCCAGGGCTGTGGTGGGGCTGGGGCTGGCCTGGGGTGGGAGAGCAGAGAGCAGCTGAGACCTTTGCTGGTGGCCATGGTTGGGTCAGCTCAGGGAGAACTGGGATCTGGGTGAAGCCAGTCTGGGGCACTGGGACAGGACACAAGGTCACCCAGGGAGTCTGGGAGCTGCATCCATGCCCCAGACACTCAGTGACCTCGTGAGCCACATCCCATGCCTATGGAAGGGCACAACCAGCCATGGCACAGTTTCTCCATAGAAAACCTCCCTAAAATCACCAATGAAGGCCAACTTTGTGACTGCAGTTGGGAGAGGGGAAAAAAGATTATTTTTTTTTTTTCCCTCCACAAAATTTCTTTTGAAGTTTGTTTTTTTTTTCCTGGGAGAAAATGGAGCTTTTTTTTTTTGAGTGGCAGTTTGCAACAGCCCCATCTCAGCTCGGGGCTAAGGTTTGGACAGGGGATGTCTTGTGTTCTCCAGGTGGAGATGGGAACGGTGCTGTCACTTCCTTCCACGCGCCAGTGAGTTGAAACTCGGCCCTCGTCCTTTCCCTTGGTTGGACCATCGGGAATGAGAACTTGGAAACTGCTTTTTAATTTGCTTTGGTGCAGCCGAGGAAGGCGGGGACGAGGGGCCGTGGGATCACTCCTGCCTTTTGTGGAGTTGTTCAAAGTGAGCTGCGCCTGCCTTGTGTGAAAAGGACAAGCACGAAGAGTCGGCTTTTGCCTTGGGAAGAAAGTGTTCTTTTAAAAGGAAAAAAAAAAAGTGATTTTTTTTTTTTTTTTAAAAAAAAGAGAGCTGGGCAGCTTCAGAATTCAGCAGGGTGGCCCAGGAGCCCTCAAAAATCAATGAGAATAAGATAGTGGAGTTGGTGTTAACAGACTGCAAAGCTGGGTTGAGAAGGATCGAAGAGGGTCTTTCAGACCCAGCTGGAGATTCAGCATATTTTGCTTTTTCCTCCCATCCTGGCAGGTACCGAAAAGGAATCAGAAAGAAGCCGATCCCTCGCCGAGGGGAAAATTCTCCTTCCAGTCAGTGCTGGGAACAGCAGTCTGCTCGAGAGCGTGGAGGATTAACTTGGTGCAAAAGAGCCACCTGAAAATCCCAGGCCGAAGCAACGTTCCACAGCAAACATCCCCCCCGGCCCCACGAGACCCTGGAGCACACACCCGTGGGGGAGGCTTGTGGCTCCCACCCAGCGCACCGAGAATTCCGGGAGTTTACACGAGGAAGGGGAGCAAACGGAGATGCCGGCCCTGCTTTGGCACCGTCCATCACATGGCAGGTGGCGGGAGGTGCCTCCCACATCGCCCCAGCCTGGCTGATGCCGACGGGCTTCCGACGTCGCTCCTCCACCCACCCCTCCCGCACCATATGGCTGGGGCCCCAGGAGGCCCTTCCCAACAGCTGCTCTGCTAATGACTCCTTATTAATTGCAGGACTCTGGAAGGGCACCAGTGATGCCCCCTCTTGAAGGTGAACCTTTAAGGGACAGGTTTGGCTTCGGATCTTCCCCTTTGCAGACGGCCCAGGTCACCTCCGCGCCCGCAGAGGTGGTTTTGGGCTGCACTGTTGGACCTGTACTGGACAGCTGCTGGTTGGTGGCCACTGGTGGAGGTGTCATTTCCAAGCCTTTCTGAGCCTCTTGTATCCTGGGTGCCAACACCCCACAGAGACTGGAGCCAGCCTGCAGAAGGCTGCCCTCCAAAAGGAGCGACGTCTCGGTGTCTTCTCCTTCGCCACCATCATCCCACATCTCCTGCTGTGAGAGAGCCTGGGATGCAAACTGATGGGATATTCCTGATTACTTCCCTGAGCTCTTGGCTCCTGTCCCAGCTCACATACAACCTTCCCTCCCTGGGCAACTCCTCCTTTGCTCCTGTAGGGACAGGAGCTGGGATGGGCAATCATTGCCTGTCCGGGAGCTGTGTGGGTGATGGATCCCAGTGAGAGCAGCACTCGCTGTGTCCAGGACAGGGCAGAGAGAAACCATCGCAGAGCGGCCAAAAGGACCATTCACAAAGTTGTTCGGATCTCAGCTGATCCTGGATTGTCCCAAATGAAAAGCCTGAACACCCAGCAAGCCCTGGACAGCCCAGACTCATCCTGGGCCGGTGTATTCTGGGAAGCAGGTATTGGAAGCCACCCTGCTCCCATTCTGGTTCAGTCCTGGAGCAGCTGGGGAGAGGGACAAACGTTGCCAAGTCCTAAAAAAACCCAGCCTTACTCCCGAGGGATGATGTGTACAGTATCTCCAGCACTGGCAGTTCTGCAAGTTCTGGGATTTTTGAGATCCATAGGAGTTTTTTTTTTTGGAACATGGTTAGGAGCACATTCCCAAGGCTCACAGGACTGCCTGGTGAGGCAGGGGGAGAAGGAATGGTGGCTGGACCAACACCAGGGACTAAGTAACCCCTCCTCAAGCCAGCCTTGGAGACACGTGAGAGCATCCCCAGAGCGGGTACCACCAGCCTGGACCAGGTTGGACCCACAGCTGCTGGAGCACCCTTTTGAGAGCTCCTGTCCTCCTGGCAGCTTCCCCAGGTGTTGTGGTCTCCCTGGAGCCCCTGTCCCCCCTCCCTGGTCTTGCTCAGCCCCACTGGGCCCTTGCTGAGCTGTGTGTAGGGGTGTGTGTGTGCTGAACATGTGCCTCACTGAGAAGCACCAGCACGTGGTGACTCCATTCCTGGAGGCACCCAAAGCCACAGCCATTAATCTCTATAAATAATTACAGCCACAAAGCCTCCAATGGCTCTTTCCCTGAAAAACACACACATACACACACACACACACACAAAAAAAAAAAGCTTTGTAAAACATTAGCATTCCTGAAAGAGCCCGACAGTCAGACAGAGTCTGCAGGAACGGAGAGCAATTAAGTCAAGCAACTAATTGCTAACAATTGGTGTTTCTCTAGGGGGCCCTGAGAAGGAGGAACGTGGCCAGCGAGTTGTTTGGTGGGCAAGCTGCTGGTTGATGTGGCTCCTTGGAAGAAGAAGGGCCTGATTCAGTCCCTGTAAATATAAACCAGCCAAATCATGTGCCCAGAGCTGCAGCGAGGGGACAGGAGAGGGGATGCAGCACCCATCACTTCCAGGCTGCCTCTGCCTGGCTCGGCTCCATCGTTCCTGTTGTCCCAGCTCTGACTGGGAGAGAGGTTCTGTGTTCAAGTTACTCATGACTTTTGTCTCCATGCACAGGTCGAGACAATAGTGCTTGTCCCTGCTGTGTCCCACTGCTGGAGCGAGTCTCCTGGTGATGGCAAGGTGGGACACCTTGTGAAGGCACCACCTGTGCTCCGAAATCTGCGTAATTCAGGGTAAAAAGGGGCATATCAGGACAGTATGGAGTCAATTCACCTCAGCAAAACCTGTCCCAGAATCTCCAGGATCCCTGGGAAGCAACACCTTTCACTCCAGAACTCAGGACCAGGAGGGACCTTGGCCCAGCCTTGACCCCGCTCAGTCCTCGCTGCCCTCCCATCCAAGGGTTAAAAGGCAGAAGCTGCACGGGCTGATGGAGTAAGAAATTTCACTTTGCTCCTATTTGTAGTTAAAAAAAGCACTAATTCATTCTAAATCTGCCTGAAAGAGCCTTAAGTGGTAATACACCGATAAGACGACTTTATTTGGCTTAGCATTTAGAAAGTTTTATGTGTGTAAATGGGCGAGGATATCGCAAGGGCTCATTTTTTCTCTCTCTCTCTCTCTTTTAAAGTGTGGAGCTGTCTGGCCTCCCTTCTGCTCTCCTGCTTGCTGGGTTTCTATATCCCAACCTTTTCCCCTTTCCCAGCAGGGGATTACTGCTCCATGGCAGGAATGGCACCTTGTTTGAGTGACACCTTGTTTGAGTGACACCCTCCCCCCCCCCCAGTCTCCCCATGGCCCAAGGATTTTTCTACCCCACTGCTCCCTGGTGCTGCAGCCTCAGGCAGCCCCAGAGCCTTCCCTGAGACTCTGTGGGGTTTTTTTGGCTCTCACTGATATTTCAACCCGAGTGAATCCGGGTTGGATTCCCAGGCACCACTCCAATAACCCTATTGAAGAGGCATCCCCATCCTCGCCCCTCACCCCAGTGAAGGAGGAATTTTGTTGCCTTCTGGCCACTCAGTTGCTGGGGTTGGGGAAGTGATTCATTTATCCCCCTTGGTGTGAGTCACCAAAGAACCACCAGCCAGCAGCACCTTCCTCAGCCCACACTTTGCTGCTTCTTCCAGCCAAGCTCTTCCCGTCGGAGCCACCGCCACGGCCGGCTCTTGTGCAAAACACCCCATTTCACAGGGAGATTTCTCCTCCTGATCCCTCTGTTTACCCAGAGGGCCATCGGACAACCTTCCCAGTGGCTGCTGACAAGGCCCCTGAAGTGCTCTTGTCAAAGGTTAGCATGGCTGTGAAGAGAAGGATCGTTAGGAACAGGGAGCCGGCAGCAGGAGAATAAACACTGCCGAGTGGTACTCGGGCTGTGGGAGATTTGGCAAATGTTGTAAAGGTCAGCTATCGAATAAATGAGATGAGAAATTTCAGCACAGCGCTCCTGCTCTCTTGGCAATGTCTGATTGAGCCCACAGCTTGATGGGCACTCTCACAGGCTGCCTTGCCTTGCGTCTGTCGCTGTCTGGAGTTCATTTTTGCTCCCCAAGTGCGAACACCTTGGTGGCGTTTCAGGTGTTACACCTTGGGGTCCTGGGCCAACAGCCAGGAATGTTTGTCTGGGCTCCACGTTTACTCCTGTGCAGCTGTTCAGGAGGCGACGCCAGCGATGCTTTGGAGTTGACTGGTGATGGTTAAATCAGTGTCAACGGGAGAGTCACTTAGTCCAGTATTAAACACAACCATGGGGGGTTCAGCTTGGGTGAGCAGGCCTGGCTGGAGGCACCCAGAAATGCTGAGATGTTTCACTCACTGCTTCCAAAAGAAGATATTTCACCTGGGGACACTCAACTCTCTTTGGGCAATTTTTAAGTGAAAAATGTTTTGGGTTTTTTTTGTTTGTTTTTTTTGTGTGTGTGTGTTTTTTTTTTTGTTTTGTTTTGTTTGTTTGGGTTTGTTTTTTTTTTTTTTGTTGGTGTTTTTTTTTTTTTGTTTTGTTTTGTTTGTTTGGGGTTGTTTTTTTTTTTTTTGGTGGAAATGTTTTTACCTCCTTGCAATGGATTTATTTTTTTTAAATTGACTGATCTTACAGAAAAAAAATGGTAAATAGGCCTCAAAATTGCGTTTGTTGGGAAGGGAGTATATAAAGAACCCCTTTCCCACTGATCTGCTGCGATGTATTTTATGATGGGCTTTTTGTTTTTTTCCCTTTCACCAGACACCCCGCAACTTGGAGGAATTGCTGTTTGGGGTTGACACCAAGTAAGAGACCACCTGAGCTCAGCTTTACTTCTACAGAAACCCAAAGCAAGGAGGGGAGGGGGAGCGGAGGGGAACGAAGCTGGAGAGTCTGCAGCAAGAAGTGGCCACAGGGACAAGGGGACAAGACTTAGATGGTGATCCAGCCTGGAGGCCAGGCTGGGGCTGTGGCTGGATGTCACCTGGACCTGCAAGATGCCACTAGGGAAGTCCCACGGGAGGGGCCATGCTTGGGTGCAACACCTCAAGGAGGAGCATCTCCAGTGGCTGTCCCTACCCCGCAAAGGTCGGGTCAGGCTCCCAGCGGACGTGGCGCCTTTCCAATGCTCTTGGCGGGGGGGGATACGTCCTTCCCAGCTTCCTTCCCAGGAACATCCTTCCCAGCTTCCTTCAGCTGCTTTGTTGGCATTGCAGTCACGATGCCGTGTGTCTGTTCTCCGTCGGGCTTTGGGGGGAAGGGGGTCTGTCTCCCTTGGGATGAGCTGCCCACAGCACCGGGCGGGGGGAGCAGAGGCTGAACAGAGAAATGCAAAGCAGGGGCGGCGAGGCACGGCGGGGAGAGCTTCCTGCCTGCCTCGAACAATCTCTGACAGCCTGGGAGGAACCTGGATGATTTCAGTTCGGTTTTAGCATTATTCCTATTCCATTTAGCTAGATAAATAGGGGCTGGGTTTAAACTAATTGAGTCGCGTGCACGCAGCCGACTCACGCAGCCTAAAGCAAGCCACGGGTTTTTTGAGCTGGGGTGGTTTGAGTTCAGAGGAAGAGTTTGCCACAAGATGATTTTTCGGGGGGTTTCTTACCCTTTGCAAAAGGACCAACTGATTCATGCGGGGAAACGAGGGGAAGTACCAAAGAAAGGTAAAAAATGATAAAAAGAAAACAAAACAAAAAAAAAACATAGAAAAGAAGGACAGTTTTCCAGGAGACACCTGGATTTACAGCAAAGTTTCATTTGTCCTGGGCTGGCTTTAGAGCCATTTCACTGTGCTTGATCTGTCTGCATTTGGGATTTAAGAGGATCTTTCTAAAACAGCTCCAAATACAAGAGCAGATAGTTATTAAAATGACAATAAGGTAAAACCAGGTATTAAACAGATAATGCAGCTCCTCCCATCCACCCCTCTGTGCCATCCCTCCCCCCTCCAGGTGTAACCATGCAGGAGCAGAGCCTGCAGGCACTGAACCCCCCTGGGGTGTCACGGGAGGGCAGGGACACACCGGCAGCAGGTGACACCTCCATGGCTCTTCCCATCTGCTGAGACGATCCAGTGGGGAGTTTTGTTGGTTTATAGCCAAGACTAATTCCTCTGGATCAGGGAGAGCAAGGATAGCCCCTGGAACTCTGCCCCACTGCCCACCCGGCGTCCTAGCCCTGCTCCAAGCACTGGGACCAGCAGCCCTGCCCACAGCACCGGGAGGGAGCAGGACACGGTGCCTTTGCCCTTCACCTTTCGCAGCAGTGGCCGAACATCCGCACTTGTGGCTGTTCCCCTGCTCCCCTCTCCAAAGGCAGCGATTCGGCAGGAGAGCTGCTCCCCCCGAATGGCTGGGATTTGGCAGGGGTGGGAGTGGCTGGTCTGGGGTCTGGAGGAGCAAACTGGCCACCCCGGGGAGCTTTGGAGCAGCTGCTGGTGTGGGCTGTGATAATCTGGCGGGAGCTCCATCCTTGCCTCGCTGTTACTCACGTTTGTTTACTGCAGGAAATAATTCATCTTTGGGGCTCTTGCTGGGGATTAATTAATGGTTATGGCTTCTGTGACCCTGTGATTAACTCATTTTCACATAATTGCTTGAAGACAAAACGATGTATTAGTAGCTTTTCTCCCTCCCCACCTCTGCTTGCCATGGCCTCCGGGGGGACTGAACTGTCAAAAAACCTTGAATTTGCCTTCCCATTTTTTTTGTCTTTCACTAATTTTTTTTTTTTTTGCACATGCCTCATAGATCCAGAAGAAAAAAGTCACTGTGAGTTGGTGAGAGAGCATGCTCCAGTAGAAAACCAGCTGGGCTTTGACTGGGCACAGAGACCTTCACTGGGACCTCCATGACCAATGCTGACCAGATTTTGCTGTCCGAGGGTGACACTGCACGGGGAAAAGGGCTTGGCTTTGCCCTAAGAATTCTGCAGCCTGGGGCAAGACCAGGGTGACGCCTTTGCAACCTCCGGATGAGAGGGACCGTGGTGCCCACCAGCTTGGTGACCTGCAAGACAGGGCAGCTGGAGAGTGGCAAGGATGAACCTTCCTTCTCCTTCATCCCCAGGCAGCACCTCGGGTGCTGGGGCTGAGAAGTCTTGGTGTGTGAGAAGTCACAGGACAGAGATAAGTGGGTGGGATCCATTTTCCCACCTGAAAAGCACAGCTGAAACCACCACTGGCAGGGGATTTAGTGCAGGACCAACAGAAACCCTGTTGTCCCTCGTGGGCTCCAGAGAAGAGGAACTGCCATAGGCCTCATCCCTTCCAGGGGGGCACAAAGCCCAGCCTTGGGTACCTTCACTTCCCAAGGGCCAGGGATGGCCAGGATGGAGGAGGAGGTGGGGAGCCTGGAGATCCACCACAAGGTGACCTTCTTTTCCTGATCCTCAGCCAAACCCAGGTCTGCGACCCCATCCCACCTCCAGGTCAGAGATTGCTTTTCACCACCCGAAGGGAGGCTGGAACTTGCTCCTTCCCTAATCCAGACTCCCACAGGAGCAGCCGTCCCAGCTCCCGCCGCTCCCTCCCCTCCAGAAACCCATTTCAATCTGAGATTATTGAGTTAAAACACTCAGCTGACAAAAATAATAAGCACTCAGCAGGCAGCCAGCAAGCTCTGCTGGGCTTCCCTCTTCCCAAGCCCTTAATCTATTTTTCAGAGAGTCTTCAAGCAATTTGAGTCGGCCTTTCGAAGCCAAGGAGCTTTAAACTTGGACACGGAGAGTTGTCCCTGCTCGTCCTCAGCTCTGCTCCACCCCTGGCACCAGCAGAACGTGGGACAGGGCGGGAGGGAAGAGCTGTGACTCTTTGTCTGGGGACATGGGATGGCTGGAGGCAGAGAAGCGGGGGTGAGGCCATGAGCGATGCTGGCAAGGTGGATGTGGAAAAGCGTGACTGTGGGGATTACGGCGCTAAATCCAGGTTTTCTGCATGGAAGGTTGGCAGACTGCAGGAAAAGGACCCTAATGTGCAGCGCTGCCTCGGGATCTGCCTCCAAGCAGGAAAATCAGGCTGCATGACATTACATGACTTGTCCTCTTCCTCTGATGGGAGTGAGAAACACCGGGAAGGTGGTTTCCATCCACACGCTGCCCATCGTGTGTGGGCCCAGCAGGAAGGAGAATTAAGTTTGAATCAAGCAATTATTTCCTTAATTTCTCGCAAGCCTCAAATGTCTTAAACTGCCAGTGGGCACTTTGGGCACTGGGTTTGTTTTGCCTTTTTCTGTCTCTTCTCTTTCTTTTTCATCTTATTCCTCCTTTCCCTCTTTACTGGTTCTAATTCTGTCATTAGTAATTAATGACTTTGGAGGGAGACATTTTCTTTTTAATTAAAGGAAGACAAGAGGAGAGCTGTAGTGACACACAAGCACCATTCCATCTTTTAGCGTGGACAGGATTTTCCTGAAGCAGTTTATCTCTCTTCCAGCAACTGGGGAAGGGGCTGGTACCAGCCCAGGGACATTTTCTGTGCTGGTGTACCCCGGTTTGGAGAGCTCACCCTCCCACCTCCTCATCCACGGCAAGGGGCTCTTGTGTGCCTTGGACAAAGTGAGTTGGGGAGTAAATTTTAAGTCCAGGAGAGACTGAGGAGAGAGCACAGCCACTCTCTGGACCCCAACAGCGTCACACTGACTCCCCTGCTGGCTGGGGACCCCTTTCCCCGCCTTGGGAATCCCCAAAGCATCGTTTGCTGACCCATCTCCACCAGGATCTGCTCTGTGGCTGCAGTGGGGTTCCTCTCGTCACCTCCACTGGGAGCTGCCCAGCAGGAAAACCGCCCCTCCCATCTCATCTGGAAAAGAGGTGATTATTCCTGCTGCCGACGCTTCTCCACCCGCGTCGATGCCGTGCTCCGTTTGTCACTGTTCGGGGGAGCGGGAAGGGAGGCCACGGAGTGGGGATTGATTCCTTGGATGCTGGCTGGGCTGCACAGCCAGCCTGAGCTCTGGTCATCACAAATTACAGCTTTGGTGGCTGTACATGGGACAGTCACACACTGGGATCGCTCCAGCAACGCTCCAGGTACTGGGAAAACCGGTCTGCTCCCAGAGAGGAGGAGGAGGAGCACCAGAGGGATGCAGTGCAGGCCTTGGGAGAGGACGACAGCCACACACCTTCACTGTGGATTTGCTGACGCTCCTCAAAGTACTCCCAGCAGTCAGCAAAACCCGTGAGGGGGGTTTTGGGGGAGCCTGTGGGAAGCCAAGCAACTGGGAGGGAGGAGAAAGAAACGAAGCCCCATGTCTGCAGATGTAGTTCTGCAAGGGACACAGCAAAACGCAGTGGGAAAGGAGGGATAATTGGCCCTGAATTAGCGGCTGACATTCAGGGAACAGCTCTTGGGGCTCCTGCAAACAGTGGGGAGCAGACACCTGCCTGACGGTCGGGGGAATTAAGGGAAAAGGGGAAAAAAAAAACCAATCCCAAAACCTAACACAAATGTCAAGGCGATACAAAGGAAGGAGAGCAAAACAGCACAGGACATTTTCTGAGGCCATTACCGGAGATTCACAGCCCCTCTCGGGCGACGGGCCCTGCTTGTCTCCTTGGAAAAGGAAATGAGGGCGAGGAGAAGAAAAACGGCCACGGCTAATAGGGGAACAGAGAGTGTGTTACAGCAGGGAGGGAAAGCCAGGGATGATCCTGCTGCCTGGCAGGGAGCCTGGAGTCGGTGGGAGCCACAGGAGTTGTGCTGTGCCAGCCTGGGGGCTCCAGGGATGCCGAGCTCAGAGAGGAGCAGGGCTGAGCATTCGCCTTTCCTCGCTGGTTGTGGACTAAAAGGAGGGATGTGAGGGAGATAAACTGCTGTGGTTTGTGGGTGCAGGAGGGATGGGGAGCTTGGCTGCCCCAGCAGGGAGGGAACAGGCTCGGAGGGGCAGCAGGGAGGAGGTGACAAGCCTGGGGAGGTGGGAGGGTGTTTTGTGGTCCTGTTCCAGGGGCTAAACAGCTGATCCTCTCCAGGATGGGAGCACGTGCCTGCTCCTGGATCATGTTATTACAGCAAGTGCATTAAGATGTTATTCAAATATGCTGCCTTCTGCACTGGACTCCCACCTCGGGAGCAGGTGAGCCTTGCACTGGGGGTAGACTTGTTGTAGGGAAGAAAATCTGGGATTCTGAGGGATCCTGGGTCGTCCCAAGCTCTGACAGTTTTTTTCAGTGGTCCCATCCTCAGTGCTGGGATGGGGTGTCCTGCCAAGGTCTCCCTCCTTCCCTTCCATCAGAATTCAACAGAGCATAGAAAACTTAAGAAGTCTAAGACAAAATTCAAGGCAAGCCATGAGGAAAAATACCATGGGAAGGATGATGGGTAGGATTGAATGGGCCTCCAAGTCCAGCCCCAGCCGTTCCATGTGCCCTTGGATGGGGATGGACCCCTCCAATCACACCCTGCTGGTGACAGCCACTGCCCACCACAGCAACTCACACTCAAGTCAAATCCATCTCCTACTGGCTCCAGGAGGCTGCATCCTGCCCCTGCTCCCCCTTTTTACTCCCTTCTTGCCTTTTTGCCCTGTTTTTATTTTTAAAACTCTCAGGGAACCTCACATTAACTGCAGCTTGGAGAAAGTAATCAAGCTATTTCTAGGCAGAGAACTAATTTAATGCATGGATGACTTTAGCTCAAAAGAAGAAATAAGGACACTCAGGCATCCTAAGGGAGCAGAATAATAGGGTAATTTGCACAAGATGAGGAGAAAGGGGAAAAAAGGGCCACTACTTCTTTGCATAATCTCCTCTCTAAATCTTCTCTCCCCTGTTTTGCTGGTCACCACCACCAGGTCTCCAGACATGGAATGCCCTCACACACAAAGAGGGAAGACCTGGGTTCACCTCAGTGTGGTTCCTGCTGAGGAGCTCACAGGAGTGGGAAGAAGTGGGTAAGGAACAAGGTCTTGTGGCTCTTCGGGGTGCAAGGAGGCTGAAAATGCCCTCAGCCTGTGCCAGAGGCAAGGAGGCAGGGAAATTTCTACTGCCTGAGAGAAAACTCCACTATTTCCAAACACCTAAAGGGAGGAAAGGCAAGGGAAGAGAAGGTGGGAAAGGCGGGGAGATGCCGCTCAAAATGTTTCCTTCTGGCGGCGAAACTCTAATATTTAGAGCAGCCTGATTATATGGAATAAAAGGAATGTCAGCATGAAAATCGTTTAGAGGTGAAAAATTGAAGCTTTCCCTTCCAGATGTGTGAAAACAAGGATGTTTTCACTTTACCAAAAAGCTCTGTGACACATTTTTCCCTTCCCTTCACCCTCCCAAGCAACGTTTGATTGAAAGCACCACTTTCCTGCAGGAAGTTTCCATTATGAGAAAACTGCCTTTCCTGTCAATAAAACTGCTCCTGCTGAGGGTTTCCCAGCAGTGTGCAAATCCACGGGGATGGTCAAGTGATGGGATTAATAAAGTCAGCGTGGTAGAGGCACGCATGGTCACAAACCCCCATCCTCAGGGATGGGTCCATCCAGCTGGGACAGCAACCAGAGCATCCTTGGGATGCACAGCTGAAAGGGGTGCTCTCGCAGCTGCAGGAAATTGTTCACCTCTATACTGGACACAGCAAGTTCTGCCATGAAAGTGGATGATTTTACTTGCTTTCATCCTGGATCAGGTCCCTTCCCAGAGCAGGTTCCCTCCCTGCAGTATTTTGCAGTGAGGAGAAGCCCAGTCAACCCCTCTTCTCCTGCCCCCCGCCCCAAGGAAATGGGATCCAGGCACAGGCTCACTGTAGCCACCATCCTGCATCCCTTTCTTGCTCCCTGCCTGGCTCCAGCTGCGTTGGATGGACAGGGGAAAAAAAAAAATATAAGTAGGTCACAATCCCATTTGTCGGTTATTTTGCACCGGTGGAGTGACTGGAACCGGCAGCTTAATGGATGGATCTCACTTGTGAAATTACCCAGCATAAAAACATGTGTACCTGCAGGGCACAGAGGCTTGGTCACACCAGGAGAGGAGATTTGATCCTGTCACCAGCCAAGAATGGAAGAAAAGAGCCTGTTCTTGTCTTCCTCCTTCCTATTTTCCCCCTCTCCTTGGCCAGGGACGTGCGTAGGAGAGCTCGCTGGCTGCATTTCTCCTGCACTTGGCCTTGCTGAACCTCATGGGGTTCACATGGACCCACTTTTTGAGCTCGTCCAGGTCCCTGTGGATGGCATCCCGTCCTTCAGGAGTGTCAAATGCACCTCTCAGCTTGGTGCCACCTGCAAACTCCTGAGGGTGCCCTCGATCCCACTGTCTGTGTCACTGGTGGAGACATCACACAGTGCTGGTCCAAGCACAGACCCCTGAGGGGCTCCACTCGTCACTGATCTCCATCTGGACACTGAGCCATCGACCAAACACATCCTCAGGTGAGCTTGGAAAGACCCCGTGCATGGAAAGTGGGAACACCGGGAAAGAATTGCAGCATCCTATTAGTAAAAGGGCATCTGAGCCTCTCATTAAAATTTGCCTAATGACCTGGCTGCTTCGTCATTTTCACTATCAGACACAGTAATTTAAAGTGACAGGTACTTAGGCAAAGGCAAAATTAATTCCTCCTTTGTATAAAATTAAAGGGGCCGAGCGTGGATCCGGCCGTGCCTCCACCCACTGCCCCAGCCCGGGATTTGCTCGATTTTGTGGCCCCTGTGGCACAGTGGGGCACACCTCGGGCAAGGTGGGAGGGGGAGAAGGAGGAACAAGCTGCACAGAGCAGATGTTTCTTACCCTTAATCCCCACTAGAAAGGTGCCCAGATGATGGAATTCCACCTCCACAGAGACAGAGGGCCCTCTCTGCCTCGGGTGATGTTTGGGCAGGGCTGTCCCAGCGCTGCCAGCCAGTGATATGTCCTGCAAAACCCACACAGGCACCAGCGATCCAGTCTTGGTTTTCCTCGAGCAGGAAAAAAAGATCCACAGTTTTTCCCTCAAGCCCTATTCCTGTTCTCCACCTTTTCCCCGCAAACAGACATCTGATGTCCTTCAGCTGCAGCCCCGTGTCCTCAGCCCCATCCCCGGAGCCACCCGCCCTTCTCTCCCCTTCACCAAGCTCACTTCAAACACTCAGACCTCCCAGCAACTTCCCAAAAGTGGGAAATATCCAGAAGACAACACACTGCTCTCCCAGCAGTCCCTGTTTAGCATCCACAAGAGCTGCTGAGCGCTCCCTGGGGACACGGATCCATCCTCGCATGTATCCCCCCGCACCACCAGCCCTCTGCCCTGTTCCCACCTGAGCTCTGAAGATCCACCACTTCACTGTGTCCCAGCCCACAGGGTCATGACGCCAAGCCATTCTCCAGCCACCTCCTGCCTCCTGCAGTGGCCACTCCAAGCCCAGGCAGTCCTGGCTGCAGCTCCCGTCCCTCTCCCTGGGTTAAACCAGAGGCTGCGGTGGATTTAGCGCTCAGCAGCAGCGGTCCACACCTCATCGTTCATGCCACATTGATTCTCAATTCCAGCCCTGTAGGTTATTTAATTGGGCAGATATCCCTTCAATTTTCTCCTCCAGCGATATTATTGATGGCTGAAGTCTATCCATTTCTTTGCGCGGGGCTTCAAAAGGAGCCTGGTAGTGACTATAACAACAGTCAAACACTTTGCTTTTGATTGTGCTTTGCAGCCCCAAATCTCAAACAATCCATTAGGCCTATCTTGGAGGTATTAATTGTCCCAGGTTCAGTCCAGAGATAGCTTGCACTGCCCCTAGGGCTGGCATCATTACTCTTCCCTCTCCATTTATATCCACCAAGTGCTTTTTGAGTTGTGAGCCAAGCTGGAGGACTGTGCCCCATGTATATCTTCCAGCAGAGCTCACAGCACGGTGCCTCTGGGCTCAGATGGTGGCTTTGGGGTCCCCAGCCTGCCTAAATCACACCCACAGCACAGTGCTGAGCTGGGAACTCACCACTGGGGCAGCACCAGGACACGTCTGCAGGGAAATCAAGCCCCTGTGGGCATGGGCCAAACACTCCCAGTAAACCCCCAGTGTGGCACTGGGCACGCTGGAGGTGGTGAAGAGAAACAGCAGCATGTCCCAGGTAAGCCAGCAGAGATACAGGAGGGTCTGGCTGCCCACTGTGATCCCCCCTACTCTGCTCCCCCCCACTCCCTTCCTCACCAGTGTCTAGCAGAAGTGTTGCACGGAAGCGATTTTTCCTGGGCACCCTGCATCCCAGACCACAGCCAGCCTCTGGGAGGTGGGAGAGATCCAGGCTCAAATATCCCTGACTCTGCTGTGTGGGAAGGAGACCAAAACCCTCCTCCATGGGCAGAGATGCAGCCAGGCTCCTGGGGAACAGGGTCACCAGGAGAAACTTCTGCTACTGGAGCAACTCTGCTTCCTCCAGAAGGACTCCAAATCCAGCTTGGGGATTTTCTAGGCCGGGGGATGTGAACTTGGGCAATCTCTGCTCTGGGTATATTATTTGAAGCTTGTTTTATTTAGTGCATGGATAAAACCTGAGCTGTTCCAGCTTCACTTGCACATGAGATGGTCTTGCTAAAGGAAAAGGAACGCTCTTTCCCCAGTGAGTTCCAGAGCTGCTGAGGTCCTCTCCTGGCACTGGGAATATCCAGGTCCTTCCCAAGGGTCCTCCCTCCCCTGCAATGCCACACGAGGAGCTCCACTGTGCCAGTCCTTCACTACCCAGGGGAAAAAGCTGCCAGGAGGAAGCTGTGAAAGATCCCTTGGACTCCCTTGTTTCACCTGTCCAACATCCAGTGTCGTACAGGGAAGGAAATGTTTTATTTCAGGCTTTATCCTTTCCCCCCCCCAATTTTTGATGGATGTAGTCTCAACCTTTATACTGTCTGAAAATGAATATTTTACTATAGTATAAAAGCTGAAATTACATGAATTAATTATATTTAAATATTATACTGAATATTTGATCCACGGGGCGGAATGGCTGGTGTTGGGAGGGAGTGTTTCGGCTGTGCTGGGCAGACCCCAGCAAACACGACCTGTAGGTGCAACTTCCCCCCAAACAGCCCCTTTTTCATTTGTGCTTTTCCTCCTTTTTTCCCCCCCTGCATTTGGGAGAAAAAAAATTCATTTTCTTCAGAAGGCTGGAGAAAAACGGGTTGGTGCCTCCGAGCTTCCAAACCACCAGTCCTGCAGACCTGCCTCCTCAACACCACGATGTCCCCAAGCCCACCGTGCCGGCGCTGCTTCTGGGGCAGGAAGATCATTCCCAGGGGAAGAAACCCGCGGGAGAACATTCCTGTGGCTGCTGCCGATCACCCCGGGGCTGCTGGCCCCGCACTGACTCGTTAACTACCCGCGGGTCGCAGCAGCGATTGTGTGAAAGCTGCACCAGTAATTCCGTGTTTCAGACGAGCTCTGGGAGCACCCTGCAAGTCGTTCCTTGCAGGAGAATAGACTGTAACACCTCCAGTTAAATGCGGTGGGGGTGGTCTAACAAGAGCACACCGAGGAGCTAAGCAGGGAGGGCTGGGATTCCCCTCGCTGCTGGGATTCTGGGGAGGGGGTGAGGAGGTTTGCTGGTGCAGCTGCCACTGCTGGGCTGAAACAAGGCGATGCCCAGAGTGACGCCGGCCCCGGTGGGCTGTCCTGGTATGGACACATCCAAACCACACCGTGCCGTGGAGTTACCGGGTGCAGGGAGGAGCCAGGGCAGGGTGGTGACCCGTCTCTCCTGCACACCAGTGCCACCCTTTCCTCCTCCAGACGCGTTTGACCCACCTGCACAGGGTGCTGGTCCATGTACCATCATCCACCTCACTCTGCCATCCAGCCCCTGCTGAGAGCTGCCCCGGGAGCTGAGGGTGGTCAGGCAGGGAAGGTCTGGGCTGTGGAGGAAGAGGATGGGGAGCCCAGGACAAGGGTAACCACGAGGCGGCTCAAGACAGAGGTGTTTTTACAGGGAGCACAGCGTGAGAAGCTTGTACACCATCTGCTCCTGATCGCCTGCATCCAGCAAACCAGTGCACTGCTCTCTTTCCTACGTGCTAAAAATACTCCCTTGAAAGAAAAACAGAACAAAAAAAGAATGAAGACGGGGAAATTAGAGTATAAACAAAGACTCCATGGAGACCACGGGCTTCATCGTGCTCCTCCTGCTGTATCAGGCCCCTTCCCCCGTTTGCTCTGTCTGTCTCATATTTTAGGGCAGAAACAAGTTATTGCTGATTTTCTACAGCTCTGGAAGGAGCACATTCCTGCACACACACGTGCACACACGCCCCGACCTCGTGTCCAGGCCATCTGCACTGTTAGTGGAGCTGAGTGGACCACCGCTCTCGCTCCTCTCCTCGGAGATGAACTGGGGGAGGAGGAGGAGGCAGGTCTGAGGGGAGGGGATGGAAAGCCAGGGACTGATTTACAGACAGAGCCCTCCAGGGAGGGATGGTTCAGCTGCCTCTGGCAGCTGCTCTGCCCCAGGAATCCCAGCAGCAGACCCAGCTGGAGTTGGCTCGTGGCCACCTCCCTCCCTGCCAGGACCCTGCCTTCCCTGGGGTACTCACCACGAGACATGATCTTCCCAGGTCCTCAAACCTGGAATGATTTTGCCTCAGCTGTGACCAACAGCCCCTACAAACCCCTTTGGAGTGTCACTGATGGCCATGGGGCCAGGCAGTAGGTGAAGACTTGGGTCCTTGCCTGTCTATCACCATGAACTCGAGACAACCCAGGACTGTTTGCCCTCTGAGCCTCCACTTCCCTCCCCATCCAGGAGTGATTTACACCCTGAACTATCCAAAGCAATGCTGGTCTTTCTCAGGGATGATGTGCAGCACAGAGCCCTGACACACAAACCCATCCCGGGCCACACCACCTCAGCACAGCTCAGCAGGCTGAGAAAATCCCATTTGCAGGAAGCACACAGCAGCCCCAAGTGATGGAAATCCTCCTTCCTTGGGCAGAGAGAGAGGGGAAAGGGAAAGAAAGATGAAAAAAAAGCTCTTTCTGAGGAAATTAAATTGGACTTCAAATTTACAGGGTCTTCATTTTGTTCTGGTGATAATGAATTAAGCCCTTGCTGGCAGTTATATTGCTGCAGAAATAAGTACCGGTTAAAAGCACTTTTGGAAACTATGACTTTCATTTTAAAGCTGCCACAATTTACATTTAATCCATTCATTAATTCATTTATTTATGCTGCTCAGGTTCAAACCTCACATCTCTCCTTTTCCAGGATTCACTAAGGCATTGGCTTTTAACCCCAAACCAGTTCCCATGTGGAGCTGGTGGGGGGGCACATTCCCCTGAGAGTTTTCCTGGGCATCATGCAGGACCTTCCAGGAGTTCTGGCTTGGAAGTGCTCAACCAAAGCACCCTCATTCCCAGGACCAAAGACACCTGCAGATGTGAAAGAAGGGCTCAGTGATGACCGTCTCCAACAGCCTGTGGACAAGCAGCCACGTCTGCCAGGCTCCTGGCAGCACTTTGGATCAGATGATCCAGAAAAGCCGGTTTTTGCCTTTGTGCGGCAGGAGGAAAACCCCAGTGATCCTGTATGAATGTTTTGGCTCCCCCTCACTGAGGATCTCCCTGCTGACACGCAGAAAGCCCACGAGCCCGTGGCCACAGGCACTCTGAGCTGGAGGAACCAGGCAGGAATTCCCAGCAACTATAAAAAGCGGGCAACCAAAAACGCCCTCGCAGCCCTTCCAGGCCAGGGGCTGCTGATGCTACAGGGACAGTAAATGCCCCCACACCTTACAGGGCAGGAGATGGCTCCTGGTTTGATTCTGGCAGCCCCAGTCCCATTTCCACGTGCCTCTGGTGGTGTCTGCTCCTCGGTGGGTGTCTCAGTGCTGACTCCATTAGAGGCCCCGGAGCCACCGTGCTCCTGCCAAAGCAACAGGATCTCAAATGCTCCCATGATTTACACAGCAGCTTTCATTACTTCCCTTCTCCAAAGGCTTGTTCAACAAATTACCGGTTTATGAATTCTAAAGTGCTCCGTGCAGCCCTGAACAAAAGAGAAGGGGAAAAAAAACCCCCACAGCCCAGACCAGCTCCCACAGCAGAGCTTTCCATGCCGGAAAGAAAGGCATCACTACAGCGATTTCCCCTCTCCCCACATGGATAACACTGCCTTCACAAGCCAGGGGACACCAACACCCTCACTGTTACTGCAATGCCCAGAAGGACCAGCTCAACTCAGGGCATGGGAGCCTCTCATTACCCAGAGTGCTGCACAGACACTGCACAGAGATTTCCTCAAAAAAGCTGAGCCCCCCAAGACCACGGGAGGTGGAGGGAAAGTCTTAAGAAAAGATTAAGCAAGGAGAAAATCCCTATTTTTTTAGCGCTGGTCCAACCTAAAACCCGTGGCTTTCCCCACTCCTGTGGCTGGGTTTCCTGAAGCAGCATTATTGTTGTTCCTGGGACACCCTGCCCTTCCCCTGGGAGCTGCGGTGCGGAGGGTGTCCCTCAGAAGAGACCCCACACAGGGCCTTGCTGTGCCCCCTCAGAGACATTGCAGAGGGACCTGGCAGGTCACTCGAGTCACGTCTGAGAACTCCGAGTGGCAGAGAGGGAGAGGAGAAGAAACAGGGACTGATACGTTCACCAGAAGAACACGACAAGTGGGGGAGTGGGAAAGCTGCTGGATGGAGGAGATGGATGGTGGCAGGGTGAAGGTTGCTTGGTTGAGACGCTGAGTTAGAACTTTGGCCAGAGTTGTGATCTGCCCTTTTTTTAACCCCATCCTACCTCTGCCTCCAGGCTCGATCTTCCCCCCAGGCTCAACAGCTGGTCCTGGGTTGCCAAGCCCAGCCCAGATCCAGCAACGGGGGAGCAGAAGGCTCCGTGGGTGGATTTCATGGATGGTGCCACTCATGAGCACTGCCCTTTTGCACAGCAGCCAGGAGAGGAGAGGGAAGGTGGGAGAGCTGCCAAGCAGACACAAACCCCTGCAGTGCTGCCTCCGGAGCTTTTCCACTCTGCTGGGCAGCAAACAGGGGAAGAAGAAGGAATTAAAAAAAAAAAAAAAGAAATCAATAACCACCACCCACCGTGTCTCCATCTCCCAGTGATTTATGGCCCTGCTGAAAAGCCTTGTTGTCCACAATTATTGGGCAGTCAGCTCCTATTTGCCATGATTTCCTTGGCCCTCCTTTCCACCCACCTGCCCGTCAGGTCCCATCCTGCCACGTGGGGCTCTGGTGGCTCCTGGGGGTGCTCAGTGGCTGAGTCCAGTCCCATGGTGGGATGATGAGTGCTTGTCAGGCTCAGGTCTTGGTCCTCCAAGAGCCTGGAATGGTAGCTGGAGTGCAGCAGTGGGAGCTGGGATGTGGGTGTCCTGGACACAGAGCAGCAAGTGGGGAAGGAGCAGTCAGGTGGACTGCAAGTAAAGCCAACCGGAAAATTAAATTTTGCCCTGAGCTGCTGAAAATTCAGCTTTATCTCAGAAGGACCCGAAGGCTGAGCACGAGAAGATTTCCTTTCTAACCTCCTTTACAACCTTCCCAGCTCGATTTTGCTCTTTTGGCCATTTCTGTCATATGTCACACTGACCCAGGAGGTCAAATTGATCCAGCCAACCAAGCCTTGTGCGAGCAGGAGCTGCTGGATGCGTTCCCTGAGACATGAGTTTCATTATACCAGTGTTTCCTCAGGGGGGAAAAAAAAGAAAAGTCAATGTCAGAAGATAATCAAGTGTCCTAAGAGTCAGCAGTCTGGTGCATCCATCTCCAGAGCCCAGCCCGGCGACCTCCACCACCCTGCACGGAACCAGGGGCACATCTGTTGGATTAAAGAGCCCTGGCTAATTCCAGTCCCCTGCCTGGGCTGTGCCCACTGGCCTCCTGCCCACCTCCAGCTCTAGCTGAGATAAGCAGCCCCGAAAATGGAGGAATTAACATTGCCTCCCCAAGGTCAGGCTCAGCTCTGGCGAGGGGACCCTGCACGAGCAGACAGGGCTTGGGGCTTGGAGCAGCCTGGTCTAGTGGAAGGTGCCCCTGCCCACGGCAGGGGGGGTTGAATGAGGTGATCTTTGAGGTCCCTTCCAATCCAAACAGTTCTATGTGGGGTAGCTCAGCTCAGGACAAGTCCCCAGGACTGACCCCTTCAGCTGCTGGTTGCTCACATGCAGTGGTTGGAGTGCAAGGCAGGCAGTGATGGTCTTCTCCAAAGACCCACCGGAGACCAGTGCTCCGGAGGAGACACACACAGGGCAACCCAAAGCGCAGAGGGGAAGGAAAAAGAGGTTTGAACAACCAGCCTGGGTTGTTCCATCCTCCTTGTAGCAACCACTGGGACTGGTGGGGACCAAGCTGTGACCCCTTTGTGCGCCAAACCTCCCCTCCGGGAGGTGAAGCAGCAATTCTGGCTGAGGCAGTTCAATCGTTTACCCTGTGGAAACCACTTCAGTGGCTCTGGTCTACAGGAGAGTCTGGAAAGCAAATGCTGCTTGAAGCCACAGAGCAGACAAAAGCTGTGTGTGAGAGCTGGCAGGCTGATGTTCACCTGAACCCATGAGGCAACGATTATTTAGATTTGGTTTTGGTGAAAAAGGGAGATATTATGGAAGGGCTGATTGCAGGAGTGAGCCCAGAATGGAATACTTTGACCTAAATCAATGTGTGATTAAGTGAATGAACAAATCAGAATAAGCCTGCAACTGTGGTTCTTGATTTCAAGCAGAGTGGACATCAAGAAACAAAAGGAATTTTTAGTGAAGTCAGCTGGAGAGAGGTCATGGACACAAATGTGCAGGAGAGCTGGAACTGCACCAAGTGAAAAGGTGTTGGAGCTGCCAGAACTCCCAGGCAGGAGGAAGAGAAACTAAAAATAAATGCTCACAAAGAAGAGATTGTGAGGTAATGGGCTGAGCAGTCACTTGAAGAAAGGTGTTAGGAAGAAGCAGGGACCCAGCACTGACTGGATGAGAGGAGTCCTGGAATGGAGGTCATGGAGGCCACCAAGTTTTGAACAAAGTGGAAACTGCATCAAGTCGGAGTTAAACCTTGCAAAAAAAGGCATTGAAACAAACAGCTGGTTACAGAGCGCCAGAACCTCTCTGGTTCGGGGAAAGAAGGAGGGGTGTTCTGCGAGGAGAACAGGGAAAAGATTAAAGGACAGCTGGGGGCACATCCCAGCACTGCTTGACCTCAGATTTCAAGCAGGGTGAGGCTGCCCTCGGAGACAGGAGACATACGAGGATGTGGAGCGGGGAAGTGGGAGACGGGAGCGAGCAATTCCCTGGAGTGGCGAAGGAACAGGCACAAGGGAAGGCATCGCTGCCGGCAATTATTTTTATTACATCAAGATAAAGTATTATTGGTTTGGCGTACGGCACATGTGGGGGCTGTATTTAAATACCAGACACAAACCCATTAATCTGATCTCGTAGAGGATGAGGCTTCACAGCAGATTCCAACACAAGGCTAATTGAAAGTAAGTAAACAACATTACAAGGGCTTAGCAAGGGGAGACCACGCCAGAGTAAGTGGATTATCACATCCCCTTTGTCTGTGGGACCAGCCCTTCCCATCCACCTGGACAGAACCTGGAGGTGCAGCCTACAAACACCCACAGGGGTGGGACAGAGGAGGCACTGGCAGAGAGGCAGGAAAGATGAGAGACTTCCCCAGGCTGACATCAGACACTGCATTGCAAAGGTGGCTTCAGCACCCCTGCAGATGGGAACCACTGTGCAACCACGGCAGTGCCAGAGGACCACCGGCTCCGTGTGGGAGCCCCCCTTTCCTCTGATCATTAAAACAACATTCTCTTCATCTGTCTCATGCAAACAGTGAGACCAGGCCTGCTTAGCGCTGCGAACAGAGCCCTCGTTTCCCCCGGGGGAACGTTCAGATGAGGTTGGTTGCAAAACAGGAACGTGGGATCTTGTACTGCAAGGTGTGAGTACCTCAGAAGCGGAGTGGAACTGCAGCACAGCAGCGCCAGGCGTGAGGCCGCGGGCTGGGGTTGGAGTGATTCTTCTCTGCGCTTTCGCCGGTCCCCCGGCAAGAGGGTGAGGCTGAGGGAAGGAGGATTTACGAGACAGCTCTGCCACGTGGCTGTGAGTGAGGCTAAAGTCGTCTGGGAACACAGAGGGGAGAGGCGCATCCCACTTGTAGGGCAGGGAGTAGTGCTGCCGTAGGGAGGGACACAACCCGGGACGTGGCCGCTGATGCTCAGGAGAGCGGGAGACCATGAGGAGGGAGCCTGTTAGCAAAACAGAAGCCAAGAGGGAATATTACTGTCAGCTATAAATACATCAGGGTCTAAATACACAGAAGGGAGAAAAGCTGTTGAAGCCAGAAGACAATGCTGGCACGAGGACAAATGGGCTGAAACTGGCTGTGAACAACGGCAGAAGGAAACATCCAATTATTCCCGTGATCCTGCTTTGGCACTGCAATCTGGGAGACTTTGCCTGAGGAGCCAGCCCATGAAGGGGGCTGGGAGGTACCGTGTTCACGGCAGCAAAGGCCCAAAATAGATGACCCAGGCTCCTCTCCAGCCTCCCTGCCCCAGCAGCTCTTGCCTAAGGAAGTGCCGGGACTCTGGGGTTTCTCTGTAACATGTCCTGGGTCTCAGTTGGGTGGAAGAAGATCCATTACTATTTAACACTGGATTCTTTTAATACTTTTGGTGCCCACAGACGTTCTGCATACACGACCTAACCAGACCATCTGCTTTCTAGGGAGGTTTTTGTGGTACTTTTGACCAGGCGAGAAGGCACGACGGGCAGGGCAGGGGTCAGGAGTCGCTGGGGGTCAGGGCAGCCGATGGTCAGCACAGCAGCAGGAACAGCCAGCTGTCCTGCAACACCCCTCAGGCCTGGGAGCAGCTCCTCCCGTAGGCAGTGGCGAGGTGGCTGCAGCAACGTGGTCAGGTGATGACTTCAACACCCCCTAAGGTGACCCTGCTGATGCCTCACGTTCTGTTTGCATCCCAGGCAGCTCCAGGCAGCATATGCTACAGCCTTCCCCCTCCTCTGCCTTCTCCTTCCCTGGCCTCAAAAGCACGGCCCTCCTCCCCCCAGTCCTCACGTGCAGCAAAGTGTTCCACAAGAAGAGCCAAGGAAGAGCCAGGCAGCGAGCTAACCGTTCAATCTGATAGTGCAGGCAATTGCAAGATGCACATCCTTCAGCACGCAGCCTAATCTCCACCAGCCGAAATCCAAGCAGGAAGATCACTGAGGTAAGAGAAGCCAGCGTTTGCAGGGGCCGCCTGAAGATCCAGACTGCCCGAGATTGCCGAGAGGAGAGATAAAAGCAGCCATTACAACCTGCCAGGGCGTGTGATGGGAACAAAGATACGGCCAGGAGGGCGGGACGCAGGCACGGAGAAACCACCTGCAGCCTCCAGCAAGGGCTGTGCAGTAGGTGTGGGCACCTGGCAGAGTTAGAGGAAACCGGGGATATCTCCCGGAGTGGGACACGGGAAGTGACTTTGCAGGAACAAGAGCAAAGGTACAGGGTGTACAGAGCATGCAGCTGCAGAACTGAGCTGCGTCGACTCATGGGCCCTTTTGGCTCTGGTACATGGCAAAAGAATACGGATAGATAAAAAGGGAGTGTGATAAAGCCTGCACAGCTCTTCCTGGGCTCAGCAGAAATGCAGGGAAACGCGGAGCTGGCAAAGCTACCTCAAGCCAAGCTGCACCTCAAACAGGGAATGGAGAGAAAAAGAGGAGCTGGCATCACGTGCGGCGGGAGATGGGAGCAGAGTTAAACGCTGGTGACCAGGGGTGGGAGGTTTGATGCAGCGATCAGCGCCGGCACTGCCAAAACACTGTGTTGGCAAGTTTTAGGATCACTCAAGGAGAGTGAAACCCCAATGGAACAGGTTGCCCAGAGAAACTGTGGCTGCCCCATCCCTGAGAGAGTTTTAAAGCTAAGTTGGATGGGGCTTGGAGCCACGTGGTCTAGTGGAAGGTGTCCCTGCCCATGGCAGAAGGTTTTAAAGTCCCTTTGAACCAAAACCATTCTGTGATTCTGTGATTCACACAGGGATTCAGAAGGTGCAGAGGGCCCAGAGGGCATCCCAGGGTATCCTGCATTGTCAAGGCTGAGCTCCCACTGTGGCCACAAATCACTGAAACTGGAGCATTTCCTGCAGTTGCCAAGAGGATGACTTGGGGCTGCCAGGGAAAAGCCACTGTTACAAGCCATGGAATGCTGAGTTCTTCCAAACCTGCTGTGAAAAGGAGGAATTACTGGCCAGACAACTGGCAAGCTTGTCCCAGCTCTGGCCCTTCCCCAAGCTCCTTCTCCCACGGGAGCAAAAGGCTTATCCAGCCGCCTGCCCTCACCCGACCCCTTTGCAGTCTGGAGCTTCTCTTGGCTGACCTCACCCTGGATGTGCACACAGATGTGAAATCAGAGTCCAGCCCACAGGGAAAAATCCCTGACATCTCCATCTCTTTCTCTGCCAAGTCTGCTGAAGCTGATCTTAAAAGCTGCAAGTGGATCACAAGGCTGGTGCAGGAACTCTTGGAGCGGGGGCCCCTGAGCAACCGGAGGAGGGGGGAAGGCAGATGGATGCTCCAAGTCTGCAGTGAGTTATCCAGAGCCTTGTTCAGAGCAAGCAGTCAGGATGTATTGCACAACCCAAGTGACAGCCTCCTCCAGCTGGGAGAGACAGCGGAACAACGGGGAGACAGGGATGGACCCCAGAGTCCGGATGGACATTGAATGGAGGAGGGAATC
The DNA here is from genome assembly GCA_013399855.1 of Oxyruncus cristatus. Lineage (NCBI taxonomy): Eukaryota > Metazoa > Chordata > Aves > Passeriformes > Cotingidae > Oxyruncus > Oxyruncus cristatus. Next base: position 1,011,002 of record VXAY01004701.1, on the reverse strand, counting down.
GAGAGCAAGGCCAAGGGCAACACAGCCAAGCCACAAGTCACCAGCAAACCCAAGCACCTGCATGGAAAACTGGAGAGCTCCTGTGAGGAGCTTTTCCCAGGAGACTTCCTTCCCACAGCTACAGGCATGTGAGGGGAACCAGCAGAACAAGCAAGGAAGGGACAGCAGCAACAGTTGCCAATTCAGACCAGTTTTCCCCCAAAACCCGCCCTGCTAAGCCCTGGTGGGATGAGGAATGCCAGCTAAGG
>VXAY01004701.1:987754-1010749 GCA_013399855.1 Oxyruncus cristatus | reverse complement strand
GTGCCAGACAGGGGGGGGGGGGGGGAGGGGCAGCATTCCTGGTTCCAGCAGAGCCCATCGGGAAGTCAGGATTAGGAAGGAGGATCCCAGCAGGGTTTGATCCGCAGCCCACGGCACAGGGCAAGTGTCACCTCAAAGAATAAATTGTAAAAGGCACACAGATACACAACCACAATGTAACATTATTTTAAAGAGGCGAGAAGGCATCAACGCCCCTGTGACTGTGTGCCATTGTAAACAGAGCAGCTCTGCATGCCAGGCTGGGAGGAGTTCACCAGGTCCCCCAGCGATCTGTGAACCCCATCCCAGCTGGCTTAGACCAGAGTTTTAGGGACTGTCTCCTGGGGAACACTGAGGGACCTTGATCCAATTCCAACTCCGTGGATGAGCAGCAGCATGGGAATACACAGAAAGGTCTTCAGGGGACCTGCTGTAAAGGGTCACCAGTGGGTGGGTTGTTTTGACTTTTTTGGGCTGAAAATCTCTTTATATTTTATTTAGTTTCTTCAGAAAAAGTCGGTTCTTTTTTTTTTGTGGAGGTAAGCAGCTAATTGCGTTCAGGTTCTTCAGCTAATGAAGAAATAAGCTGAATAATTAATTATTTGAAGATAAATTATTCATGGCTGGTTGTAATTCCAGTGTGGGATCAGGGGGCTCGGAGTGTTATTTAGTTATTTTCATCTTAAAAAAGAATAATGCATGGAACCACCCCAGCCAGCCCCTCCGAATCATGGCTGGGATGAGGGGTGGGTAGAGATGGGTGACTCAGGGGGGAGCAGCCCTATTTCATCCCAGGGAAGGGGAACAGCTTGTTTCAATGATCAGCCACCTCCAAAGTGAGCTGGGGGATGCTGACGGAGCCAAGCATGTCAGGGCTGTCCCCTGGGCCAGCCTTCCTCCTGAAGCCACTCCCAAAAATCTCTACTCCGTCCCTCCCGCTCTCACCTCTTGCTTTTCACTCCTCGCCCCAGGCCTGACTCGGCAGGTTGTTGGAACAACTCACTTGACCTGCTGTGAGCTGGATAATGAGGCATTAGCCACAATAACAGTGATGGTTATTATGGGTGATGCTGATTGCAGGTAAGGGACAGGTTCATCCTGGACTGCCCCCACAGTTTGGACCCGGAGCATCGACCATTTGGAATAGGGGTCACCCCTGGATTCTGTACTTGCTGAGTGCTGAGCAGGGCCCCTGAGGCAGCAACTTGTGCTGACAGAGCCCTCTGATTACTCACCATTTTAAAGGCTGATCCTTTGCCCTGTGCATGTACATATAAATAAATTGGCTTTTCCTGGTTCCCAGCAACTTGTAACACCAGCTCTTTGTGGCCCTGTCTGATGGAATGGTGGATCATTTAATTCCAGTGCTGTTGCTGGGGCCTTTCCTGCTCAATATTTGACCCCTTCTTACCATCCCACCTGCACAGCACACCAGTGATTCCACCTTTTCCTCAGCAAGTTATTAAATGAAACCGAATCAGGAGAAGAATCCCCGGGAGATCCCAGTGGAAACAAACATCCATTGATCCCTCCATTATTACCTGCATTTTCAACACCGTCAGCGATCCCTCCATCAAATAGGGACCCTTCTAATTCCCCCCAGTACACCTGAAGGAAACAAGAGGTCATGTGGTACCAAGCCAAAGGTCTTGAAGAAATCTGAATCCACCCTTTAGCCGTGAAGATGCCCCCGGACCAGATACCTCCCCTTCGCCGACTCGCAAAGGGATTCCCACTGCTCCTTCACTGGTAACATTTTTAATGGATTTTCCCGTGACTTTGCCTCAGGGTGACCCAATTTCTTCCCCAGGAGTTGCCTCTGGCCTCCTGGGAATCTCCCAGCTTTTGAAGATCAGGGTGGGAAAAGCAGCAATTCGGGGAACCGCCCTGCTATTTTAGGGTTCCGGACTCAGGCTGACAAACATCAGATGCTCTCCAGCCTCCTGCACTGAGAACAGTGGGTTTATGTGCCAGCCACAGCACTGTCTGTGGCAAATAAAGCCTCCTGCCTTCTCCCTTCTGTATCTGGAATATCTATGGAGCATTCCTACCTTTTCCACTCTGCTATTTTACAATTTTACCATCTGTCTCTAACAACAGAGCCATTTCTGACACAGAAATAAATTCCCTGCTCTGTCTAAGTGCTTTCTTATTGTCTTTGACCCTTCCGGTCATTCATAGTCCATTAGTTTCTTTGAATTCTTCCAACTGCTGCTACCTGTATTTTTAGGTAACACATTCCCTTTTTTAGCATTCGCCAAAACATTTATTTCTCTGCTTTCTCCCTCCCCCCCCCCTACACCTGTGCACTATTGAGGCAGAAAAACAAGAAAAAAAGCCCAGTTTCACAACACTCGGAGTATAACACATTGTTTACTGCTGAGTCCTGCCATGCTGGCAGACCCACACAGTAGGAAAGGGCTGTAATCAAATTACACTTGCTTCTACTTCAGGAAATCATGGGTTTTCTTTTCATTATTTTATTTTCAGTGTTCCTCCATCAGTGGGGACGAGGTTTGTTGCAGGTTGGGCTGCAGTGTGTGCCAGCACTGCACTATGAAGTCATCCATTATTTCAGTTCAGCTGGGGGCTGCTTTGTTCTTCAAGACACAAAGTGTTTCTAAAGTCACCCCTCTTTCTACCCCCAAACCCTTGAATCATCTCCCTAAAGCTGACAAACAGATGGTTCAGCAATTTATCCTGTTTACCATTAACACCTCAGAGCACTCCAGCAGACTTTTACCCATTCTCCAACATTTTAGACCCTTGTGTTCCTGCAGGTCATCATCTGTGCCTCTACACACCTACCAAGGTCTTGCCCCTCCTCCATCCCCACCAGTTTGCTGCGACAGGAGGGGTTTTAGGTCTTCCTTTAATGCAAGAGACATTCAGCCAATTCTGCCCCATCAGCACTTCTCCTCATGGCCAGACCTGGAGAGCCACAGTCACCGTGTTACCTTGGTCCTCACTTAAACAAGCTGAAATTCTCCTTACGTGCCTCCTTTCTGCAGGAGCCCGGAGCTCAAACCTGCACGTCAAGGGCTCTGCTCAGCAGAAACTCCCCCCTTAATTAACTCAGAGGTTAATGCCTCTGCAAGAGGGAGGCTGAGGCAGCAGTGTGCCGCCCTGGCCAGGGACGTGGCAGGCTGGCTGCAGGACCTACAGCAGGGGAGACCTGCGAGGTGCAGGACCCTCCCCTGTCACGCTGCTTCCTCTCCACGGGGGTGTGCCCACTGCACTGCCCCAAATACTTCCCGCACTCCGAGGGTCACAGGCCAATTCCTCCAGCACCACAGCCCCATCCCTGCTCTCAGGGGACCCCACAGCCCTTTTGGACCCCCTTTCCCTGCCACGGGGCCAGGGTGTTTGCAGGAGTCACTGTGTCAGCCGGGGTGGGAGATGCTGAGGCACGTCTGGGGTGGGTCATGCAGATTTGCAGAGAGCCCTGGGCAGCTGTCACTAATGAGGTCTGTGCATGACATCTTCATGTCACCCGTGCTGTAGTGACGCCTCTCCCCTGGTAAAAGTCCTTATCTGGGTCACCCTATGCTCTCCCTAATCTGTTTTCTCCGAGGACATTCAGTGATATCCCTTAATCACGGAGCAGATAAGAGCAGTTGCTCAGTTAGAAATTGCCCAAGGACTCCCGGGGTCTGGAGAGGAAGAAGAGCTGAGGTTTTGCATGGCTGCATCGTGCAGGCATCTATCTGCAGGTCACCAGAGGCCACCCACGCTCCTGACCCAGCCTAGCATGAACCCGGGGCACGCAGGGCACACTGGAGCTGGTCTGTGAGGAGCAGGACTGAGTCTACTCAGAGAGAGTAAAGTGAGAAGCTCTAATGGTTAATGCTCCCATCTCTCCTTACAGAGGCTGTGAGGGCTGGAAAGCAGCCACACACCCAGAAAACATCCCAGGCAGGGATGTGAGACGAGCGAGCGGGGAAGGGAAAGGCAGGGCTGGCAGGAGGCAGAAATGGAGAGAGGGGTGGTGGTGAGGGATGAGGGGTGGCCGCAGCGGGGCCAGCGGGGAAGGCGAGCACCCCGTGATGGATGTGGGCTCACTCCAGCAGCCAGGGCCAGAGATGGATTAACATCACCCAGCTCCCCGGGAAGGGGCTGTCAGCTCCAGCCACTGAACCATTACTGCGCTGAAAGCACTTCACAGAAGGAGGGGAAGGAAAAGAGTGTCACCGGAGGTGGGATCGTGCAGTGCTCGTGCCTGCCCCTGTCAGCCTGGAGGCAACAAACTGACCCTGGTCCAGCTCCCTCAGCAGGAGGAATGGGATGCTCCAGGTCTGATCCCTCCGTATCAGGACAGGAGGGACAGCATGAGCAAGATATCTCACTTCACTCCACACAGTCATATTTAATACCTCAGATACCTCTTCTAGCAGGAGACTGGTAAACTTTGTAGCCCCTCAGATGCAACAGGAGCAGCTCAGGAACCAGTAAATTACCTGAGCACCCCATCTTTTCCCCTGCAGCTGCTCCCACAATCCCATGAAGTACTTTCAGATGAAGAAGGCCCAGAGACTTTCCGAAGATCTCAAGAAAGCTGGGATGAAGCAGAGCATGCTCTGGGCTCCTCCAGTTTCCATCTGAGGGCTTTGAGATCTGGACAACCCCTTCAGGGGTTTCTGGATGTGAAAGCCACCAGTGACCCCACCAGGCCACTTGGGGACTGCAGTACCTGCACATGCCACCTGCCCTCCCTCCCTGCCCAGTGTTGCGTTTAACTGAGAGAAGAAAGTCAGAAGTTTCGCTTTTTTGGGTTTTTTTTTTTTTTTTTTTTGTCCTTTAAGTGACTGAAGTACCGGCTGAGAACGAGGCACTTGAAAGCAACTTGAGTCTGGTTAAAGCTGGTTATCCATCTCAATTTGCATAACGATTATGCAAATGACGGTTTGCATAATGCTGCTATGATCTACAATCACTTCAGGGCTTTATTGCAGGGGAAGACCACAGAGCAGGCATTGCACAGCTGTCCAAGCCCCCGGCCGTGCTCGGACCCCACCAGGCACGTGTGCCACAGACGCTGGTGGTTCCCCTCTCACCCACCCTTTCAGGTCCTCCACGGGGGCTGAGCCTGACTTTGCCACTGCCCTTGGGTGATTTCAGGCTTTCAGGCTGCAGCTCTCCCTGGCGTTAATTCCTCGGCCAAAACCAGAGGCGATTTTGGGGCTGCCTCGTTGCTCAGAGCCTGTGCTGACACTCAGCTCTTCCACTCCCCTCTGTTCGAGCCCTCCACTGAAAGTGATGCCTCGGGAGGCAGAGCCAGCCAGACCCAGGGAGAGGAGACCTCAGGCTCAAGAGCAGGTCCTCCCCCACAGCCCACCCGGCTGCAGCAGATTTGAGTCAGGTGTTCGGGGCTAACCTGATCCCCCAGGGGTGCCCAAAACTGCCACCCTTCCTCCCTGCCCCACAGCAGCACCCACATTTAGGCAGCTCCAGACACTCTCCATACCCAGTAGGACAGGACTGCCTCCTGGGGCACCTCCTAAATCCTCCATACACCATCCACATGCCATGAGCACCGAGAGCACCAGCACATCACAGCCCCAGGGAACAATATCCCACAGCTTTTTCAGTGGGGTGGCTCTGGCAAGAGCAAGCACCAAAATTACCCATGGGATAGAGGCTCATCTGGAGGCAGCTTTTCCCACTGGCAGCACCACTGCAGCTGCAGAAACCCCACAGCAGCCACCTCCAAGGAACCCAGTTAACAAAACTGTCCCCAGGCTACCCTAAATCAGTCAAGGAAAGTTTAAAAAAACCCAAACAAACTCGCTCCAAAAACTGCAGAAACGTTGCAAACCTTTCCCACCCAGAGGGCCAGGAGTGGGGCCACACCACCCAGGACCTCCCTGAGCCACTGCCAATACATGCCTAGAGCTATTTATGCTATACCAAGAGCTATTCTTCCACCATTAGTGTCCCAAAAAACCCCATTTGAAGGATGGGGTGAGGTCTGGATTTACCCAGACCTACCCTGTGCTGTTTTGCAAGAGGTCCCAGTGCTAAGTTTGCTGTTGGGTCAGCCTGTGGTGGCTCTGTGGGACACTGGTGATGATGGCCACCCTTGCAGCCACTTGATAGCACCACGTCCTTGCCCCAGCACCAGGAGCGGTTTTATCTCCTCATTTTCCAAGGTTACAAAAGCTGTAGCAAATGCAGAGGGATAACAGGCAGCGTCCTGGAAAGAAACCAAAAAAATATCAAAAAAAAAAGCCCCAAAAAGCGCAGCTCTTTGGTGATCAATCCAAACCCACCGGGATCCAAACAAAAGCACAGCGGGAATTGGCTCTGCCCGAGCCGGCTCTTCCCGGAAAGGCTGAGCTCCAGGAACGTTCAGCAACAGCTTCTGGAGAGAAGTTGTACAGTGGAGGGAGAGGGGAGGCTGATGGGCTCCTGGGGTCCCTCCCTGCCTCAGGCTCTCCTGAGGGAGACATAAATAGATATAAACAGCACGGATCAAAAAGAGGAGGCAGCGAGGCAGAGCTCCCCCAGCCCAGGATTATATTTGGGTTGAAATACCCACTCTAGCGAAAAATTATTAGTTCAAACTAAGTGCAGCAGCTCCAAAGGAGACAGTGGGGACCCACCTGTGGCCACCAGCTGAGACCTTCCCCTGATATCCTTGAGGTGGGAGCCTGTGCTGGCCTCCCCTCCGAAGCTTTCTACAGCAGCCAGGTCTGTGCCTGCATCTCCCCTTCCCCGGCAGATACGTGAGCAGACAGAGTGATGGAGAGAGCTGTGCATGGAATACCACTAACACCACGAGGATCAGTGCCCAGCAGAAAGCCATCACTCCCTTCAGCCCCCACTTAGCAGGGAGTGATTTTCGTCAAGGACGTGGTTCAGAACCAAAACGACTAAACCCAGCTCAGTTCTGGCTGCAGCTCCCGCCCTGGGCCGGTTCCTAGTCAGCAGTTTATGTGCTGGAGGGGTGTCAAATGCTGACTGACACATCCAGGAGCTGGAAAACATGATCAAGAGGTGCTGCCATGTTCAGCTAAGGGAAGCGGAGCCGAACGGCACCTCCTCTGCTCTGTTCCCTTCCCCGTTGTGGCTGCTCACCGGTTTGTAAATGGCTTCTTTAGTCTTTCCTAATAATTTTGGCTTTCCCAGGGATGACAGAACCAGCTGACAGTGCATTCCCATGCAGCCTGAGCTCGGCATTGGCTCATTGTTTTTTGGGGTTTAGTGATAGTTTAGGATGTGTGCAGGTCCCTTTAACTCCCCTTGCGAGCAGCGCCCATAACCCCAGTCACAGACCTGTTACACCCCGTTGATCAGGGTGGGGTGGGGTGGGGTGGGGCCTGATGGGGACTCCCACACGCCTGCAAGCCCTGAGCCAGCCAGAGAGGCAGCACTCCCAGCAGAACGGGAACTGATGGTGATTCCTCTCTGTGGCATGAGAGAGGGGACCCAAAGCCAAGTGGGAGACTGCAAGCCAGGGCCTGGGACCTGGGAGTGCACTTGCCCTTCCCTTCTGTTTCTTCTTTCTCATCTTTTCCTGTGGGATCTCCATCTGTATCCTGAATGTGAACCATCAATCCCACCCTTCTGCATCCCTGCACTCCATGTGGGCATGAACCTCACTTCAGCCTTTGTCAGTCCTGATCAGGAATGACACCAGGAGGGTCTGGAAAGCAGCTTGAGGGATCACGTTCCGGGGGTAGAGGAAACTGTCAAAGGCATATTCCCACATCCAGGACAATCCCTGTTTCCCCACCAAGTCCCTGCTGCCCTCCCAGTTTCTCTCTGCTCTCCCCACCTCTGGGAGTCATCAGGGACAAGACCCTCTTTCCACCCCAATCCCTCCCAGCCCATCAGGCTCCTGTTTGCACACCGAGCTCAGCAGAGGCATCTTCTGCCCACCCACCTCAGCAAAATCCTCTCCTCACTTCAAAGCCGTCCAAACAGGGCTGCTGAGCTCCCAACTTCCCTGACATCAAAAGCTTTACTTATTTATGTCTTGCACAGCACCAAGAAGCCACTGGGATACAGAAGTTTGTTTTTCCCAAGAAGGCAGACCATGGGAGCCCGAGTATAAACTCCTCAGTAGGAATAAAAACCCAAGTAAACAGAGGAGGAGAAAGCTGGGGTTGGAGACAGGAGCCTTCTCTCCCTCCTTGCTTTGTCTCCTTCCCTTAATGGTGTCCTCCAGCATTGATCTGCTCGATGTTTCCGGCTGCCCTGGTGGAGTTCGCAGAGCGTCCGAGGGGGAAACTGGTGACAGCTCTCAGAGGTTGGGTTCAGCCTGTGGAAAATCGAGGTTATCAGGGAGATGTTTTACTCACACTCCTGATCCTGAGGCTGCTGTGGGACGGGCGGACCCTGCTGGGGGCTCTGGCTGGGAACAGGCCGGCAGGAGGGTGTGTTTGCTTCTCCGTGGCTGGGAGGTGCATCCGGCCTGGCTGATTGCAGAGCAAGGCACCCCGTGGCTCCCTGTCAGGCTGGGGAGCAGGACAAGTGCCTGGAGAGCTGTCACTGGAGCTCCTCGCAGCAAAACTGAATTGCAAACGAGCTTGATGCCTCCTGAGACTCCCCCGGGGAGGCACGGGGAACATCAAGTGGATCAGTTACATCCACCTCTTGAAAACGATCTTGTGGATCAATCCCGGTGCCTAACGCCGAAGGCAACCCGTTCATCTCTTACATTAATGCATCAGACTCTGTGCAGGCTGTTTCCTCCTTAATTCCTAGACTTTCTTTACAGCTCCTAATTCTGAGCTTAAATGTGTTACTGCCTAATTTCTACTGAGTTTTCCCCGGCACAGACACTCCTTTAACCTGAGGAGCTCTTCTCCTTCCCTGACATGTTCTTTACCTCCTTTTTGGCAGGCCAAGGAAGCCATTGCCTCATCAAATGGGTGCTACAGCAGCAGCAGAGACCTTCCCTGCCCGATCCCTGTTTGGATTTGCCTTCAGGAGAAGACCAGCAGAGCAACGAGTATGGCAGATAAATCCCACCAGGGATTCAGTCAGAGCCATTTGTCCTCCTTTCTCTGCCCCACTGCGCTGCCCTGTGCTGTCGCTCCTGCGTTTCCACTGTTTGAGCGGAGGTCAGGAACCAAATCACTCAGTTGTCCTCGGGATGGATCTCCTGTAAGCCAGACGCCGCCGTGCGCAGCGCTCCGAGCTGTCAGCTCCTCTTTAGCAGGTTCCTCATGCACTTCCCGCTCTCCCATTAATCCCTGTCCTCATTAATAGTTTCCCACAAGGCGCTCTACCAGACGCCTTGCTGGAGCGTGCAGAGAAGAGACCTACAGCACCGAATGAGGCGAGCCTGGCACCTCCTGCACTGCATTTCATGACCTTTTCTATTTACCCCTGTGCTTTTCAAGGCTCTTTCCCCCCAAATATTTTCCGAAGCTTTGTATACTCCGGGGGCTGGACTAATGCTGACGTTGCTCAGATAATTCGTTTCCATTTCTGAAAAAAGGAGTGGAATCTGGGAAGAGCTTGGGTCAGGAAGCATAAAATCTAGACCCGTGCATTCTCGGGCTTGAGGGAAATGCAGGGAATCCCCAGACAGGCAGGAAAGGGTGAGGAAAGGGCTGTATTGGCTCACACCAATCCATTGTCCTTCACATCACGGCTGTGACAGCGGCCAAGAGCAGACGCCTGGAGACTGATCACAAGCACAGGGAGTCACCCAGTGCTGCTTCTCTTGTGTTCAGGGGGAAGAAAATCCTGACTCAGAAGTCATCTCTTCATTCCTGGCTTACCCACCCATGGTAACCTTGTCCTCAGTTAATTTGCCTAATCACTTTTGGAACCCGCTCACATTTCCTCAGAGCAGGGAAGGGGGCTCTGGTGGGAGTCACAACACGCCTGGGTGTGGGAAGTGGATGGGCTAAGGAAGGGGTGGCTTTAGCCAGACACTGCCTCGTCCACAGCGTGACTTGAACTGGCAGGATCCCTCTGAGCTAATCTCTAGTCAAGGAGAACAAACTCACTGACAACAAGGCTGGGCTGGGATACAGAAGTGCTCCAGGCAGCTTTCCTGGAAAACGGAGAAGGGTTCTGGTGTGAACGCTGAAAAAGAGCTTTTTCATAGTGCTGGTGATGCTTATGAGAGAGACCTGCCCCTGACACTGCAGGCAGAGCTCAGCAGGGCTGATGGGGCACGGGGGTAGGGGCTGTGCTGCATTAGTTGGTTGGAGACACTGTGATACAAACACCCCCTGTCTTCAGAAAAGCTGCACAGCCACACAAGCCCAAGTTATTAAACAGTTCCTAGCAGGGTGCTCCTGTCACCCTCCCATCCCTGGCAGCCACCCAGCCATGAGAGCAAGGCCAAGTAGCACTGCTCTGGGTGTGGGGAAAGCAGCCCTGGATCGATGGAGGTGCAGGCAGAAGGGAAAGAAACCGGGCATGGGAAGGAACCATCCCTGAGGGGACTCACAGAGATTCTTTGGGAGAGGAGACCCACAATGCCACAGCGTGAACCCCCAGTGGGCTGCTGGCACCCAAAGGGGACCATGACACGAGCTAATGGGTGACCCTTCCAAGAGAAGCAAGGTTGGCAGGCTGGGTGTCCTCTGAGGTTTGGTGGAGGAGATTCCTGCTCTCTGCTCGCTCCTCCATGGATGGCAGAGCCCAGTCCAGCCCCTGAGCAAATTCTATCCTTCATCCCCTCCTGCTTTGGAACATTTCTACCCTGAAAATGACACCGATGGCACCCACACTCCGTCGTGCCCCACAGTGGCAGGGTCAGCACAGCTCGCACATGGCAGGATTTGTGCAGATGGAAGAGTCACAGCTGAACTCCTCAGAGTCCCTGGCCAGCCCAGGAAGCCATGGGGATTTTGGGAGAGGACATCAGCACCCTCCTGGCTCACAAACCCCTCTCCTGGTCTCCCAGGACCCTCAACTGCCTCAGAAAATACACTGGGGCATTTACTTCTCCTCTTTACTTTTCCTTCTGTCTGCAAAGTCTGACTGGAACCAAGAAAAATACCGTTCTCTTCATCAAAATGTTCCCCCAAATGAACATTTTCTATCTGGTTCCAGTTTTTGGAATATATTCCTTTATTTTTTCTTGCTCTCCATAGGAGAGCTTCTCTATTTGGCTTTATTTTATATTAAATGGGAATCCCTTTTAATTAAAGGGAGAGGGAAAAGCCCTTCAGTCCCATTCAGCTCAATGCAAATTGGGTCCTTTTCTATTTTGAGGAGCCTCAAGACGCAGTTTAGGGTTGGATTCATTTCAAGAAGTGATCAGAAAATTTGGAGCTGCAGGATCAGCTCCACGCTGCAACTCCTCATCTCCCCTTGGCTCCTATTCCCCAAACTTTCATATCTCCAATTCATATCTAAAAATAAAAAAGTTCCCATCCCTTGAAAGCGCCAGCTTTTGCCCAAACCCGAACAAAAGCAGGAAAACGTTGTTGAAAACCTTCCAGCCCAGCACAAGAAGAATCTCCTCCTCTCCCCCAGCCTGTGTGGCTCGTGCTGGATGTCTAGAAGCAAAGCAAAGTGGTCGTGGGGTGGGCAACAATAACAGTGTGCAACCGGAGCTGCGGAGAAGAGACCGGTTTCCTTTCTCCGTGGCCAATTCCCAGTGCGGGAACATGGTGCTGGGCTGGGATGTGGAGCTCTGCAGAGCCGTGGTGTCAAGGCTTTGCTGGCTGTCTGGGTGCCAGGGTGGGGCGGTCGTGGTGTCCGTGCCGATGGGAGGTGCAAAGACATCCCAAATCCAGCAGCTCCCGGAGTGGGAATGCAGGAGTTCCCCGCGAGGGCACCCGGCGTTTGCCTCTGTGCAGCAGCCAGGCTAACGAGTGCTGGTTCCTAAGCGCTCTCCGAGGAGATTAAGTACCAGTAATTAATCTTTGGTGCTCAGATAACCAATTACCCAAGCGACAGAAGCGGATGACACGCTGGGTTCGGGGAAATGGTGCTGGGAAGTGGCTGTTGGGGCAGCTCGTGTGCCGGCTCCGGCAGAGGTTGGTCCCCTGACACCCGGCCGGGGATGGTGACGGTCCTGCTCCGTCCCCAGGTCCCACCCGGATTGAATTCCCCAGGCCAGCACGTGGGGCAGGCAGGCAAGGCAAAGGCAACTTTGAGCTGGGGCTCAACTCAGGTTAGAATAAGCTGAGGCAGAGCTGGGAGCTGACCCCCCAGCCCCCTCAAACCATGGCTTTCCCGGATGGATCCGCTCCCCGTGCCAGGCGCTGCCGGGGGCTGCAGGAGGGCTGCGGGCGCCAGCCCTCATTAAAAGGCCTTCTCCATCTCTGATTTCTCTAATACCACTGAGTAAGAGTATTGACATGTCAGAATGGTCTTTTATTATGATCCATTTACGCCATTAATGTAATATCCTCCTCTTGGATTGCCCAGTTATGTATTAATACCGTCAGAAACTCGGCGTTTCTTTTAGCTCTTCATTGTCTGAAATGAGTCCCAAACTCTCTGTGTGACAGGATTGTGATGGATGGTCATATTTTTAGCTGTGATCATGTCTCGATGCTCTGAAATTAGGGGCATGTTTTAAAAATATTGTACCACGTGCATTTATCTTATTTTTCCTAATCTGCGTCTTACCAGTTATCATTCTGTTTTTATTGTAGAATCATTAGTGCTTGTTATAAGCCTGATGTATGTGTGTGGCATCATTTATTCGCCGTTCCTAGCAGCGCAAGGAATGGGAAAATAAAGCATAAATATGGGGAAATGATCACTGGGTGTTTTATTTTATAATAGAGAACATTTCTAATGAATTGCCTCGCTGAGGCTGCTGGGGCATCGTTTCGTCCAGCCAGGCTTAGAGATCTGAAGAAAGATACTGAGGGTTCAGGAAACAGTTACAGGACTGAACCTGGAGAAAATGCTGTGCAGTGACAGACCAAAGGGATTTGACCTGTTTGATGTATCAAAGACATCAAGAGCTGTAAGTTAAAGTGACAAATGCACTCTCCGGGAGGAAATATTAAAGGGTTTATTAAATTTCAGAGAAATGGGACTAAACAAAGTCACACCTGGAAATTTAGTCTGGACACTGCAGTCAGAAGCTGCCAGCAACAGGGATTTAATAGAGCTCAGACACTCGGTGTGTCTGACTCTGGGAGATCCAGGAGCCCTGCAGCCTTTGATAGGATTTCCTCTGCCAGCCCAGCTGCCCCAGTCCATCCCCATCTTTGTGCTCCTCTGGGAGCACACAGATGAGTTGTTTGCTCCTTTATACAACATGATACCAGGGAAGAGGTGCATTAGCACAAGACAAATTACTGGGCTTGGGAAAAATCTCCAGTTCATGTTGTATGGGTCAATTCCTTCATACAATGGTTTCAGTTGCCCTGAAAAGTGGCTGAAATTACAACTGTCCTGCTCCCTATTGCAAGGGAATTTATTGGTGTGAATCTGAGGGGTGTTTCCTTCTGGCTTTTGTCTGCAGGAGGGACGGAGAGGAGGTTGTTTCTCTGTGGAGTGAGGAAGAGCCAGCCATGAATGGAGAAATCGCCCTCCAACCCAAATCAGAGATCCAAATGGTCTGGGTTTGAGGGACCTTAAAGACCAACTGTTCCAAACCCCTGCCATGGGCAGGGACACCTTCCACTAGACCAGATTGCTCAAAGCCCTGTTCAACCAGCCCTTGAACACGCCCAGGGACGGGGCATCCCAAATCCCCAGTCCCCAGTCCCATATCCCAGCAGACTCCGGTCCAGGCATAGGGGTCCCCAACTGATGCCTCCTCCTCCTCCTACCCCCACCTCCTGCCTCTGCCCATAGAAAAGAAAGGCAGAAAATGGTCAAAAAATGGTGCTGATTGTGGGGAGGGGCCCAATCCAAACCAGGGGGACACGAGGCTGCCCCTTCTCCACACCCACTGGCAGCGGCCGCTCCGCTCACTGACAGACGGGAGCTCTTCTCCTCTAGAAATTTGATGGATGATCCCAATTATATTCTTCCAGCACTGATTTAATGTAATGTTTTATTAATAGCAACAATCAGAGGAAAGCAAACAGCTTATTCTGCACACGCCATTCCCTTTCTGCTTTTACTTTCCCATGTTCACACACACTCCCGAGTCCTTGATGCTGCGGCATCGGAGGGGGGGGGTTCAGGAGGAGGAGGAGGAAGAGGGTGAGGAGACATGAGCAGACAATTCACTGAGCAGGGCAATGGCTCATTAGTAGGGAATTAACACGATTGTGACAATATTTTCTTCACTCATTCTTTACGGATTATTTGAAGGAAACTGCAAATTGCCGGTTTGTTTCCTTGGATATTAAAAGACTACGTGGAAAGATGGGGAAAAATTAATCCACAGTTTTGCTTTACTGGTTTTAATAGACTTTTGTTGCAGCAGGAGTGATGGGAGGAAGACAATAAATCCATTAGAGCTGTCCCTGGCCGTTCGGGCACGGCACTGGCAGGGCTTGGTCCTGCGCTGGGATCTTTGCTCAGGGTCAAACTCTTTTCCAGATCTGCATTCCCCTGGCCAAGCCCTGCTTCCAACACCCACCGTTCTCCTTTCTGCCCCAGAGAAAGCTCCTCTGGCTGGCATTGAATCCCCACCTCGGCACAGGCAGCGGAGAAGGGGATTTCCCTGAACACAGGGGCTGTTGGTGGGATCATCAGCTCCGAGATGTGCAGGATGCACCCCGGGGGGAAGAAGGGCAATCTGGGGGTGAGTCTGAGCCAGCAACTTGCTTAAAAGAAGAAAAAAACCCAACAGAGGTCAAGGCATCCTCATGCCCAACCTTTCCACATGCCCAAACTAAATCCAACCTCCTGCCTCCCCCACTCCTTGAATCCTCCCTTCGTTAGTGGCTCTCCATCCCGTCCCTGTTTGCTTTTGTGTTCGGAAGCCTGTTGGCATATTTACTCATTCCATATCTTGTTTTAATAGTAATGCAAAGCCCCCTGGGCCAGTGTTGATAACAAAATGGACATGAGCTTTCCCGGGTTTGCTATTCCAGTTTTTGCTCCTGGCTCGAACATGGAATTTAAAGGTCTTTTCAATCAAAAGTGCTCTATATTGTGGTTAAATGATTTCTTTTCCCCTCAGAGAATCATTAATCAGGCACATGATCTAGCATCTCTCTCTCTTTTGCAATCTCTTTTGGTGAATTCTTAAAAGAAGGGAGGATGGGGAGGGAGGAAAAGGGAGAGAAAGATTAAATGGAGCAGGTGTCACATTTATCTTATTTCTAGTGCAAATACAATCAACAAGTGCCGGGCTAAAACCAGACCCTAAACAAAACCTGCAAAATGTTCTCCAAATAAATGATTCTTGGCTCTCTTCTGTTTGTTTTTAATTTGCAGTCTTCCTCTGAAAGCTTCTGCCAAGCAAAATGTTCTTTGGGAATGAGCTCATCGGAGCCGATTCCACCGAGGGGAGGTTTCTGCTGCTGGGGTACCCTGCAGTGCCCCATCCCCTTCCCAACTCCCTGCCCTGCACAGCCCTCATCCCAAAGCAGCCCGGGATCCCTTCCTAAAACACAGCTCTGAGGATGCACAAAGCTGAAGTTCAGCATTAAAACCTCTACTCAGCACTGGCTCTCCACCAGCGGAGAGGGGGAGGAACTTCCAGATGCAAATCCTAAAATAAATCCTATTCGAGTTTTTTCTTTTTTTCTTTTTTCTTTTTTCTTTTTTTAAATAGGATTTATTTTAGGATTTAGAGCCTCCTTCCTCTTCATGCTGACTTTTTGGGGTGGATGTGGCTGGATTCTGCCCTTTTCAGTGGCAGCTGCTGGTCTCTCTGCCCTGCATCCCAACACCAGTCCAAGAACCTCCTCCTCCACTGATCCCATGGATTTGGGGTGGCACCTGCCGAAGGGGAAGGTATTTGGGCTTGGGGATGAAGAGCAGGTTTAACAACACGGATGCTGTGCCAGGGTGCTGGGACCCACAGGGCTCTGGTGTTAGAGACCATTTCCCTGCTCCTGGGGGATTCAGGGAATCCTCTCTGTGTGTGGGAGTGACTGTGGAAAATCCCTGATAACCTGCTGCTGCAGGAAAACGTGGTTCATCCAGCATGTGGGGCCTGAGCCCTGCACCCGGGGCTTGGAGCAGATCGACAACCCAGGGAGTTGTGAGCACAAGAAGCATCAGTGCCATTTCCTTAGTGCACATTAGAAACTCCAGATGTACCCCAGGATAAAAAAAGAAGGAGAAAAAAAACAAACCCCAAGTTGTTTTTCAGTTGAAAATTGGAGGTTTTAACAAAGAAAGGCTTTTACAAAATTTTTCCACTTTTTCTGGAAAGGCTAAAGGGAAAAAAAAAAAATTCAAAACACATTAACAGAAAAAGAAAACTACAAAAACTCTTCCCTGAGTCAAAACATTTGACTCAGTACTACAAAACGAAACTGCTTTTTCTCAGTATTGGCCCATTGCAGTGCCCCAGGATGCTGCTGTTTGGACCTGATAACCACATTTCCCTCTGTGTGTCCCACTCCCAGGCTGGGCCATCTCTGCCCTGACCCACTGGTCTTTTATGCATCTCTCTAATCCATCACAGTGATCCATTTGATCTGATTAAAGCCTTGCCTCTCCCTCAAAACCTCGCCAAGCCTCTGCCTCGACCCTTTTCGGCTCCAGCGCCGTTCAAAGGGCTCTCTGCTGCCCTTGGAGCCACGGTGCTGCGTGTCCCTGGGGACAGCCAGGTCCTGCTGGGGACTCTGGAGTGACACCTGCAGTGTCCCAGACCTCCAGCCAGCACACAGGGGGGGTACCCTGGGCCTGGTCTAGCAGCTAAGCCCCTGGGTGCCTGAGTGTGTTTTGAGCAGCCCCTGGAAAGCCAAGGCTGCACAGCTGCCTTTAGGAGTCAATGTGTTCATTTTGCCTCCGTTTTCTTTAAGGAATTGCCAGTGCAGTGTGTGATCTCATGCAGCAAAGTGCCCTCTCCTACAGCACATCACCTCACTCTCTTGGCTGCATTTATTTTAGGTAACTCAGTCACCTGAGTGATAACTCAGCCTGCAGAGGAGCAGACATCTCCTGCACTGCACACTCCTGTCCCTCTTGCTGCAGGATGCAGACAGAGGCCTCATCCCGGCCCTTTGTGCCCTTGGCAGTGCCCACGGGATGGGCCCTGGGCCCTGGAGTGGCTGTCCAGGAGCAGGAGGGTGTAATTTCCCACCCCCAGGAACGCTTTTCCCATGCCCATGGCACAGCCCAGCACCGCAGCCCAGCACAGCCAGGGCAATCTCTGGACCCACGGTGCACTGTGAGCTGCCACAGCACTAAAATGATTTCATTCTACTGCAGGATATGAAGTGAATTTCCAGGAAACCTCTCAGGGGAGATAAACAGTGCCCCCAGACAGAACAGAACTTCCAAACAACAGGCTCTCTGTCGAGGGCAGAGGGAGCAAAGGAGGTGGCTGGGGCCACGGGTCACCCACAGCCAGCAGTGGGATGGAGGGCGTGGAGGCAGCTGGGCACGGGGCAGCCCGGAATTCCATGGCCATGTTTGAGTGGTTGTGCTGGCACAGGTTTGTGGCACGCGGCAGGGGACAGCTCACCTTGGCTGTGACGATGCCACTGCATTCCCAGGACATCTTGGACATGAGGCTCCGGCTCTGGATGAGATTGCTGAGGGACTGGATAAATTCCTGTCCCTGCACTGCTCTGATGCTGTGACATATCCATAAATACGCCTAAAAGGATTGCTCTCTGCTCCTTTGCTTCGCATCAGGTGGAACAGAGCAGGAGATTGGTCCTGGACTTTCCCTCCTTCCCCACAACTCGCTGCATCCCGAAAAAACTTATCCCTGAAAGAAGCAAAGCCAGGGGCAGTTTTGATGTGAAAGCAAGACCGGTTCTGGCAACACAGGATGGATCTGGGGCTTTTGAACAAGCCCTTCTCCAGGCCAGAGCTGGAACACCAGGTTTCAACTTATAATTGCAGCACACCATGCAGATCAATGGGAATGCCTGGGCTGCTCCCCCGGGCACGGGGAGCCTGCTGTCCTGCCCCACGACTGGACATTTCTGTCAAGCTTATTTTAACTTTGGGAACAGCCAGATGTCACAGGAGATGGAAAGCCCAGATTGTGTGCAAGCCCTGGCCCCTGTACCCTGTACATTCACAGCAGCTCTGGATCTCCGGGCTCACCGGGAGCAGCTTGTTCTGCTCAGCCCCGGGGTCAGTCCCATCCTGTTTCCCAGCTGGTGGCTGTCACATGTCACCCACTTACACAGGCAGGGCCACAGGGACCAGCCAGGGCTCTGCAAGGCTGAGCAAGGGCTCAGAAAGGTTTTCGTACACTACAAGGTTTTGTGTAACTAAACCAGGCCAAATTCAAGCTGGTTATCTCGCCTTCCCAGCACTCACCACCCTGCTACCTTAACGTGTGGGGCTGTACTAGCTGGTGACAGGGACAGTAAAACCAGGCTACTGAGGATGCCATCACTGGTGCTGGTCCTGCAGGTGTGGGTTTTAAGGTTCAGTGGCAGCAGGAGCAGCAGCTGTCGTGTTTTATTCATGTGCCTTGCCTGGGGATGTAGGTTTTGGCCAAGAGCAGCGGAAAATGAAAAGGGAAGAGGTGCCAAAGCCCAGGTGCAGCACCTCGGCTGGGGAATCACAGGGCTCTGGCACTGCCCGGGGGATTTCTGACTTCCCTGGGCTATAGGGTGGCAGCAACATGGTTTCCATAAATACGCCTACTCCACACTGAACTTTGGATTATCACCCCTCTCATGCTCGAGTCTGCTCCCCACCTTCTGGGGCTGTTCCCTTCCCCTGAAGCACCTGCATGGGGCAGGGACTGGATTTGGCAGCAGAGAGGACCAAGGTGGTGGTAGCTGAGAACACACAACTCGTTCCACTGATGAACGACCCAAGGGGAACAGGAAGGGGGAAAGGGCCACTGGTGCCCTGAGCACCCTATTGATTCACTGACGCCAGCAGAGCCACACAGCCCATCAACTGTGTGATTGCCTTTACTGGAGGTTCTTACCGAGGCAGAGGCCAGGAGGAGATAAATCGTGTGGAGACGGAGGAGGAGGAGGGTACCACAGGGACCCTAAATTCTGGGAAGCTAATAAAGGCAAGCAGGGAAGACACCCTGCTCCACCACCACTGCCAGCTTTGTCCCATCAGCTTCTGCAGGTCCGGAGGTGCCCAAAGGACCCACTCCTGAATCCACACCCCATTTAAACATTTCCTTCCCTTTTCCTGCCTTTCTTTTCTTTCCATCCTTCCGTCCTTCCATTTACTGACACAGGTAAACACGGGCATCCCATCCTGCTTACGGAGGGAGCTGAGACCTGGCTGCCGCTCCCTTCCCTTTTCCAGGGCTGTAGTGAGCTGTTTAGGAGAAGTGGAAGAGCTCCTGACTTATCCTGTGAAGGCTGACAGCCCTCTCCTGCCTTTCCTCACCCTCCACATGGGCTCAGAGACCAGAGCAGATATTACATGCAATTCCTGGTGGGTGATTTGGGGTATATTTCCTAGATCTGGCCTTCTTCCCCAGGAGGGGGACATCCCAGCTTTGCCTCCAGGAAAGGGAAGGGCTCGGCTCTGCTGCAGCCTCCAGCCCTCACTAAAGCTCTCCCGACCAGGCTGTGCTTCCAAAGTCAAAATGTTCCTTGCAGGGGAGGGAGAGGACTTAATAGGCGAGGTGGCAGGAGGAAGTAAAGTGCTTTTATTGCAAAAGATGTTAATTGCTTGATGAACTCTTGTCATACAGCCACGTCCCAGGGGAGGTGTGTTTGTTCCCGCACACAGTCTGTACTGAGGAGGAGACATCGGGGGGGACAAACAGCCAGGGCCTCTCACCTGCACATCAAAACCCTGCAGTTATCCCTGTCAGCCTCTCACACGAGGGCTGAGCACCTCCAGTTGGCTCACGGTTTACCCTCACACTGCGAGGACTCAGGTGGCAATTCCTCCGTGTTGGCTGAGTGGTGACAACCAGGCTGAGCTCCCTTTTTACGTGCTACAGCCCCATGTGGGGTTAGGGGGATAACACCAGCAATTTGATTAAGTTCTGGACAAGGCGAAACCGCGTTAGATGCAGGGGAGTAAAGAGGGCTTGACTCCCACGGGGTAACGGGAGGGATGGAGCACACACCCTGCAAAGCTAAATTTGGCCAGGCAGCAGGATGAGGGATGCAGGACTCCAGTGCAGGGACTGGGAATGGGGTCAGCCCTCCCCAGAGCTCCATCACCTTCACAGCCCTCATGGCTTCACGTCAGCCCTGAACAGAGGCAGGGACACCTCGGCCCCAGCTGGCTGGAAGGGTGGTGGATGGGGAGCAGCCCAGATGGCTCCCCCAAGCCCCTGCGAGTTATTCTTCCCGGACATTCCTGGAAGATATCCCACAGCCTGGGGGGTTGAAGGAGTGTGTGATTCCCTTCATGTGCAAGGAAAATCCTCCTCCGAGTGCCGACGGCTCCACAGCGGAGTCACAGACGGAACTGTGAAGGGTGTGAATGCAGCAGAACAGAAGAATTATGTGGAAAATAAAGGTAGTTACAGTTGCTTCAAAACATTTTCACAGTTAGAGCTCAGGGCTTTTAATCAACTCTTTTTTTTTTTTATTTTATTTTATTTTTTATTGCAGGTTCTCCTTTCTGCCAAACGTTTGCAGAGGGGAAAAGAAACTAGAGAAAAGAGAGAAAAACATTTTGAGCTGCCAATCTGTTGCTTGCAAAGCCATGAAAAGCACCCTGAGAGAAACGAGCATGTATTATAGAAAAGGAAGGGGAGTTCATGCATCCTCTGTGCTGAAGTCTTTCAAGGTCCCTTCCCCCTGAGACCTCCCATGTCCCCAGCATGCTCTGAGACATAAAAGAAGGCGGCTTTAGCCCGCACCAAACTCATCCCAGACTCTCTGCAAGCTCCTGAAACCTGGCTCAGCCATCCTCTCTCCCGGAAGATCATTCTGGTTTATGGAGGCCACAGTCCCTTCCTCCCCGTGGGGTTGTGTAAGGGCTTCTCTCCCGAGGAGTTCTGCTCCAATGCCACACTGTTCCACATCCAGCATCGATCCCAGGGCCACTAAAGCCAGAGGGGCTCCTTGGTAAAAAAACCCTTGTTTTTTGAGTGAAATGTTTCCTGTGCTCGGTGTCGGGAGCCTGGGAGCGACAGGGCTGCGTCAAACATCTCCACCTCAGCAGGACCCTCATCCTGCATTAGGAAGGTCTGAGTTCCTCCCCATTTACCTCTTCTTTTCTTCCTTGTGAAGGTTGATTTATACCTTTTGCCCTGCATTTTAGGGCTAGAATTCCAGATTTCTCATCCCACCCAACGCAGGGATTCCCTCGGAGCCCTGTGATGCACCTGGAAAAACCAAACTGCAAAAAGACCTGTGGTAAAGGGCCAGCGCTGGGTTGTCTTCAGTGGATGAGGACTGAGAAGCCTAAACACACCCTTTCCTCAGTTTTGCTAGGTCAGGAAGTCAGGCATGAGCCCAACTATGTGGGACTCCCCACTCTAAGGCCACGGGAGCACAGAAAGTAAAGATGACACACAGATGGGCTTGTCGGGCCAAGCGAGGCTGGGAGAGAGGAGAGCTGTGCCAGCCTTCCACTGCTCTGCCATGCAGGGAAGGAGAATTAGAGGGGCAATGAGGAGAGAAACATCCTCTAAAGCTTGTTTTTAAGACATCCCTTCCACCCTAGGGCTTGTTTTAACGGCCCATGCTGCACACTAGATCCATCCCCTTTTATTTACGATGATGATTACGGGCTGCTGCAGGGTCCCCTGGGTCCCAGAGAGGCAGCGCCGGCTGCTATTAAGGCATTTTGTCTTTCTCTAAAATCACATAAAGACCTTCCCCGCGCTCCTCCCGCTGGGCAATAAAAAGGGAAAGACAATCCACGGCTGAGCTGGCTGCTCTCTGGCTGGATGGGCAAAGCGCCTCGTTAGGCACAATAAAGTGCTCTCCTTAACCCCGGGCCATCAAGGCCAGGGCAATCAGGCCAAGGCAAAGGGACGGGCTGGGAGCAGCGGTCGCTGGAATGCGGGGGCGGAGCGGCGGGAGCTGCGCTGGCACCGGGCAGGGAGTTAAAGCACCTCGGGTTGTATCCATGGATGCCCATCCCGCAGCAAAGCATGGGCAGACTCCACCGCGTCCCCCCACACGAGTACCCCGCTCCCGGCCCCGGGCTTGGCTCTGTTCCCCGGGATCAGGAGCGGAGCGCACGTCCGAGCCAGCCGACAAAGTATTTCGGGAAATTAATCAGCCCAATTGAAACGTGATTGATCGAGAAGTGAAAGCCACGATCCAGCAAGTCCTGCAAAATGTAATAGTCTAAAACCTTATTAATTTTTCATGTTCTTTCTATTTTGATTTTTTTTTATTTTTTTTTTTTTTAGCCTTTCTTTTACAGAGGTGGCTCCGTGCCAGGATGTTTAGGTGTAAACAAGCCAGCTCTCTCCCGTCTGCCTTGGAGCACCGGGTGCACGAGGCTCTGGAGCCGGTGAGACCCCGCTGCTGGGATTCCCACCCTTCTCCTGCTCCCCACAGAACCCTGCTTGCCAAAATGCACCAACAAGGAGAAAACAGAGGGGAAGAGCTTCCTGGAGCTGACCCCAAAACCTGGGAGCGGGAGTCCCGTGTGACAGACACGGTAACGCAGCAGCACCCGCAGCTCCAGGGCCACTGTGACTTCCAGAGCTGGAGCAACACGAACATCGGGCGCGTCCTTGACTCTGAGGATCATCCTCTAATGCCAATAAGTCACTGCTCTGAGATGAGGGTAAACCTGGCGTCCAGAAAGTCCGGCATGTTCCCGAACGCACCACAGCAATGGAACAAACCTCGGTGCCAACGTGGAGGGAGCCCAAAGCCAGCCATGGGGTTCAGCTGCTCCTCTGAGGTTTGGTCCAGAACTCCTTGTCAGACACTTTGCCAGTGGCCTGGCGTGTACTTAGCAATCGATGGGAGACCAACTTGTAATTGGTGCTGTTAGTATGAAATTATTTCTGTTTTCAGCAGATCTGTTTTGATTTTTGGTTCCAAAGCGAAAATGCCTCTATTTGTTCAACATTTGTTGTTGGCCGGTATTTTTGCTTGGCTTTTTTTT
>VXAY01004701.1:900595-987692 GCA_013399855.1 Oxyruncus cristatus | reverse complement strand
CATTTCTCAAGTGAGGGGGGAAAAAAAAAAAAACAAAACCAAACCAACAAACCAACCAACGTCGTTTAGTTTGCAAAAAAGAGACCCATTTTTCTGCCAGCAGCATCCATGGAAATGTTTCAAAGAGACCGCTGATGAATCTGAACATATGCCATCAGACCCCGGATCTGACCTCTCCCAATAGCCCTTGTTGGATTGCTTCCCTGGGGAATGGAGGCTGCAAAATCACACCTTCTCTGTGTCTGTTTGTCACCTTTCCACCGTCAGACTTTGGCACACCTGGGCAGACTTCAAGCACAGATGGGATGAGATCTTGGAGGTAATTGGGTTTTGACAAACTTCTCCAAAATCGCCGTCCAGAATCAATGATATTTGGATTTCTAACTGAAGAAGAGGTGGTAGGTAGCAGAGGTTTGACTCTTATTAGACATAAAAAAAATTTCGAATGCACAGAACTCCTTCAAATTTCCCATCTGGCAGCAATTGGAGTTTGCACCTTTCTGGCCTGTAAGTCAACCAGTGCACTCAGATGTACTCTGAGCAGAAGTGACCCTTTTCTCCTGCCTCATAAAATGCCACTTCCATGGAGTCACCCTTGGGACAGGATTCCCCACAGGAGCTGCCCTGTGCCAGGCCAGCCTTGAAAACTCAACAAAATGAGGATGAAGCAGGTGATGGATCTTCATCCCAGGGTCAGAAGGTAGCTCTCTGCTGGGTTTTCAGTCGGATTTTTTTCCTGTGGAGCAGGTTTTCATGGTGGTGCTACGTCACGCTGTGTTTTCCCTGGGAACTCTTGCTGTTCCCAGCGTTTTGGCCACAAGATGGATCAAACCTGGCTGTGGCCTTAAGGCCCTGTGCGTCCATCGCTGTGCTGGGTCCAGTTGTTATTAGGTCTCTTTATTTATGTCCTGCTCTTCCCGCACAGCCTTTCCGAAGTGTCTTCGCCATCTCCGGCAGCTCCTGTTAAATCTGGAAGACAAAGTGTTAGTCCTCTCCATGAGGGTTTTTTATTTTTAATAAAACTTGCCTGTGCTTTTCCTGAGGGACTTGTTGGAGTTGCGAAAGCCAAAGATAAAATGTTCTCACCGCTGTTTCCCAGAGAGAGATGCTGTGTTTGCTCGTGGAACTCCTGTAATGAACATCTGCAAAGGGCAGAGATGGGACCGAGGCACAATCTGTGGTCCAAGTACCTCTGAATCCTGGAGATGTTGGCAGCCAGATCCAAGTCCACTCTTCCCAGCTCTTCTCAAATGGTTTCTGATGGGCTAAAAGAAAACTTGGAAGGGAACAACTTCAACATGGGAGGGGGAAACAAAGCCCCCTTTCCTTCTCTGTCTGTGCTTTGTGGCTGCCTTGCAGCTCCCTGAAGAACTCAGGGACCTTCACGGGGCCACATGAAGATGTTCAGCCTGGTCAGAAGCTGATAGTGCAGAGCTGAAAAGGGAATTTCTACACCAGACAAGAGGCAAACTTCCCTGAATCAGGACCTACCCTGCCATGGAACAACACTGTCTGCAGGAGAAGCCCAGGGGTGCCTTAGCTCTGGGTTACTAATCAAGGCTAACGAGCTGATGCTCACAGTGGGCTAACGAGGCTGCACTCTGCTGGTCCTGGGGGGATAAGGGGGATTCTGCCCCGTGCTGCACTGGGAGGGAGGGAAGGAGATACTTCCCGACCAGGGCTCCCTCAGAGACCATTCTGACAGGAAGAAAATGTATTTCCATCCTCATAAATCTTTGGCAGAAAACATCGACTCGATGCCAATGGGAAAAAACCTACTAATAAATAAAAGGAAGCACTGTTTTAGTTTTGGATGGTTTGAATTGTCAATGTTTTCTGGACTGAAAGTCGAGGTTTTATTATGGTTTTGTTGTTTACTTTTTTTTTTTTTAATTCTCCTCTGCTACTGGGAAAAAGCAAATACCTTAAGTTAAATGCCTTTCTACCAGCACCCATGAGTGCACCCCATGGGTAGCAGGTTGATATTGTTTTGGCACAAAAATCATATTCCCCAGTGCCCAGAGCAGTATGGGGACATATCTCTGTGGCCACTGAGGGTGCACCAGCAACTGGCTGACGCCAAACCACTCCTTCTTGGGCATAAGGACATATAATGGAGGGAAAAAAAGAAAAAAAAATCACATTTTCTGTGAAAAACAGTACTTTGCACACAGACATAACCTTAAACCCAGCTCCAGTTTTCCACCAAAGGAAAAGTTTCGATAGGAGCTTTCATCTGCCCTGCTCCAAACTTTACACAGGCTCCAGCCCTAAACTCTGACCCTACCAGGACGTCCCGTTCTGCTTTGAACAAGTTCCTACTCATCCTACTCATCCTAGCCAGCGCAAAGGCTGGGCAGAGAAGTGGCTTTCTTGGCACCCAGATCTCTCTTCTGATTATTATTCCGGTCATTCACCCTCTTTCTCTCTCAATCTTGAGGAAGGAGCAGTGATTTTGTGAGTTGAAATTTGGATGTATTCCCAGCTCCATTTTTTTTCTCCCCCCTCCTGTTAATTAAAACTAATAAATCTGCTCAACAGAGTTTGCAGAGCAGGGGGACAAGGTACAGTTATCTTGACACGGCAAGGCCATCTCCCTCGTTCCCCCACACCTTTTATTTATTTAATTTATTCACCTATTCATTCGGTTCTTGAGCCCGTTCCAGAAATATGCTGCTGATCTGAATTTCTCGTCTCTGCTACGTGCAGGCTCGCTGCTTTTCTTTCACGAGGAAGCAGTCCCACAGGAGCTGCAAATAATCAGCAATTGCCGTGGCTGCATCCCCAGACATAATTACAGACAATCTGGAGTAACCTGGAAACAAAGGAGTCCGTGTTGCACGAGACCTGCTCGGTCTGTTCCTCCTCCCGGACCCTCCAGGGGGGGTGAAGGGAGGTGAAACCCCAGGGTTTGGGGTGCAGGGGGGTTAGTGCAGTGCTCAGCCCCATGTACGGATTTGGGGGATGCAGGAGGAAAAGCGTAAATAAAAGTATCACTCTCCCACGTTTGGGTGTTTAAAGCCCTCCGAGGTGTTGCACAACCCCGCTGACGACCCTGGCAGCTCCAGAGAGACAGGTACTCGCCAGCCCCCGCAAATTAGGGGGTCCCGGGGAGCTCCAGGTACCTACAAACCATCGCCCATGTCCTTCTCCAGTGCGGTGAATACGCCCTCCAGGAGGAGAGAAGGGAGCTCTGCTCCGGGTGACCGGCCCGAGAGGGGACAGGCAGGATTTTTTCGGCGGGGCTGCCCATCCCCGTCTTTGCGGCCAGGCCCCGTTTGCCCGCGGGGAGCGGCTGGTGCTCCCCCCCCTTCCTCGGCATCGCGCCGCTGCCAGAGCGGAGGGCCGAGGACGGGGGTGACCCGAGGGTGCCGCGGAGCCGCTGGCTGAGTTTCAAAGGCAGAAGTTTGTGCAGAATGGCTTTGCCTCTGAAGTCCTGCAGTCTCCTCCTCCTCCTCCTCCTCGCCGGGAGGAAGGCAGTGCCGGTAGCTATGGCAACCAGACCTCCTTCGCTCCAGCCGCCAAACTTCACCCGGACCGGCTTCGGAGGAGAAATGAAGAGGGACGGGAGAATGCAAATGACCTGCAATCCCTCCAAGGCCTCCCGATCAATATTATCTTAATTTTAAACCATGGGAGTTAGGCGAGACGTGTGCGAGGATAAAGGAGCGAATCCCAGGCTGCGGGAATGGTGGGAAAAAAGGGAAGGGAAAGGCTCGAGACAGAAAAACAAGATGATGATCCATCTCGTCCACCCCCTTAGCCTCCAAGCGGGCTCAGAAGTGCCTGTACTAGTGTCATCCGGAGGGTAACAGCTCTAATTAGTGATTTAAGTACCCTCCACAACAGACTTTGCTCTCCCCATGCTCTTGGGAAATGGCTGTGCCACAGTTGTTGAGGCGAAGCACGTCCTTCCCTTGCTCTGCCCCTTCTCTGGCACAGCAGCACGGCACAGCAGCGGGGTATCAGTCACCTCTGGAGTGGTGCTGTGCCCTTCCTGCGTGCAGAGCAGAGCTTTGGGGGGATCAGCAACAGCCAGTCGTGAACATCAGCCTTTGTGGCTGTCTCTGCCAGGGCAAAACTCCTTGTTCATCTGCCCCAACAACCACCATTGCAGTCAGATCTGAGTCCAGCAAAACAGTGGCCAGCTATGGGACAGGACATCCATGTTCCCTGTTTGATGGCCCCTGCACCTTCCCATCCCCTGCCCTGAGCAGCACTTGGGCTTTCCTGCTCCATCTTCGTCCCTCTCCTCTGCACAAGATTCCTCATGGCTGCCATTCCCACCTCTTTGTCTCTCCGAGGCTTTTTTTCACCCCTTTTTACCAAACTCTGTGAATTCCCTTTCCCAGCTTTATAGATGGGGAAATGTAGGCAGAGAGCAAAGGACTCTCTCAAAATCATCCCTCCATCACCGGCGGTAGATGCAGGAATTGATCCCGAGACCCTGAATCTCAGTTTTCTACCCCAGCTAGGCTGCACTGCTGGGAGATTTATCCCATGAAACAATTCCTGTTTTCTATTTCAGATGGCTTGTCAACCAAAACTAAAGGGAAAAAACGGAAACTTTCACTTCTGGGTGGAAAGTTATAATTTTCTTCGCACTGAACCCTCTGACTCAGTTCTCCAATGAATATCTCCAATCCACTAAAAGTGCTTAAGTGTTGGTTTTAGAAAGTTCATCGTTGCTTTTTGGGAATAATCACTTTGTGGAGAAAGCTGTTTATACAGATAACCACCATCCTTCTCTCAGCTGAAGCAGCAGCTGTTGTGGGAGACAGCTGAAATGGCAAACATGCTCTCTCCCAATCCATCACCCAGACACGAGGAAGGAAGAGCTACTTAAGTTAAAGGACAATGTTTGCATAAGAGGAGCTAGGCCACAAATCAATTCCCACTGGAAGTCGGGAGAAGGTTCGAATCAGAGCGGGGGGCTCCTGGAATAGATCTTCTGATGGGATGAGGGGATAAGAAATATCGCCCTGCTCTGAGATGGAGGCAAAAGAGGTGAGGAGGTTCAGGCAGCAACACAGATGATGGCGCTGACTTCGACTTGAGCGAAGCAGAAAGGTCTGATTTCATATTTCTGTTTCATGCCAGAGGTCTCTGGGCAGCCAGAGCTCTACCTAATGATCCGCGCTGGATGGAAAGAAACTTAAAGAACATTTGCTATTGAATTTCCATAGTCTTCCCCATCCTATTTGCATTTAAAACTGGCTCTCAGCTGCTGTGCGTGGGACAAGACACATTTCTGCTCAATACCCGTCCAATTTTCCCTGCTGTGGATCCAGGCTGGTGGCATGGATCGCTGTCGATACAGATGGAGTTGCCTGAGAATCCAGAGTTTTCTGGCCCAGAGAAATCTTGCAGGGAAATAGCTGCAGTGGTACTGAAAGCTCTGGTTGAGCCAACACATGGCAGGGCGAATATGGGGTTTCTGATTACTGAGAAACAAAATGATGAGAATCTGGCGGGTTGAATCTTTTCCCTTTCAACCCCCCCCGCCCCCATTTCTGGTCCCACCATTAATAGTTATTCCCCAGAGAATTGATCACAAGCAGCGAGAAACAATTTCGCTTCAGCTATTTCGAGGCATTATTTTTCAACCTCTGCAGTCGCGTTATTAAAACGCTTCAATTTTTAAAGAAGAAATTGATTTACGCTTTAAAACGGCTGAAAAAGTCACTCCGAATTTGAAAAAATAAAAATAAAAAATCCCACTGGAAAATGTCAGAGCGGCTGAAGAGGCAAAGCTATTACAGATGATGCTGAGATGGCTAAAGCCTCCTTCAGTTTAGTCTTTACTAAACAGATCAGCTGCGAGTTGGTGTCCGACACAATTAACACGGAGGAGTATCAGGCTGGGAAGGGACAGAGGAGTTTGGAGCGTGCGTGGCTAAGGCAGGTGTTTCCCAGCCAAGCCATGCCAGCTCCATCCCTGGGCACAGCCAGAACCGCTGAACATGATTCTGGAGCCAGCACGGAGATGTTTGAAAAGATGACGACGCAAGAAAAACGCAGGAAAGGGCAGATGCAACACCTGCCCTTGCAGGAGGGGAGGGAGGAGAATGAGCTTCTCCCTCAAATTTTCATCAGCGCGCTGAGAGCAAACAGAGCCTGGGCGAGCACCTGGAAGGACAGAGGAAAAGGAATAACAGCCAACATGAATTTTGCAAAGACCAAATTGGGTCAAACCAATCTAATTTCCTCCAGTTACAGGGTGGCAGGGCTGGTGCTGGGGGAAGATGCAGGAGTTGTCATCTGTCTTTACTTCAGGAAGGCTTTTCAAGCTGTTCCCCATGACATTCTCATCAGCACACTGGGAAACAGCTTTATATGGCAATTTGGCTGTACCTAGAGAGGGATTATCAATGATTCCCTGTCAGAAAGGAGGGATGTGTCTAACAGAAGTCTCTCCTGATCTGGTACGATTCGATATTTCAATTAACATCCCGGATGATGGAAGAGGGGAGATGTTTATTAGATCTGCAGAGGGCTCGCCCCAGGAAAGGCCATTGACCCTTTGGAGGACATGAAACCCAAATCAGACCAGAGTTGAGACCCAGTGATGAGAAATTGCAGAAAGGGCCTGAGATATCCTGTAAAGCTGGTGAAATTCAGGGAGGACCAGAGCACAGCTCACACAAACACCAGATGGGCTACAATGGGCTGGGCAGCAGCTCGGCAGAAAAAGATCCAGGGCTGTATTTGATGGGAAGTGGAACAGACTCTGGCAATAAAAGGCACAGGGTTGACTGCAGGGTTGCCTTAAAAATGGCTCAGAATGAGAATTCTCTGGACAAGGAGGGAAATACAGAAGCCCTCTGGGTCTCTATGTCCTGGTTTCTGCTCAGTGGTTTGGGTACAGCAAAGGCAAATTTTTGGGTTTGGTTTAAATACACAGGTGTTTCCGCCAGGAAGTTTCCAATTCTCTTTCTTCTCTCTGCAGAGCAGGGTTTCCATTCCGTGTCCAACACTGCCTCCCCGGCTCTTTTGATCTTTCATGTGGAGCCAGGGATTAATATCATTTCAACAGCATTTTCAGAAAAATCAGCAAATTGCATTTGCGTCTCACCGGAGGCTCCAGGCTCCAGGGCAACCTTCTCCTTCAGGGAGACATGGAGTGATTGGACCAGTCCAATGGGCTGCGACCAGGAACCTGCCAGGAGAGGGAAGATGCACAGTCTCTCAGCTTTTAGTGATGGCTCTATCCTTTAGCAGCTCTCTGCTGTAAGCAGATGCCGAGCGATAGCCGTGCGTGCACAAAAAAAGGCTGTTGCTAATAGATTGTACTGCTTGTTGCTACTCTGCTGAGAATGTCCTGCTAATTTTTTGTTTTCACCAAATTTTCCACTTGAAATATGAGAGCGGAAATGAAGCCGTGAGCTGCATCAATGAGGAGAGGCAGAGCTGGGCTCGGATGGCAGCTCGGAGCCTGCCGGCCTTGCCTGCATGGGGTCCGCAGAGCCACGGCTCTGATTCCCACCCAGACCCTCATCCCAGGCTCTGACAACCATGGGAAAGGGAGGATGGGGCCGAAAATCCGTGTGGAAGGTAGGGCTTCTTCCTCATGGCCTTGCAAATATTTAAAAAAAAAAAAAAAAAAAGAAGAACAAATAAACAGTGAAATAAGACCAGCCAAAGTGATGCAGCCCAAGCCTCAGAAATAAGGAATGATGTTGCCAGTCTTGGGAGACAAGAGCTTCTCTGGAGAGGGGAAGAAGGATGATAACAGAGCAAACACTGCCATTTCTAGTGGTCTGGTGGCTGAGCTTCAAGGTCAAGCTGACAAAGGCAATTTGTTTCCAGCAGAAGCCAAACTTTTTGTTATCCCAGCACACATTCCTCCAACCGTATTTCACACAGAGACGCTGTCCCTGTGCGGTCAGAACACAGGGAGGACCCCGACAGCAGAGCCACATCAAACTGTGCTGCCATTCAGCAGCACCCAGCGAGGAGATTTAAAGGCTATTGCAGAGAAATACCTTAAATCCATCCGTGTAGCGTAGGAACAAGAAAGGCAAATGGGTAACTGGGAAGCATTTGGACACTGGGTAGGAATAGAGATTGGAAGGGCTGCTGGAGCTTTACTGTACAACTCCAGGCGTGTTGTCACCAAAATCCTTGCATCCTGCCATTTTCAGTTGGCTAAATTATCTAGGAAACAGCAGCAGGGGCAGCTCCCAGCTCCTGTGTTGAGGGGATGCTCATGCCTGCCTGCTCGCCCGGCCTGTGCACCCCGCACTGGGCAGGGCAGAGGACCCAGCCAGCAAAACACACAGGGGGGACCTGCAATCCAGAGCTGTCACAGCTGGATTCCCTTTTCGGGAACCGCCAAAAACTACCTAGGCCCCAAATATGGGAAGTCATGGGGAGCTGGATGAGTGCCCACAAGGATCTGGATAAGTGCCCAGGGATCTGGATGAGTGCCCACAGGGATTTGGATGAGTGCACAGGGATCTGGGTGAGTGCCCACAGGGATCTGAGTGAGTGCCCACAGGGATCTGGGTGAATGCACAGGGATCTGGGTGAGTGCCCACAGGGATCTGGGTGAGTGCCCACAGGGATCTTGGTGAGTGTGCACGAGCAGCTGCTGATGGAGAAGGAGTAAGTGAGCGGCAGAGCTTAGAAGTGTTTAAACATGCAAACACACAAACCCTCTCAACAATCAGCACGGATGGAAATATTGATGGTTGCATTAAAAGTAAATATATTTTTAATTAAATAATTTTCCCCTTCTCCATTCAAGGGGCGTGAAAGCACTCATAGAATTAAACCGCTGCTTGAATTTCTCTCTCTCTCTCTCCTGTGACACATGCCAAGACTAAGATTTCTCCCTCTGCCTTCCCTCCATCGACATCACCCCACGGCACCATCGCCTTTTGGCTCTTTAACCCCTTCCTGGCATCCCAGGAAACATTCAAGGTTGGAGTACACCAGCTGATTTTCTACCTATTTCTCCCTCCTCCTTTCCCTCAGTCCCCGCTCAGGCACAGCTCTGAAGGGCTCATTAATCAAAAGGCAATTAATTCCCCATCATGGGGGCAAATAACAGATACAGACGTTCAATAGCTGCCTTTTTCCATGCTTGAGTGTTTCTCTGATTCCCGCAAACTAAAATAAAAAGAAGGCAAAGCAAAAGAAACACCAAATGATTAAACGCTTCATTAACACCCTGCTAAGGCGGGGAGGCCAAGGCTGATTTATCTCCGTTGCGGAAGAGGCAAAAGAGTTCAGAGGTGTCAAAATGGTTACCAAAAGTGGGGTGCAAATTGGGGTGGGGAGGACCCCTTGTCCTGGAAGGTCTACTGAGCGTCAGGCATCAGCAAAATGGGAGTGTTTCACCTCAAAATGGGGCGGGGAGGGACGAGGAAATCCCTTTTTCTTCTATCCTTCCTTGGTTCCCCAGGCTTTGGGACAGGACACTGCTCAGTCTGTCTCCATCTTATCCTCAAATGAGATCCCTGCTCTGCTCCCAGCACAAGGCCCTGGGCTCGGTGAGGACCATCACACACCCCACCAACAACCCACTACCCTGGAAATACAACTAATGAACAAGTTTCCCGATGTGGGAAAGAGGCTGTTGCTCCTTTTAATTTTGTTGGTGAGGAGGCAAGAGACGACTAAGAGTTTTGATACGTAGAATCACAGGTTCACTCAACCCCGGTGTCCCAGTCAATTACCTGGTGATGGCTGCCTGTAGAAAAATTAGGAGTAAACTATTGTATTAGTTATTTAATCAGTGAACTTACAAAAAAGAAAAAAAAAAAAACACCAGGGCCCACGATTCAAATGCTCACTTGGTATCATTAATCACAGTTTGTAGCAGAAAATAATTTTATATTATTAAAGCAATTACCGTGTAATCATTTATGTTAGCAAAAATTCATTAATCTTTATTCATTACTCAATCAGATCGCATTATTTTAGCCTGTTCCATCCATCTTGCCATTTCACAGGGATGCAAAAAGAGACTGGGAAAAAGTGACAAAAGGAACTTTCTATAATACTAAGCTATAAAGCTTGGCAGAAATTACTTCTAAATATAATTAAAGGCATCACGTCTGCAGGAGGGAGAGCACAAACACTGTCCTCTCCACAGCATTTATTTGCTGTTTCTCTACGCCTTGAGCTGCAATTCCCACAGGGCTCAGCATTCACAACTTGGAGCAGGGTATTTTTTTTAACCCCCCTCTCTTTTATTTAGTCACCTGTATAAACTGCCAGACTGTTTGTTCAGGGACCAGCAGCTCTCCCTGTGAGCCGAGTGTGCTGCTCCCCATCACACCTGACCCACGGCTGCTCTGCTTGTGGTTTGAAACCTCGGGCTTTGGGGTCCCACAGCCACGACTAAACCTCCCCCAAGAAAATCAAAGACGTGGAGGAGACTGAGCTCTGCCAATCTGGGTCAGGCTCTTATCTGCTGGCAAGCAAAAAGAAAGTGTTCTGACTTTTTTTTTTTCTTTTTTTTTTTTTTTTTTTTTTTTTTTTTGTCTTCTGAGATGAGTGAAACTGCAGTGCTCATTATTATCGTTATTTGACTTCAATAGTCGAAGAGGTTACCAAAGATCTTTTGGGTTTATGTCCATGAATTTATCTTGATGGGTTTTTCCTCCACGGGAAAAAAAAAAAAAGGAGGAATAAAAAGCAAGTTTCTCCCAGGAGACGGCTGTTCCAGGCTCCTTAGCATGTCATTCATTTACAAACGGGGTGGCTAAGCCCTGTTTTGGTTGATGAACAGGTTTTCCACTAGTCCCTCTCCCCAGGGAAACACAAATTTGCCTTCAAAACATCACTGCAAAGTAGGACAGTTCTGTTAAAGCTGTTTTGCTGCTAAGAGAGCCCGAGCAGTTTGCCTAAGGTAGCTGAGGGGGCGTGTGATGGATTCAGGAATAAGACCTGGGTGTCTAGTTTATCCCTCCCTTGACACGCTCCGGAGTCAGTTTTTCCCTAAGATCAGGGGCACCTCAACGTCTTCTGGGCTCAGGGACCGTGTTCAAGGCCCCATGGGTTTGGGCTCCTGTTCCCTTCCTCAGAGCTGCTTCACAAGCCAGGGGGACTCTGTGCAAGGCAGTGACATCTCCAACCGACTTCCCTGCAAAGTCTTGGTGCTGTAATCCTTCATCATTCTTCTTCCCCCCCTTTTCCCCATGGCCATAGAACTGCAGGTCCTGCTTCCACGTTACTCCGGGATTGCATCACTGTGACACAAAACTGGCACGAGGGGAGGATTATCTGGTCCCAGTGTTTCTGGTCTTGCCCAGCAGTGCCCAGGAAACCCAGCCAGCTCTCCCCTGCACATGTTGGCACAGCACCACAGGGCCGATAAAAATTATCAGCGCCGAGGGACCGGCTCCCATCACCCCCGAAAATCACGATTTGGACTTGGGAGGCAGAGGAAGCAGCTCTGATGGCTGCGAGAGGCAATTCAGCAAATAACAATAAAAAAAAAAAAAAAAGAGCAACACTGTTTTCCTTTTGGAGCACGTAACAGGTTGTCATGGGGAAGGCGTGTGGGCTTCTTCGCGAAGGGAGCATCGCTGCCGACCTTTGGGTGGCGCTTGCTCGGAGCCAGCTGCTGCATTCAGCACATCCCCGGGCTTTGGGGATCCACAGCCTCGCGCTGCGGCTGCTCCGAGGGAGATACCGCTCAGCCCTGCCTTCCCTCTTGCTGCCAAGTCTGCCGGATCCCCATCCCCACGCTTCTCCCAGAGCCAGAAGAAACCTGAAACACGCCATCCTGTTGTGTAATGCACCATTACAAGGGGCAATGGTTTTAAACTAAATAGGGAAGCCTGAGGCTAAAGGCACAAGATATTTTTTTACAACAAGGTTGCCCGGAGAGGTGGTAGATGCTCCATCCCTGGAGGCATTCAAGGCCAGGTTGGACGGGACTCTGAGCAACCTGGTCTCAGATGAAGATGTAACTGCTCATTGCAGGACTCGATGACCTTTAAAGGACCCTTCCAACCCAAACCATTCCATGTCTCAATGATCCTCGAGTGCTGGGCTAGAGTTTGGCATCGCACAAAAGTCACTGAGTCCCTGGAAAGATAACAAGCAGCTGGAATTTGCCGAGATCAAGTCTGTCAAAGTCCATGCCATGGTTCCCAAGGCCATAACTGAGGTGGAGCACCACACCCCACACTGTGTCACAGCACCGGTACCTGTCTGTGCAGCACTGAAGCTGCACTTGGCTTGGTGGGTAAAGCAGAGGATCAACAGCTCATGGTTCTTTCCCAGTTTTGGCAAAGATCCACCCAATAATTTCAGGGCTTCAACTACGCATTCCTTCATTTCCTGGGAAAACTGCACGGGATAAAGGTTTACACCCAGCCTCCACCAGAGCCTGGAGATACGGAGGTGGGATGTACAGTTTAGACAGGGCAGTCAAAGGCTGCTCTGCTGGGGACACGTGGGACAGGCCACACAAATTAGCTGTAGGTGGCAACCGAATGCAGGCAAAGCAATGCCCAGAAATCCCAGGAGCCACAGTCAGCTGGGGCAGGAGGACGTGGAGCTGTGATGTACAGGGAAACCAGTCCATTCTCGAGCAGTGCTGTGTGTCTGTCTGCAGAAAAGCGGACATTTCCTGCATATTTCCCTAGAAATGGAGCCATGTGGGGAGGGAACACGGACTCTGGCAGCCGTCAGGAGGGGATGTTGCTCAGCACGGGGCTGAGCTGGGTTTTGAGGCTGAGGCAGGAGGTCTGACTGCAATCACATCTCCCACCCATTTTGCAGGCTTGTGCATCTGTGGTATGCGCTGGAAGCAGTTAAAGAGATTTTGATAGCATTGCTGGGAGAAAATGAACCTGTTAATGCTGCTATTTGCTGCGAAAAGGATTCACGCCCAGAACACTTTCTCACAGCAATGATCATTTTTAGCTGTGAGAATGAATTAGCCCTTCCACTGAAAAGCTATTTGCATGGGGAAGAGGTCAGCAAGGAGCAGCAAAGCGATTATTTGGGGGTACGGCCCTGTCCCAGCCTGGAGGAGACGTGGGTTTAATTCTCATTTTTAACTCCAAATTTCCAGCCACCCTCTACACCCTCGAAATCTGTTTGTGCAAGGGCACCACAAGGGCTTTAAACATACCTGCAGATAACCTGCTGCTCCCGTCCTGCTAATAAAAGCTCCGGGTTTATTTTGCAGGACTGGTTCATTTAATCATCTTCAGATTGCTGAGTTTGCTTACAGCAATTTAATGACAAATAGCGTGAGATCAATGTGAGTAACACCAGGCACTTGCTCCCCAGCAGCCCTTTGGCTCATCCCAGCCAGCCCTGCACACAGCTCTGCTCTGCAGGTTGATCCACCTGGATCCAAGGAAGGGCCACACTCTGTCTGGTTCCTCTGGTGCAAGTTAGTTGCAGGCAACATTTCAACAGGAAAGAGGCCAAAATGCTAATTATCCCTCTGGCCCTTGTTCTGAGCGCACCAACCAGCCCTTGCCTCAGCAGGGCGCTGGGAGAGGGGCTGGTTTGGTCTCCAGGGATGGGATGTGCCTGAAAAGGGGATTTCTCACATTTTGGCCCCAGCAGTGCTCACACAGATGCCGGTGCTTCCTCCACTCATCCCACCCTCCCATCCCCAGGCTGGGCTCCCATGCGCGTGGCTGTCCATCACAGGAGACCTTCGTAAGGCAGGAGTCGGCACCTGCTCCCGGTGGGACGAGAGTCCGGAACAGATATTGCCCAAATCCTGACCGAGCGCCGGGAGCAGCACCCAAGGCCAGCTCCTCCAGGCTGGGCGTGAGGAAATGCAGGCCTTCACCGACTCTTCACCCGGCTCTGGTACCCCCCCTGCCCCGTTGGGTGGTAAACAAACTTTTCTCAAGCACAGCATTTGTTTCCTTCTCCCAGCTTCCCCCGTTACTAATTACCCGAAGGAGATTGATAAACCCGCCGGTTGCCGCGCTGGTTACAGGTCACTTAGCGCCGTAATAAGGAGTGCAGAAATCGATGGCCATAAACAGCGGTTGGGAATCAAATTCCCCCAACAGCACTTCAAGGGAGGAGAAGGTTTAATTATGCCATTGTCTGGCTTACTTTGCCCTGGAGGAGCGGGACGGAGCTGAGGGGAGGTGCTCCCAGGATTCAGCCGGTCCTTCGCATCTGGGCCAAGGTTGGAGAAGCTCACAAGGAAGGAGGGATGTCGAGGACTCTGAGGGTGCTTCCAGAGGCAGCACAGCTTCACACCACACTTTGCTGCAGGCAGGATTTTAACAGTGCCTGTGCAGTCCAGAGTGAGAGTTCTGAGTGATTAAAAACCAGGCTGGTGGCAGCTGAGAAGGAACAGGTGGAAGGCACACGAAGGACTAAACTGACTTTATTTTTTTCAAAGCAAACAAGGGTTGAGACTTGGGACTGACTGAGCCATGCACTGAGCTCTGGGATGGCCCCCCTGAGGATGGTCCACAGGTTTTGGGGGCAGAAAGAGGGAGGCTGTTTGCTCACACAGGGGTTTGGGATGATGGAGTTGGAGGCACACGCATGAGCAGTTCCAGCAGGAGTGGGAATGACTGCTGGAGAGACTGAACAGGGGAAATGGCTGTGTTAGTTTTTATTACTGCTAGTGATAAACTATAATTTGCATGTTTAGCAAATCTTTCACACTTTTGCAAGCTTGCAAAGTGCAAGGCTTTGCTATATCCACGTAAGTGATGGCCTTTTGGGAAGAGCCACATTGGTCAAACACTTGTACATGGCTACAAAGCTGGGGCAAGTGTGGGAAAACTTCCACAGGGATCAGTCTTGTCTGCCTATAAAAATTTTTATCTTCAACTGTCTCCAAAGTGCTTTTTCCTCCTGGTGGAATAAGGTCTGGAGATGCTGTCTGACTCCAGCTCACACGGGAATTCTTAAGGAGGGGTAGGAAGCTGTCCCTGGTCCTCTAACCCAGCTGCCCCTCCCAGCTGCTGTCCCGTGCTTCCAGAGGAGCCAAGTACTGCAGGACTGTGGTGTGCCAGGTCTGCCTCACCCTCTCTGCTCCGGGAAGGCTGGTGGATGCTCCAAGCAGAGCACAGCTGCCAGGCTGGAACAGGAAACCAGCCAGCCCGTTCCCCACCACGCTCTTCCAGCCATCAAGGCTCCAGCTGGAGCATGGAAGAGTTTCACCCCAGGAAAGGATATTGGAGACAAGGCCAAGGAGGATTGGCAGCCTTCGCGTTTCTGAGATAGGATTTCCCTCCAACATCTGCTCCCACACCTGGACACAACCTGGGCTTGGACAGCCCTGTCTGGGTCCTCTGATCGGCTCAGTCTCCCCTTGCTGCTGACCCCCCAGGTTCCCAAAGCTCTTTGTTCCCCCTGGAATCGCCCTGGCACTGCACCCATCTTTGCATCTCCCCTGCAGCACCCGCCCTGCTCCCAGAACCCTCCTGCAGAGCCCCATCGTACTTCTCCAGCTATCAGGGTATGAATATGGTGTGAGATAAATATTGTCACGGCACATTACCCCGGCCCTTCCTCACCAACACACACTGCAGACAGAGTTATGCATCTATTTATGTGTGTATATATATCTAATTATACTATATAAACTGTATATCCCACTGTCTATTGTGTGTATTTAATATAAATGCCAGCTAATTGCCCTCAGTAAATATATACGGGGATTAACTGTATTGACATTAAGTTTACTGGTAATCTCCTTGAAAATAAACGCACAAAATAAAATAAGCACATAAAAACAGAAGCAGAGGACATCACGGTTTTTATGTGTGGCTCTTTCCACCTCACGCGAGGTTGGCGCTCGGCCAAGGGGAGAGCGCCGAGGTCTCCGACGCCTTTTTCCAAAGGGCTCCCCCAGGGAGCTGTTGGCTCCTCCTGAAGGTGTTTGCAGCCTCCGGTGTGTGGTGGGAGGGAGGGTTTGGTGGGCCCGTGGTGTGCCAGGGCTGCGGCCGACAGCTGGGCCGGCAGATTGGCGATGGGCTCCGGCGCCTTCCAGCCCGAGGTCGCCGCCTCGGATACGGCCCCGCTCGGCACTGACGGGCAGCCATTAGGGCCGAGCAGATGTTTGATTGCCTGTGTGAAATGGGCTGGGGGTGCTCGGGCAGGTGGCCGTGCTGCAGATCACACCCCTCAGCCCCGCCAGCCGAGCAGGCACAAGGTGGCTCCTGGCAGCGCGCCGAGCCCGCAGCGGGGACAGCCGGGGCGGAGGGTCTCTCCTGCCGTCAATAAAACCCTCTCCACAGGACAGGCCATTCAGCTCCCGCATCTTTTTCCACCCCAATAAGAGGTGGAACTTGGCAGCTTCGTTATTTGGTGGCGTATCTGGCGCTCAGGGTGCCCGGGGATGGGACCAAGTCGGCACGAGGACCCCTGCTCAGGGCAGTGCTGGCACAGGCTGCTGTGGGGATAGGGATGGCTTTTCGCCTCTCTTGTCAGAGGTTTTAAAGAAGAGGGTAGGCAAGTTCCTGCTGGAATTGGCTCGTGCCAAAATGGTCCCATACAGCACATGATATAGCAGGCAGAGTGTGCAGGAGGAGTCACACAGGGCCCAGATCAGTGGACCACGTGGAGAGTTCCCCATCTAATGCCTCTAGATCTTCCCCCGCTCTGTTTTGGCTTCAGCAGAAACCCCTGACAACGCTAAAGCTGCTGTTTAACGTTTTGCCACATTATCTGCCTGTGCAGCCCTCCCAGCTGCTGTGCTGGTAATGATTTGGTTGTGACAATTTTCTGTCCTGCTCCTTCACGCTGGCAGTGAATGTGCAGCCACTTGGGAACGAGGGACCCCATGGAGCTTTCAGCCTGGATCCAGAAGGGATCCAGCCTTTGACCCCTGCCATAAATCCTCAGTTCTTGTGGTCTGGGTTTTTTCACCACCAAGATGACTATTTCTATCCACCTTCCTCAGATCATTAATTTATTTAATCCCACGCCTCGCTGGTTTGCAGGGCTCTGTTTTCCCGGGAGGGCTCGGAAGGGAGATCTTGTTCCAAGGCCTGTCCAATGTGCTCTGCAGAGCTTTCCCCTGCAAGGGCAGAAGTCACCCAGCCAGTGCTCTCCATCCCTCCTGTCACCCTTTTTACCCTCTCCTCTGGCCTAGACACAAATCAAGGGAAGCTGGGCATCCTGCAGCCAGTTGTGTTTCCTTTCTTTCCTCCCTCTTCACCACTTCTCCCTGCCAGGTGCCTTCTCTCTCTCTGCAAAGCCCTCAGGGAAAGGCTGTCTTGACTATTTTGAGCCCATATGTTAAATTAATGTTCTTGCTGCTCTCCTGGATCCTGAGTTAATTGACAGGAGCAAAAGGCAGAGGGAAGAGGCGCTTCTCCAAACATGCACATGTGGGTGCACGCAGCAGCCTCGCCTGGTAGCAGGACAGACGGCTCCTGGGTCTCTCCACTTGCTCTAAATTTCAGAAATCACAGAATATCCTGAGTTGGAAGGGACCCACAAGGATCATCAAGTCCAACTCTGGAGTGAATGGCCCATACAGGGATCAAACTCATAACTCTGGTGATATAAGCACCATGCTCTAACCAACTGAGATACTCTCAGGGTCACTGGACTTGCAGATCTGCTTGTGGAAGTGAAGGAGGAGTGAGATGACAGAAATGACAGCCCAGGTGTCTGGAGGGGCCAGGGTTTGATGCTGTGAGAACATCTCGGTCACCCATTCGGTTCCCACAGCACCATCTCTCCTGGATGCCTGTGGTTATCCTGTGATGGACCTAAACTCGTTCTCCTTGGAGAACTGCAGCAGCAGCAGATTTGGAGCTGTTTCCCCCCATCTGACAACCTCTCCTCAAAGGGAAGGTGTCCTGGGCTGCTCCCAGCCCTGTGCCTTGTCCATGCAGCCACTGGTTTCCAGCTATGGGAATGGGCTGATGCTCCTGTCCTGCCCTTGATGCCCTCCTTATTATCCTTACTGTCCTCCTGTTACAGCCTCTGTGAATCTATCACCAACATTCATTCCCAGCAGAAAGTTCCATGTGCTCCATACGGCACTGCCTCCTTCCAGCTTCCAGAGCGAGCTGCAATAAAATGCATCCGTCATTCACAGAAACTTCCCTTTGGACAAGAGCAACTTGTTTGGCAATGAGAAAAGCCCCACCACCCCTCGGATCTCTTAATTTGACGGGTCTGGGAGCTGGCAGATGAATATCTTAAATAACTAATGGTGACTCAGAGGAGCGTTAAGCAAAGATAACATTGTCACTTCCTCTCTGTTCCTCTTTTGTTTCTTACTCTTCAGCTTTCCTGCCGGTTTATTATCTCCTCAGTTTTCCTTCTGATGATCTTGTTACTATGGCAGGTTGTGTATTATCTCTGGCAGCCTCTCGCAAACGTATGACCTGTTGCACCAATGCACGGCAGGAATAAACAAGATGAATGCACACGGAGGAACACCAACGCCTTCGGGAGGGGTGGGAGGGCGGGAGGAGGGCTCTGTTTGCCAGCTCGGGGGGTTGTGGTGGCTGAGGGAGGGGGGTGTGGTGAGTTCCAGGAGGGACAGTCTCTTTCCACTAACCCCTTTCCAGCTTGGAGATTCTGAGACCGAGTCTCCAGCAGTCCAGAATCTGGGCTGCCTGTTCCATAAATACTTCCTAAGGCTCTGTCCCGCGGCAGCCCTGTTTTTCAGGGACAGGGGTGATCTGTGCTGCAGCACATGAGATCTGCAGGTAAAGGCAGCCCTGAGAAGCCCTGGGACGAGCTGATAATACCAGCAAACACCACTGGCGCCACCAGAAGTGCTCACATTCAGAGGATCCCTTGCTCATTTATTTTAAGGACGTGCTGATTGCACGGTTACCACTTCACGCTGTTATTTGGGTGTATCCAGTGCCTGTTAGTCCCTGCTGGAGGCCTGCAACAACCACCCCACCAAGCACTGCACAAAGCCAAAACCCAGCAGGACCATCCCAGCCTCCTCCTCAATAAAATACATGTCACAACAGGGATCACTCCCTGCAGGAATGAACCCCCTCCCTCAGATTCCAGGCTCACGGTTCCCGAGGACCAGAACTGTTCAGTTGTGCCCATGTGATTGGCAATTTTTGGTATTGCAGAAACGTCTTCAAAGCTGAGAAATGTCTGGATAAAAGGCTCTGGTCTGGTCTCTCTTTTTTTGTATACGTCAGTGGAAGGCCTTGGGGAAGGAGGAAATCTCATTAGGAATTAACTTGGGATCAAATGCGACCTCCCAAGTGATTCTGAAAGGCCAGGTCAGTCTAAGGGAAAACTGCTTGATGAACAGAGCCACCTCAGACTTCTTTGAAGAAAAGTACTGCATGAAATTTTGATATTACTAAGTATTTAATAGATCTAATTTACAAAGCAGTGTTGCTCCCAATTCCCAGAGTGCTAAAAATCCTGCAACCTATTTCTTTACAAGTATGACTTCAATTCATTCATGGCTTTTAATGCAGCAAGCTGTTTAACAGCTGCAAAAAAGCGTTTTAGGACAGGGATCCTGAGCCCTGGTGAAGTGCACCAGGCTCTGCTGTACCTTCAGCAAGCCTGGTTCTGTAGCTCTGTTATGACATGAGGTACCAGGGGTTTCACACTCAGCCTGGAAGCAGCACTAGCACAACGTGTGAAGTCGCCACAGGGATCTTTGCTCGCTCAGGAGCTACCCCAGGACAAGCAACGTCCGCTCAGGGGAACTTACGAATTGAGAGTTGCCAAAATGCCCCCAAATCCCACGTTTGCAGGAATCCCACAGCCATGGGTGAGCAGCTGTATCGTGTCCCAAACGGTTCAGGTGTCCCTTTGGGTGCTGGCTCTATGTCTGGCCGTGTGACAGAGGGGGGACTGTGACAGCGTTGGTGTGAGCAGGGCTGGACCCATGCTGTGACCACAACGCAGGAGTCCTCAAGCATCCCATGAGACGAGCGCTCTCCAAGGGACCTGTAACTCCCATGCCTTGGCTAGAGGACAGTGGCACCTCCAGCCAGGTGGTGAGGAGTCCTGTGATTCATGTGGTCCTCAGAACCCTCCCATTCTGGCTGTGCACAACATCTCGACAGAGACGAGGGCACGCTGCACTCGCACCGGTGCTGCACAAGGTCACATCCCGGTCCTTTGTGATGTGGAGCCCAGAATTCTGCTGGCATGACAACGGAATGTTGCAAGGGCAACACACAACCTCTGCCAGAATCCCCCAAAGCCAGGGTGGATACCATCCAGCTCCTTGTGGAAGTGTTCTGAAGACATTAATTGTCTGTCAGGACCAAACAGAAAAGTATCCAGGATTTCGGTGAGTCTTGTAAGAACATCAGAATTTTTTTAATAAATATTTGAGCGGCTTTTCCACTTCTGCTGGGTCCAAGGAGGCCAAGGCTGAGAGGAGAGAAGTCTCCATAAAGCCAGAGGTCCTTGGGAGTGGGAGCAGTGAGAGAGCTGACTAATGCAAACCAGCTGCCATCCACCCATCGCGGCTCCCCTGCGCACACATTCCTTGCTGAGAGTTTTCCAGGCTGCTGCTTGGTCAGAACCACTCTCACCGAACCTTTTCTTACAGAATTTTGGATTTAGAAGACCTCAGGTTTGTTTCCGTGCTGGTGAGCACTGGAAATAACTCCAGGCATGCACGGTGCTGCAAAGCTCAGCAGCAAAGGGAGGGCACACACCCCTCTCCTGCTCCAAACTGCTGCTCAACGGGTCAGCCAGAGCCTTCCATCACAGCACAAGCCTCATGTCCTGTCCTGTACCCGGAGATTTGTTTAAAAGCCAGATGTTTGCTCAGTGAACTCAACTGGAAATAACTTGCCTTTGACAAACCTCTTACCTGTGCAGGCTGCAAGCGCCCACAAATAGTTTACACGAGTGCCTTGATCGAAGACACACAGTTTCAGAAGCTTTCTCAAACCAGAGCCTCTGAACATTCTGTGTGACAGAGCCCGTTAAAAGAAGGCAATAAGTATGTTTAAGAAAAAGAGCACAACTCCCCCCCAAAAAAACAACTAAAAAAACTCCCAAAC
The DNA here is from genome assembly GCA_013399855.1 of Oxyruncus cristatus. Classification (NCBI taxonomy): domain Eukaryota; kingdom Metazoa; phylum Chordata; class Aves; order Passeriformes; family Cotingidae; genus Oxyruncus; species Oxyruncus cristatus. Next base: position 966,759 of record VXAY01004701.1, on the reverse strand, counting down.
CAAAACACAAAAAAAAAACCCAAGGAGTTTCCCTTTCATAACAAAGGTTTATGAGGAATTAGAAAAAAATTATTTCTGGGCATGCTGGAACACAAATAAGAAGACAAAAGTGGAACCAACCCCTGCTCTTCCCACTTGGATTTCATTTTGGCCAAAGAACAACCTCTTTTTTCGTGGTTAATACTGCTGGTCCCCCCTGTTACTCTACTCCTCTTTTCCCTGGGGAAAGGGAAAATATAGAAGAAACATGGCAGGGGGGGGTGGGAATCACTGTTTGCTTTACTTTTGTGGCTGTACTGGGCTTGCTTTTCTTTTGGAGGTTGAAGCAAACATCATAATAAGTGAAACAATGGGATAACAATGGTGAGAAAACAGTAACAAAGTCAGGACACTTTCCCCAGGACTTGCTACTTCTCTGCTTGCAAGGCTGAAGCTGTGGAGGCACAACCCAAGGCAAACTAATTTGTATTTCTTACCCCAAAAGGCAGTGCAGGAGCAGGTATGAAGCATCTCCACCCGTTAAGCTACTCCTAGGGTTTGCCACCTGAATGGGACACACTGTTGATCAGCTCCAGGAGGGTGAAAAAGACTTCTGGGAGCAAGTTCTGATCCTCTCTGGGAGGCAAGGCCAAAACATTGCCAAACTAAGCTGGTTGGAATGGTCCCTGCCTCTGTGATTAAGGGGATTCATAAATATTCAATGTTTCTTGGCAGCTGGGAGTGCTTCACTTGTTCCAAGTATCTCAAGGGGGATGGGAAAGGCAGAATGAGCCTTAGTATTTCTGACACCCCGCAGAGACAATGAACCGGGGAAGGAGAGTGCTCGTCTTCTTGCAGCGAAACATTTCACGTAGGGTGATTTTAATAATTCAGCCCTCGACTGGTCTGTTTAAATGTTTGATGCCTGTGAGTTGAGCTTTAAGATCCGACCTCCTCCGGATCCGAGGGGTTGGACTCTGGTTGGGTGCCGTGTGCCTTCCTTGGTGGTGGATTACACATCCTTCCACGGCACGGCCCGAGTCTAAGAGCAGGGATTTCACTGCGTGACATTCAGGTGCTCTCACGCCAGGGGGAAAACATCAGCTCCCCCATTCTGGTTTGTGTTTGGAAGAGAAGAAAAATGTAGGAATGAGGAATAAGGATAAAAATGCTTAATTACCTTCTGCTCATATTGGACCGCAGAGGAAGGCGCTTTTTCTGGATTTCTGGACAAGCCCCAGGACATTAAGACCCACACAGTGGAGCTGCTATGCTTGTGCCTCCTTTGACTGACCAGATTTTGGCCATCTCAGAGAGAGAGTGTGTGCCAAACACATTCTGAGTTTGCCCAGGTTGGAAGATGCCAACATTCAAGGAACCACAGCATTTCTGCTCTCCCAGCCGCTGGCACGCTGCCACATTCAGAAACTCTCCGTCCCACAGCTAGAGTTTGCCATCAGCTTTGTTCATGAGAGACCCTTCACTTCCATGTGAGATCCTGATCTTGCAAGCCCTTATCCTAAATTATCCATGAAATGTGTGAGCATGAGTTATGCATGAGATGAATTATCCATGAACAGGGTTGGTCGCCTTCTCTCTTTGTCAACTCTGTAGGTTCCAGCCAGGTATCAAAGCATGGAGTAGGTTGGGGCTTTTCCCCCCCTCCAAGAATCTGCATTTTACACAGCAATGTACAAAACCTGGGGAAGAGCTTAAATATTCAGTGGGTCATGATGGAAGAACACAGAAGGCTGCCTGGGAGTGCACAGGGTCAGCCTTTCCCCAAAGATGCAGTTTCAGATCCTAAATCCAGTCAGTGGTTATTCATTCCTGTAAAGAGCTCCAGGAATGATGGAGACAACTTGTCTGTCTCTGACAACACACTCCCACACCCAGGCTGGTGGTGACTGCAGTCATCTATGAACTGGAGCTTGGGATTCAAGCCCCTTCTCCGTGGCAAACACAGCGAAGTCTTAATTTTGGTGGATATCTACTGATTTTGACGTGAAAGTCTATGATGGAGTTGTGTTACTGTTCTCGAGATTACTTGTCAAAGTTGGTCGGTTTAGAGAAGGGAGAGGGAAGAGAGGATTCTGGAAGTTTGATGTTTTTGGGGGAGGGATGTTCTGTGGGGGGTTTTGAGAACTCCTGACCAGCTCTATCACCTACCACCTTGCTAACTGTGTGATTTATCCCCGTGCAAGGCCACCAACAATGTCGGCACCAGCTTTCCAATGTGAAGCCAGGAGCCCCTCCTCATCACCGGAATGCACACCCTACCACACCTCCAGGGACATCAGATACATCTTCCTCGAAAGCTGCAGGAACATCCCTGCATTCCGCGCCCTGGACGCCGCAGGCGCCAGCAACGTCTACCAAGGATCCACGTCCTGCCCCGCCGCGTTACGGCACTTCCTCAGCACGGATGAAGACTGCTACTCCTCTCTTCCTCAGTACCTCCCCACCTTTTTCACCTTCTCCATGCACCTGGAGAAGGAAGCCACGGATTTGAGACGCTCCCCCGGCTCCAAGAAAAGGCTGCCGGTGTTTCGCCAGCTGTGCGGAGAGGCCGTGGAGGAGCTGGAGGAGGTGCCCGGTGCCAAAGCACCCAGGGAGAACATGAAAGGCTGGAGGGTCCCACAGGCAGCTGGGTGCTCCACCTGCAGCAAGGCATGAACTGACTCTGAGATACTGTCCGGAAAAATACAACATTAATGGTGTCCTTACATTAGCAGGGGGTCAGTGGAGACGTGGTGTGAGCTCGGCTTTGCTGGCAGCCGAGGGCTGGGAAAACGGGATGGAAAGGGACAATATTGTCTACCTGGGGTACTCCTTCCACTCTTCTGGGTGCCATGGCAGACTGCCAGTCAAATACACTGGCAGCTTGTACCAGGATTGCCATCCAACCCCACCCCGTTCGCTGAATCCCTCCAGCATGCTGGAAATAAAGGAAAACTTCCTTCTCCACATCCCGAAACCCAGCAACGCCTCCTGGGCTGGCACCCACAGCTCCTTCACCGAGCATCCTCTCCAGCTGCTGAGCTGGAGAAAAATGTGTTGACTAAAGCACCGAGTACAGGCTGTGACAGAGCAAATACCAAACGCTCTGTGGGAAAGCAAAAATGTGAAAGGGAGAAGAAAGCAAACAAAAGATCTCACGTGAGAGTGCCTGGGAGGGAATCTGGGAGGTTTTCAAGTCTAGAGATTGAAAAAATAGTGACAACTAGAAGAAATGCCCAGACAAAAAAAAAAAAAAAAAGGTAACAAACAGAATTCAGGGGGGATTGGCGTATGTAGGATTCTTAGATGTGTTCCTGAAAGAAACTGTTTACATCTGGAAGATCCCAGCCCAGCCTGACAGGATCTCCTGAATGGGAATATGAATCCAGGCTCAGCAGAAAAGGGTGGAAGACAGTGGAAAGTGCAATGGTTTGAGGCCCAAAGAGGGATAGGATGTTACTCAGAGGACTTCAAGGAAAACAGGACAATCAGAAAACAGGAGGAAAACCAGATGGGGGGAAACCCCCAGACCTGCAGAACCTTGGAAACAGGTTCTGTTAGGGAGAAATTATGAGTCTGCTGCTTATTTGGGACCAAAGAGCAGGAAGCTGTGAGGTCTGCCAGGAAAATAAAAAAAGAAAAAAGAAAAATTAAGAGTTTAAGTTAAAAGCTACTGATTATCCTTTACCTTGGGACAGTAACAGTGACAGAATCCCTCAAGGATTGATTGCAGGTACAAAGACCAGGCTGTAGGGTTTTCAAAGAGAGGTGGAGTGATTGTCAGAGGTTGCTCTTGCAGGGCCACAAGAGGATGAAATCCAACAGGCTCATCAAGGGCTGATGCCATGAGAAAGGTTTGAGGATGCTGAGCTATTCAAGGGAGGAGAATTATTGCCAGAGAATAAACTCCCACCGGTTAAGTTTGGGTGTTAAGTGCTGAGACTAAGGGTGAAAAATCTCAGAAGAGCACAGTGAGAAACAGAGGGACATGGAGATACCACATAAGCACCAGAACTGCCTCCACACATAGGGGGAGGAATCAGACTATCAAGGATAGACCAAAGGATGAGGATGGGTTATGCTGATAAAAATAAAAGTTGTTTGGGGAAGAACTCTGCAAGGAGTTTGTAGGTCGTGCTGGAGACTGAGTTTAGATCCCCCCAGTCAGAAAGGGACTGAGTCATCATGGAGGCTCTAATTTTTGAGGCACAGATTGCAGAGCAAATGTTGCTTATTGCAGGCACCACTTATTCCTGAGCACGATAATAAACAGACTTTGTCTCCAAATGGTTACTGATCCAGGACGACACAAGGCTATTTTAGTAGTATTTCAGTGAATGTGAAGACATTCCAGAGGAGGTTGACCTAGAAAATAAACACGGGTCCAGTGATCAGAAGTTGATGCCATTTAAATTAAATGGAAGGAGATATTAAAACAGGTCAGTGGCTGAGGCCATTTGCGATGAATTAGCATATGAAATTACCAGCATGGCAACAAGGAATTTTACTGCCTCTAACAAACTGGGAGCGGAACCATATGCCTGGAGTTTACCAAACACAGCACCCACGCTCAAGGAAATGGGGCAGGAGCAATCGTGACAGCTCAAGGGCCTTTATTTCGACCTCAGTAGTTTGCTTCTGTTTCAAGCCAGTTCTGGAGCGAGCAGAGAACAGAGCCCAGAGTAATAACCCTTTATGGAGGACAGGTCATGTCGTGCTGGCTGGGCAAACACATCACCCACGGGCCAAACCCACACCCAAGGGCACACTCTGCAAACAGAATCCCAATAACAAGCCAAAAATCAGATAGAGCCTGAAAAAAAGGTCAAAATTTCCTCCACAGAGAAGCCCAGGAGCAAAACCACCTTTGGAGAGTTGGTAACAGGCACTCGGGGTTGGTGCTCCTGCAACGTGAATGAGATTTCTCTGGTAGACCTTGAACTGATCTGTGAGGACATCAGTCCAAATCTAGGGACACTATCTGGCACCTTCTTTGAAAAGGAACCAGTTCTTTGGGGCATGAAAAGCCTGGTACATCTAATCCACATGGGCATCAGCCCGGCTCTGCAGGAGATGGATCCAATGAGTACCAGTGAAGCTCCTCAAAGAGTGGCCAGGGGACTCATCTCTTTGGCATTTCCATTGATGGATTTGGCACAGACAGACATATTGGATTTAGGAAGATTGCTGACTCCCCAAAGCTGAAAGGAATCTATTTCTCCTGTGGGAGAAATTAGGTGACCTTGAGGAACGGCAATTGCACAAAATCTCCTGCAAAAGGAGTTTCTGCTCTAAGCTGGGAGCTCACACACTGGGAACGAGCAGGGAAGGGGGAAGGCAGAGATGAACTTGCCTCTCATGGGCTGATGATAAATCTCTGATGTAATGTGGCTCTGAAAAAGGCAAATTTGATAGCAGAGGGTGTCAGGGGAGATATTCCCTTTAGAGAAAGCCAACAGCTTCTGTTGTTGCACAAAGCCCCAAGGAGGCCTTGTTTGGAGTCCTGTTCCACCTCCAATCAACCACGTTCAACGGAGATTAACTGAAACCGGGACAGGCGGGAGAAAGGGTGGGATGAAGATCCTTCCTTGCGACCTGCAGGAGTTTGGCCAAAGGTAAACTGAGGGGATGGAGTTGCTGCCTGAACAAAGAGCTGGGAGAGGGGCATTTGTGGAGACAGGGAAAAGAATTACTTGAAGTTGGCATTCGTAGAAATGGAGACAAAAAGCCCAAGGATATGCTTCAGCTGGAATTACATGATCCTTCACCATGAAAAGAGCAAATCTGTGGGACACACTCCAATTCAGAGGAGCAAGGGAGGAGGAACTGAACCAAAGGATAGATCTGTTCGGGAAGGAGAGGATGTAGCTGTTATGTCTCATTGAGGGGAATTTCAGGCGGATGAGGTTGATGACCAGGAGATCCTGAGCAGCACCCAATCTCTCTACCCCAGAAACAGCCAGTTGCAGGATGCCTTTTTTATGGTAGTGCTGTCATGTTGGTGTGAATATTTGGGGATGTGCCTCCCTCTGTGCTCTACCGACTGCCTTGAAATTTGCTCTGGATTCTCGATTTTCTCTTCCTGAAAGGCAGGTCTGTTGCTGAGATCTTGCAAACTGGAAAAGAAAAGACATCTCTTTCTTTCCCAACATCAAAACTCTACCAGCTGGCTGGCCTAGCATTGCCTCTGCCAAAATCCTTCAGAACCCAGCACAAAGATAGTTTCATCCTCCTAGTCACAGCTTTTTTAGCCTCTGTTCTTCTCATCCAGGTCTTCCTCTTTTCCTCTGCTTTTCCTCCCTTCCCAGTCATCAGCATGCAAAACCCTCTACCTGCTGCTATTACCCAAATGCCTCCCAAACCCAAGGTCTCCACAGGTGCCTTGTGCATGTGTGTGAAGAGCAATCAGTGCCTCACCTCCAATAATTGGAGCTGAGCCTCCAGAGCCGAGAGATGAATTTGATCTCTGCTGTTCTGCATGTGAGGGATGAGCCAGGGGGCTGAACTCTGCCGAATGTGACGTGCTTTGGAGTTTAGGAAGCTTTACAGCGTGGCACATGGACCAGGACGTCCTCCAGGGACTGGTGCAGGACACAGGGCACACACCCCTCTCTGCCTTGGTGGCTGTGCCCTGTGCTCTGCTCCTGCCCTCATAAGGGGCAATGTCTGTCCAGATCCTTGTAAATTAAAACCACTGGTTGCTCTAAGGCTGTTTTATTCCTCTGGCCTTTGGCAGTGACGGGAGCACAGCGAGGGACGTTCCAGCCATGTCCCAGTGCACTCACACATGGCCCCTGTGCCTCTGCGGAAAGCTGCCCCGTTTCAAGAACAGGGCACTTGGGCAAATCTCTGCTGCCTCACACCTACACATGGGACTGTGGCTTTGCCTCTAAATGCTCCTTGAAAGGTGGTCTCGACCTGCAAACACGTGAGGCAGAGATCTGGAGGTGCCTTCTCTCACAAGTGCCCGAGGAACCAGCGCTCCCAGGGGAGGGGAAATCACCCCCTCCCCGTTCAACGGCATCCGCTTGCGAACAGGCTGGATCCTGAGCAGGGCTGGCATCCAAACGGGGAGGGGAGGCCTATCCCCACAGGTGCCATCACATTTAGACAGGCGATGGTGTGTGCAAAAACATGTTCATCTGTGAATACCGGAGCAAATTACTGTCTTGTGATTATTTATATGAAGATGTGTTTGTGGATGAATTACCAACCAGCCTGGAGCAAAGGAACGGAGCAGTGACTCCACCTAACATGTCAGCAGGCAAACCAACAACCCACTTGGGATAGTCATTAACAAATTAACTGATCACCGGGGTCTCCCGCTCCCTGTGGGGGATCTGTGTGCCTGGAAACCCAAAGCAGCAGATTTGCATTTGTGACGGAGGTGTGTGGGGACAACACCACCAGTGATTGCAGGCTGGGGCTGGCTGGGCAGGGCCAGGCCACTTCAAACTTGCCAAGTATGGGCTGCAGATGAGAACAGAGCAGAATAAAGACCCAAAAAATGAAAGAAAGGCAGGGAAAGGCTGCTGGAGAGGCAGAGGGAGTGAGTGTGAGATGAAATGAGAGAGTGGGGAAAAAAAAAAATTAACAGCTTTCTTTGTTCCCTTTCATTTATAGACAATATTATAGTTCTGCACAGAAGGACTAATTTAGCCCTCTGTACAGCCCCAGTGACCCTTCCTAATAGAAACCATTTAAATCTTTAAACAATTTACATGAAAATGTAACTTTGCTGTGAATATATTTCTTCCCCCTCCTGCTCCCATCACAAGTGCAATCCTTCAAATCTCTGACAGCTTCCATTATCTCTTAATGAAGTGAGAGCATCTTTCTTAGGAGACGCGCCGGCCCTGAGGTTAATCTCCGAAACGAGGTTCACAAATAAAAACCAGAGGAGGGAAGAGAAAAAGGAAGAGCAAACACTTGAAAGAGCTCAAGTGGGTGGCTCCACCACCCGGAGACTTCAGATCCAGGAGGGCAGCGATCAAGTCCTCCTTGAGAGCGTGTGTGGGCTGGTGGGTGACTCCATCCCTCCATCCCAGGGGACAGTATTCCAGCTGCCATTGGCTGAGCCACCCTCATGGGCCTGGGGTGGCTGGAACCTCCCGTGGGCCCAATCTCATGCTTGTGCCAAGACGAGGGTGGGGGTGATGCCAGGCAGCACCTCTCCCAGAGCTCCAGCTGCTGATGGGTGGGCTCTGAGAGACAATGGGAGCCCTGGGAGGTATGAGGGACACCAAGGCCAGGCCAGGGAAACCAGAGCCCGGAGGCTCTGGGAGAGGGGCAGGAGAGAGAAGAGCACAGAGCAGCCTGTTAAAAATGTCATCCTGGGATGCCCAGGGCTGGGAGCACTTTCCTCGTGGCACTGACTCACTTCTCCCAACACAGGCACCAGCAGAGCTCCCCAGCACAGCCTTGAGCACTCAGACACACCAGGATTGTACCTGAAAGGCCCATGGAGGCACCAGGGTCACCATCATCACCAGTCTCACCAGCTCTGGACACAGTGAGCCTGAAACAGGGGCTCAAGAGCATCCTCCAAAGCACGTGGGGTTCTGTGCTCCCTCGTGGCACCTTGGCACACACATCAGGAGGAACCACCTGCAGCTCCCTGACAGGGACAGGCTGGCACGCAGAGACACCGAAACACCACGGGCTTTGCAGGAGCCACACACATCTCCAGCCCAAGCATCAGCCACAAACCTTTCGCTGTGTTTGCTCACTGGGCAAAACACAGCAGGCCCCTGGGGCGGTGGCTGCAGGGCCCCGGGGTTTTGTGGGAGTCTGTCCCAGGGGTATCTGCAGAAAGTTGCGAAGGCAAAGCAAAGGGTGCCGCTCCAGGCTCTGCCCTCCGTCAGATGCTCCCTGCTCTTCCCCAGGCTGGAGGGCTGCTTTGCAGAAGGCTTTGTGGTGATGTGGTGGAGGTTTTGAGAGAGAGGACACGAGGAAAAATAAACGTAAAGGTCTGGAAATGAGGAAAGAAAGGCTGAAATACTATTGAGATTAGAGGAGACAGTATGGAAAGGGGGATAAAAAACCAGGAATGTCTCAGGGGAAAGTAGATTCACAGGAAGGGGGACTACTGAATTGAACAGAAGAGAGATGAAAGCAGAAAGCAACAGCAGAGAAAAATAAATAGTGATTTCCAGAAAAACAATAAAGTTCCAAATATTCTGGGCTAGAAGGAAGAAAAGGAAAACAGAAGCCCACCAAGGGTTAGCAATTCTGGCTGTTGAAGCTGCCTAAGTGAAGAAAACAAATGAAAAGGAAAACACAAAGCCCAAAAACAAGGAGCTGAGCGATGCAGGGAGCAATTCTTTCAGCAACAGTTTGCTCCCTACCATGTTCTCCACCGTGCTGGTGTGGGACAGCACCAAACCATGGCTCTGTATCTCTGAGCAAAGCATCTCTCCCAAGCTCAGCACAGGAGCTGATACTCTGTGGCCTCAGCGCCTTCCCCATCAATTTGCCTTCAGGCCACAGGATCAATGAGCCCCAGGCCACAACTGGAGAGTTTTTCGGGCCTGTCTAAACATAAAACCACTTCCCTGCTGCCAAGTAAGCCCAAATTTGAAAATACCTGTACAGAAGTCTGTCATCCTGAGGAAAGAGAAAGTCTCTGAAGCGAAAGAGCAAAAGGCACTGGCCGGAGCTGCAGCTCAGCAGGTCCGTCCCAACCCAAACCCTGCAGCTGGGAAACCTGGGCAATGACAGATGTCCTTGCTGATAACGGCACGAGGCAGTTATCAATCAAGCCTAAGTGAAGGCAAATCAGTCCTCATCTGTGCAGGGTAAGCCTCGTTTGCTGCCTGGCGTCGGGTAAGACGGAGCTCTGCTCTGCGCCCCGGGATCAGCGGTGCCTGGCAGGTCGCCCGGCTGCTTGGGATGTCCCACGGGCTGGAGCTGAGCCTGGGCTTTGCTGGGCCTGATCCTGGCCCAGGCTTTGCTCCTGCACACAAGCAAAGAGAGGGAGGACATGGATAGGAGTGAAGCTTGGGATCTCTCAGTGTGCTCCCAGGACTCAGCGTCACCTTGGAGCGGCTCTGGCTTAACCTCTCCCTGTCCCACGCAGGGCAGTGGGACATCAGCAGTGTCCCCTCACTAACTGGACACCTCTGACTTCCCTCCCTCCCACTCTACGTTTCAGGGGGCCAACTTCCCTCCCAGGGGTAGGTAATCCAGCAGGGAGGGGCTGGCATGGACCCCGTGCAGGAGGGACGAGCTGATGGTTCCCAACCCATGCAGGGGGAGAGGAGGAGCGGGGAGAGGGAGCTGTGAGGGGCAAGTAAGCCTCTTCTGCTGCTGCTATCCCAGCTTCCCACAAAACTCCTTTCCTCCCAGCACGGAGAGGCATAAACAGCTCTCGTTCAGTGAAGAGGGGCTTGGAGGGTGAGTGGGATGGAGGATAACAGCTGCATGTCAGGCCTGAGTGCCGACAGCCCTGCAGGCATCTCCAAACAGGGCTTTTAGCCAGTTCCCTTCCTCTCACCTCCCCTCTCCTGCCTCTGCACGGTGAGCAGGAGCGAGTTGACCCCCTAACCTTTAATCAAGGGCTTGTGTACATGGAAAAGGATTGATGGAGCTTGTCTCCCTCACAGCCTCACACCACAGCTCCGATTACACCATTAACTCCCCAAGCCGAGTGCCCGGGCTGGTATCGGCAGACAAGGAATAATGGCCCTGGAAACTGCTTTACAGAGGGATTGCTGGGAAGCAGCGGGATGCAGAAATGGGCATTTCCATCCCGAGGTGCTCTGGGAAAACCAGGGACCTGCTGACAGGAGGAGGAGATGGAGGGTCCTCGCTCTCCCCACACAGGCGCGGGGCTGGGAATGAACTCCACTTCCCCGGATGACTTTGATCGAGTTACAGCCTGTCCAGGGCTGATGAACAAAATGTGCCCCAGGGAGTGAATGGTCTTGGGGAAATCCCACTATCCATGAGCAGCTGAGACACTAAACTAAATGGGCTGCAGGACCTGCACCCAGGCACAGGCAGGGGTCCCATGCCAGCATCATTTTGGAGACCTGGGACATTTTTCCCTTTGTTTTGAGTGCTGAGGAGACTTCAACCAGAAGAGAGATCTCTCATCCCTGGATGGCAGCCTGGTGGATGCAGCAGGACACGAGATCCACGGGGATGTGTGGGGAGACAGGGGAAGCAGGAGCGAGCAGATCAGATCTTGGCAACGAAAGACAGACCTGCAGGCTTGGAGACAGCCTCACTTCAACCCAGGGAAGCTGAATTATTAACAGCCTGGATTAACGATTCCAGAGATGGAACATCTCCACCAGGAGATACTGAAGGACTCTACCTGCATCTGGAGGAAGCTCTTCAGTCAGGTCTTCACACGTTACGTGGAAGAGAATGGGTCAGATCTGGGCTGTGAATGATGGGCTGGTCCATGGGTGCCAGGACTGTGGATTCACTGGCTGTCCTGGGGCACAGGACCTTTTGTTCCTTCTGGTTTGAGCCAGAAATGTCACCCCACAGGTGATACATCCCTGCAGAAAGCTTCATTTTGGTAAACTTTTAAAGGTTGGGAAATGACCTGAAAATCAGCAGCCAGCAGCCAGCAGCACCTCACGGGATCAGAAGCTTCCCTCAGGGTGAGCAGTGGGTGAGAAGGGGGATGGGGGGTGGAAGGTGTGACCTTCTGTCCAGTGTAGGGACAGGTTCAGAGCCGAGCCAGGGCTGGGGGGCTCCAGGAGGAAGAGCGATGCCTGGGAGAGAATCCCGGGAGTGCTTGTGAAAACCAGCCACCTCGGCCAAAGCGGGCAGGACTTGACAAGGAGCCAAGGCTGCACGGGGTATCCCGCTGCTCAGCCTATTGCTGCAGCTCCAGGAGAGGTACCACCCCTCCCTGTAGCTCCACGGGGTGGGAAAACCCTGCCAACAACCGGCAAGTCCGGTGGAGGGGTTGGTACCACCTTCCCCTGAGCACAGGAGCTGCCTCTCCCGAGTGGGTGTGAGGCGTGACCTGCCCTCCAGAGACAGAGCTCTGCTCTCCACGGAGGAAAACTCATCCTCCTGAATCCACGTCCACGAGCGGCCGGGAAGTGGGATGCTACTGACACCCAGTGGCTCCGTGCTTCCTGCAGACAGGAGCTGGATCCTGGGCTGGTGGAGGAGACATGGCCACGCTCCCCCCACGGCCTTTTGGGGGCACCTGTCTCTTCGGGGACACGTCTGTGGAGGGAGGGGTCGGAGCCCCATGGTCAGCACGTGCTCATGGCATGGCCAACAGTGACATCCCTGGCAGCACAGGTTTGGGGGCAAATGGGACACAGGGGACAAGCAGGAACACCCCAGAGGGTGGTGGATCCGTGTTCAGCCCAAGAGTGTCTGCCTTGTGTGGGGAGACAGTGTGGGAGGTGTTCTCACCCACAGCACAGCACCTCCACCCCTGCAAACGGCTGCATTATTTTACTCTAAAAGCAAATAAATAAGTGCCCTGAATTGCCACAGAAATGCTGGAGAGTGGAAGAAGGGGAGAGGCTGGGGTTAGTGTCCTCTGAGGTGATATGGTTTCTGCTCTCCAGATGCCCCTGCCAGCTCTGATGGTCAGCTCTGACCTCTGCAGCCCAGAAATACTGCAGGGATGGAGGCTGGGATTTTGGGATGGAGCTCCACAGGCCATCTGTCCGTGTGAGTGTTCCTGTGATGCCTCCCCTCACAAACATTTTGGCTCCAGGCAAAGAGGCGGGTTAGAACTGGAAATGGATATAACTAAATCAGGAAACCCCATTCACATTCCAGAACAAGACCATGTATACACAGGGAATTACTTAAAAGCAGCAACGGAGCTTTTCAATCCACTCCGCATGTCATTTCAGCTCCAAAATCAAGCAAGCAAGCAAACAGCACAGAAAAATAACAACAAACTGCCTGCATTTGGCACCCCACAGTGCACAACCAGACGAGATACAGCCTCTGACCTGAAGAACAGCAGCAGATAAGATGGACACAGAACAGAATAAAAAAAGAGTTCAGGGGCAACACTTCACAGCTGAGAAAAACACATTTTCCTATGGGCCTTCACACTGACAAGCTCTCGTTTCTGCTACACGAGAGCACCCGGAGGCTGCTGAAACAGAACTGCATTTTTAATTATTTGTTATTATCAATTGCTTTGCAGATAGAAGCTGCTGATAATAGAAATCTGTTGGAGCGAGCTGAGGAGAGCAACAAGCTCTTTGGGCTGTGTGAGCAGGGACACGACTGTATAAAGGCACAACTTACCCAAGGAAGATTACCCCCCAGAGTCTCAGAGTGGACCAGCCATCATCCCTGTGGGATCAGAGGAAGAAGGGATGCTTCCTCTGCAAGTGTGCAAATCAAAAATTGTGGGTGGAGAAAAAGAAACAGAAGCACTGAGCGAAAATCACTGTGGCCAAAGCACATGGCGCACAGATTCTGTGCACGGCGCACAGATTTTGTTTGTATTCCTCCAGAGAGGGCTGGTGATCAGGAAACACTGGTTGGAGATAAGGCACCAAATCTGGGCTACAAACAGGGACAGAAGGGAGAGTCTGGAAGTTCCTCTCTGCATCCTATTTCCAGGCCTTCGTCACCTCCTCTTATGAAGCAAACCGGGGACAGGGAAGGCACCATGTGCCATGATCTGGGGGATGACACTGGGGTGTCCAAGGAGTGCGAGGGAATGCACTGACTGAATTAATGCACCATCTCTCATCCTAAATGAGCCTCCTTGGCATCCAGTCACACACCCAGGGATCCAGCTCTGGAAACAAACGGGCTGATTAGCATCGACTGTGTTGTCATTACCGTGGGCAGAGACAGCTGATCGATGGCTACTCAATAATGCACAGGCAGGTGTCAGTCACTCCAGGGGAGCCTCCTGCCCCCTCCACGGGGACCTGAATGGAGAATGAAGGAGAATGAAAGCAAGTGTGGGTCCACTTTCATCCCCCAAAACGTGAGGACTGCTCATGTGGCAGCAGCAGGGCAGTTGTTTTCAAGGCAGGACTTTGCTGCCCCTTGGCAGAGGGTGGTTTCTTCAGGGCCCAGGAAGGTGCATCTCCCCACCCACAGCACACTGACAGTACCTTGTGAGGAGAAATCCTCTCTGCTCCCAGCTGTTCTCATATCCCCTGCATCCTTCCCTACCCTCGCTCAGTAAACATCTTACACCCAAAGGATTAAAACACAAAGATCCTGGGCTGACCTTCCTGCTGGCCCTGCCTACCTTCTGCAGTCTCCAGCTCTGTGTGTTAACGAACAGCTCTGCCCCGTCTTCCCGCTCTTCCCAACTTGACACTTCTTCAACAGCCTTATTTTCTTCCGTTTGTTTTGTTCCCTACATGTGCGCCAAAACTCCTCGCTCCTGCTTCTTCTGCACAAATTGGTTTTCCCTTACACGTTGTCTAGAGAGCAGTGAAGGAGGAGTGGAAGAATCACAGCCCCTTTCTCATCTTAGATCACACATTTTCCCTCTCTCCAAGCACACATTCAGAGCTGGGAACAAAACAGCAGCGGTGGCTGATTCCCCATCGTGGCTGAGGATCATTTCAAGGCTGTAGCGTGAAAGGACTCTCCTGCCTCAGAGATGAAATGTGCTGTGGAGACGAGGGAGAAGCAGCAATGAATAAGCAAGTGGTGCTGAGCAGGAGTGCTCAGTCCCCTGCCCTCTGCTCCCACTTGTCTGCCCGCAGGCAGAGATGAATGTCTGGGGGCAAGGCAAGGAGGTTCACAACCAAGCCGTGGCAGCAAGATGGGAGATGAAGATCCTGGAGATACCTGGCTGGCTGCAGTGGCTCTGGGATGGTGCTCTCCCTGTGAGATCTGTGGAAAGAGATAAAAGGCCTTTTGCATCCACATGTGGGTCCTGGGCTCTCCTTATGGAAAAACTCAAGATGAGCTTCAAAACCCAGCGCGGACACAACCAAAACCTCCGCGCTGCTCTAAGTGGTTGCAAAGGCCTTGTTTTCTTCCTTCAGCCCAGCTCCCACCCAGCACAGGGACTGTCCCCTCGTGGGTCCATGCAGCTCTTGGAGCTGGGGTGACAGGGCTGTCCCGTGAGGATTTGGACACCTGAAGGGCAGGAGCAGCCGACGGGCTCGGTGCTGGCACAGTCGGGGGCTGGCACGGGGCACAGGGGACGGCAAGTGCTGCAGTCTGGCCAAGGGGTGATGAAGTCATGAATAACTTAAGCCAGGTCGTTATCTGCCAGGATGAGGTAGAATCTGCTTGCCAGTTAGGGATGACAGAAAACATCATTCACGGCCATTCCTGTGTGAGAGGAATCCAGAAGTACCGCAAAAACCCAACCACCCTTTGCCACACAAAGCCACCCTTTGTAGATGTGAACTTCTGACCCAGAAGAGGCTTTCTCGGGGGGAAGCTGCAAACCCTCCAAAATGCTCTTTTCCCTGCGTTGTGCAGCTCCAGCCCCTTTGCTGCCCTGCTTGGCTCCAACGAGCTGTCATCCGTCCAGGAGCGGGTGTCTCCAGCCAGCTGGGAGCTGTGCTGCCTTGGCATCCCGCTAACTCCGGGCTGAGCTGCCCGAGTGCCGTGTGCCGTGCTCGCTGGTGGGCACAAAGGGCTGAGCCTGGGGGCTCCAAGGGAAGCCCCTGGCCATGAGGGTGGACTTGGGAACACGTGTCACCACAGAGCTGGCCCTGCCCAGTGTGTTGCCCTGGCCCGGTGCCACCACTCCCAAGGGAGGCACCACAGTCCTGCCCGATCCAAAGGGATGCACAGGAGCATCCTGACGGTGGGAGAGGATCTGTTGGTGGCACTCGGACTGCTTCAGCTCATGCTCTGGCATGGATCCAGCTGCCGAGAGGGCTGGAATATTGGCTCCTGTCAGGTGAGCTTGTAGCTGGCCTTTGAATAACATTTGAGACACCGGTTTTCAGGCATCTGTGCGATTCATTACTCTCCAAATGAATACAGCATGCACCACACCCCAGAGCAACCTGTGCACCAGTAAATCCCCACCACTCACCTCCAGAAAGCTGTGAAAACCAGCAAGGTGCCGGTATCCAGTACCGAGCCTGGGTTGCTCCAGGGTCACAGTGCTCGGCGGGCAGTGCAGCGGCTCGTGGAGCTGGATGGGAACGTGGGACCTGCCTGCGCTGGGAGCAGGGCTGCAGGAGGGATGTGTGGCAGTTGGCAGGACTGCTGAGCACCACGGATTTTGGGCTGTGCTCTAGAGCCCAGCCCATAACTTACAGCGCTGGGAGCACGCTGAAGCAAGGTGCTCCCTGCTGAAGCGAGAGGGGCTGTGCAGGGCATGGTGCTTACCCTGCTCTCCTGATCAGGGTGTGCAGGGATGTGGCCTGTTTCCGAGCCTGGGTGGTTGCCAGGGCTCCTCACACAGACTCAACCACTTTGGTGGGGCAAACAGTTTGCACCCTTGTTGTTCCAAAATGCCTGGGAGAGCAGTTCCCTTTGCTGTGTGGGCACAAGGAGAAGAATCTCCCTTGAAGAGGGAGTAACCCCCAGGCACAGGCAGTCAGCACCTTGGCACGGTCTCTCTGACAGTGAAAAGAGGAAAGGGAAAACGTGGAAGCTTCTACAGACACCACAGGAGCCAAATATCCAAGGCACCACGAGCAGTTGCGTAGCGAAGGCGACAAAAAAGGCCCCTTGTGTAAACTTGTGTTTGATTTAGACAAAACTCCCCCTTGGGGGTTGCTTGGCCAGGAGCATCTCCTGGCTGAGCTCTCATCCCGTGTCGGGGCCAGGCTGTCCCAGTGCCCAGGGCCAGCTCCACCCCCTCTGGGCCATCAGCCTCCCCCCGTGAAGCCGCAGCCACCCGGAATCCGGCGCCGCCGCTTCATCCGACACGGCGAGTGCGCTTAATGAATGAACTAATTTCGCTCTCAACCGGGTGCGACACGCGTTCAAAGGACACAAAACAAACGTTTCCCTTCCCTAATTTGTCTCGTCCCTTTTGATTTGTCATACACAGAACAGCAGCGTGCGTACGGCCTCTCCCTACCTCCCCCACCTGCCGGGCCCTGGATATTCCATCACCGCAGAGACAAACAGCCTCCCAGCAGCAGCCGAGATTGCTGTGCTGTGTTCCCTTCCATCCACACCCGCCGGCTCTGGCAACCGCGCGGTACCACATGTTGCTCAGGAGCCCAGAACTGATATTGCATCCCTCCTGCGGGTCATCACAGCCAAAGACAGCCACCTCCCTCCTCTGTCAGTGGGGCCCTTTTTAAAGTTTCCATCTGGGATGTATTTATGCCTGTTTTCCCCCCATGCCAATTTTATATTTAAACGCCTGTGTCCTTCTCCCTCCGCGGTGCCGTTCGGTGTGATGTACACAGAGGGAGTGATCCTGTGCCCACTCAACTTCTGTTTTGCTGAGCTTAACAAGCCAAGAGTCTCCACTGCAAAACAAGCTCCTCGTTCCTCAGGCCAGCCTTTTTGCCTGCCCTTCTGGTGTTTGGATGGATGCCACAAAAATAGTGATCATATTGTGAAAACCCTTAAGGAACTACTCTGAAGTGACCACACCAGCCCCAAGCCTTTCCTCTTTTACAGGAGGGAAAAGGAGACTGTAACTATACCCAAACTGTGGGAAATGACATGCTTTATGTGGAGTGGAAAAAGTCCTGTCAGAAATGGACTAGTAAAGAGAATGAAGAGAACAGCCTAAATGCTGTAAAGTCAGAAGTTTTTAATGTTGTTTAACTTGTTTCAGTATGGCTTTTTGTATGTTTTTTGCTAAGTCACAGCTTCTTCTTCCCAAAATGCTTTTAGGAAACTGTTATCTCTACTTAGGAATGTGCTGGGAAGATATCTAGAAGTTTTCTTATTGGCCTTTATTAACCCTTTCCTATTGGATGTTAACCCTTACTTGTTATTGGTGGCTTCTGTAAACTTTCAGGGTTTTCTATTGGGGTTTTTCTGATACCCCTGAAGTCTATATATGACCCCTTCTCCACAATAAATCTCTCTCTTGTTCGCCTCTCTCCTCTGGTCTGTGTGGGTCCGTGCTGGGCTCCCTGGGGCCAGGCGGAAGGGGGGCAGTGGGGGAGCATTCACCCACTAGGTGATGAGCTGATCACCCTAAACCAAACCTTGGTTATAACTGGGGAGGGTGGTGTTTTCTTCTGGTGTTTTCCTGAGGTTTGGGAACCATTAGGACCAAATCTGAGATCTCAGCTGTGCACCTCCTTGCTTCTCCACCTCCTAGTTTGCTCCCTCCACATTAGAGGGGTTTCATTCCCTTTCCCAGTGACTCCATGACTTCTCTTCCCTGAATCCTTCAGTAAATGTGTCCTGCCCTGCTCAGCTGGGTTCACGGTTGGGTTGGCCACTGTGCACATCTCACAGCTCTCCCATGAGCCCAGATAACCTGTGACCTTCCAGAGCCCTTTCCTAACAGGCAGGAGAGCCAAGCTCTAAATCCTGCACATTTTCAGGCAAACCACTTCATTTCCTCACACAGCTGACAGAGCTTCCCAGGACTGAGCAGAGCTTCAGCCCCAGAATTAGCATTTCCAATCCCTCTCCTAATGAGAGGCCACAGGCAGCCTGCTGGAACAATCTCTCACTAAACTGCCCCAAACACAAAGCTGCTCTGGAAAGCAAGAAGCTCTTTAAGGAGGAGTCATTGTTAAGATTTGCAAAATCCATTTTTTTTCCCCATCATCTGTGCAAATCCATTTTAGAATTTGTAAATTTGTTCTAGGATTAGATTAATAGGTTTCATGATTTATAAACCTTTTCTTCTCTCTCGCCCTCCCCTTGACTTTAAGAAGCAATCGCAGACTTTAGCTCAGTCCAGGGTTTAGAAATAATTTCTCAGCCACTGCTGTTGAGTTATTCTGGCAGCAGTTGATACATTAACGGGGGAGATTTCCCACCCACAACATCAGGACATTCCAGTGCCAAACCCTCCTTACAAACAGGGTGTTTGATGGTGACATGTGTTAGCACCAGGCAGGTGCCTCCTGGGAAGCACCGCTGGAACCAAAAGCAAACAAAGGCCAGCAAAGGAAGTCAAGGCCTTACTTTGAATCACCTGGAAACAGCATAACAGCACCATCTCCAAAACTGGCTGCCTGGGAAGACACCAGAAAAGTCCAAACTTGTGGTATTGTCCAGAATATATCACTGACAAACTCCAACAGTTTGCTGGAGACAATTTGCTCAGGGACTTCCTGGGCCAGTGATGGGGAGTTTGTGTTCATCAGAGCTTGAGGGACTTGTCCTCTGTGCCAATGACCCTGCTGTGCCCTGAGAAAGACCCTCTTCTCTTGGTTACAGAGGGGCCCAGAACAACAGCCCTCCTCACACACACGTCTGAGCTCAGTGCTGACAGCCCAGGCTGCCTGAGCATCTCTCGCTGCCCCAACATCCCTCAGTGTCCTCAGACATCCCAGCGGGATCAAACAAACCACTGAGACATGAAAGCCACAGCAAATCTTAACTCACCCTGGGACCTGTACCCAGCAGGCCCGTGGAAGCAAATAATTTATCAGACTCCAATAAAAGGTCCCACTGAGTAGCCCCAAAGACACTGTGTCAGCTCCACTTTGCTCAGTGTCCACATCATTCCCAGCTTGGGCTGCTGTATTCTTAATTAGCATCTTAATGTGAGGAGCATATGCAATGAAGCATGAAAAGAAAATCCCCATCATTTAAATTCATTAACAGTCATTGAAAGTCTTCAATGCAGAGGTGGAATTATCTCTGAACTCCTTCTGAGAGACCAGCTGTGCTCACTAAGCTGTGGTGGATGTTGCTGTGCCCGTTTATTTATTTAGCTGCCTCCGGGGGGTTTGTCCCCCTGGATTTGCCCCTCTGGATTGTCACAGGTTGCACTCACTGGGTCACCTGGGTGGCACATAACAGGTGTAACCACAGCAGTCGCCCCAAGCCTGGATATAGAAGGCCCACTGACAGGTTGGTCATGGAAACTTTTCCAGTGCGTCCCCGCTGAGGATGTTTAGTCGTGTTTACCACGCAGATTACTCCGGCTCCAGTAGTTGCTCCTCTCCTTATCCTTGCACCAGGGAATATCTCCAGCAGCTCCCATGTCTAGTCTCTCTCCTGTGGCTGTCGGGGTTGCAGGGAGGTGGGTGCAGTGCTAGTAAGGTGGGATTTACCAGGGCCCCAGAGGTCATCAGGCTCGCAGACACCCCACACGGGGAATCCCCAAAAACCCCTCTCCAGGAACCAGCCCCTGAACCTGAGCGCACGGGAGATACTGGGCTGGGCTCAGGGGCCTCCTGCCACAGGTGAGGAGCCGCCCAGGCGGGAGCAGGAGGGGAAAAGCTTGTGCCAGCAAGACTTGTCCTGCTGAGCACCCCCTGCCCTCCTGTGCCGTTTGTGTGCCCTCGGTGTTCTGCTGAAGGCAAATTACCAGAAATCAGAATGAGCTGCTCCACAGCAATTACAGCAAAGGTCTCATTTACAGAGAAAACCTGATTTAATGCAAAACAGGCTTATAGCTTGCTGCAAACCAGCCTGTTTTAGGCTATTTGAAGCTTCTTGGATTTCTTTCACTCAATTAAGGATTGGTTTTATAAGCCAACCCCAAATTTACCATTAAAAAAGAATAAAAAATCCTCACAGAAGTTTGAGCAAGTGCAAATAAACTGGATCCAGATCCTATTTGCACTCAGTTCATGCTGCTTTGCAAGTTCCCGAGGCGGAACTATCTCTGGGAGGAGACAGCAACCGACCCAATAAATCCAGAAAGCCCATGGAAACGTCAAATTGTCCACAGGTATTTATTCTTGGAGGTCTGTCTTCACATGGGTTTGCATGGCAAGGTTTTGGCAGTTGGTGGGGGGCTCTACAGAGGTGGCTCCTGTGAGAAGCTGCCAGAAGCTTCCAGCTATTCCTTATCTCGATCCATGAGGATTTCCTTATACTGTCACTCCCGTCCCGCTGAGGAGGGCAGTGACAGAGCGGCTTTGGGGGGCACTTGGCACCCAGCCAGGGTCAGGCCACCACACAGTCCCATCATCTTTCCAGTGACAGAGCTGCAGGAGGAATGACAGGAGCGTTTGAAGGATGCAGTGGTCTGAGATTCTTTCAGACATCTTTAATAAATGATAGAAAAGGGGTTTTTCCCCCCCCTCTACGCCAGAAGATTTTCACGTTGGGTTTCAAAGAGATCTTTTATTCCCAGAATGGGAAAATAAAACCATTTCCATTCAAAACACTACTCTAAGATTACATTTGCCTCGACCTAATTTTTAAAATACTTTCGAAAGAGGGGAAAATGAGCGTAAAACAAACAGAAATCTGTTTTATTTTAGATTATACTGATTCTTCCATTTCATCTCAAAGGCTTTGTGAAGGTGGAGAGGGCTCACGTGCCCGAGCTCCCTTATGGCAAGAAAAAATGCTGGAAAACTTTCTATTTCGGGCTGCTCCGAAAAAGAAATCTCATTTTGCTTTTTTTTTTTTTTTTGCTTTTTTTCCTGGTTAGGCAGGAAAAAGAAAAAGCAATTATTCATGCAGCTCTCATTAACCATCCATCTCCAAGCTGTTTATAAGCGATTAGTCAGTCCCAGACTCGTGTCCCAGACAGGAGCAGCGTGTGTTTATTAAGGTGGCAGGGGAAGGTGTTGAAGGTGGTTCTGAGCTGGGGGCCGAGGAGAATCAGCTGCAGCCTCTCGCTATTGATTAGCGATTTCACCGGCCCCAGTTCATTACAGTAGCTCCTCCTGGTGCACTAATGAGCACTTAGGAACAGGCCTGTAACCTAAAGCTGAGTTCTTAAGCAGCAAAGCTGGGCCCAGCCCTGAACTCCTGAGGAATTTCAGCCTGACCGCGCCGGGATCCCACGCCAGGGGTTGCTCCCGGAGACCAGGCGATTTTTCTCCACAGCTCCTTGGAGAAAGCTGTGGAGTATTTTTCATCCAGGACCGTATCCAATTGACTTCCCAGGGAAGGAGCCATCCTGCTATTTCCCTTTGAGGTGACTTTGGTGAAATTACCTGGCAGCCCTCAGTGCTGATTGTGTGGCCCTGACCCCGGAGCAAGTGTATGAAAGGACCAGATTCAGATGCTGCTCAATAAAAACGGGAGGATTTACTCCAGCAAATAACTCAGCCCAGCAATTGTGTTCTGCCTCTGACTCTCTTGCCCTCCTTCTTTTTTTCTTCCTAATAAAATAACTAAATGACAAGGACTGAATTCTGCAGTAGGAAATTTTTCAACCTAGGCCTCCTCCCAGGATAATCTATTATCTTCACAAATTACTGCAGGCAGTTCTTTATTGTTTAAAACCTTTTATCCAAATAAATGCATAAACCTTTCGAAACCGAAAAAGGAGGGGAGAGATGAAGGGAACCGGCATTTTAAATGAAAATTTTCTTCCTTCATTGACTATTGTACGCTAAAAAAAATGAAAATAAGACTGAAAAATAGCGAAGTGACTGAAAGAAGAGGAAAGGAATGAGCCCAGGAGAACAGAAATTGGTGATCCGCCATGGATTTCATTAAAGTCTTCCCCCTTTAAATATTACAAGTGTTTGTTCTCTGCAGCCTGATAAATATCTCGCTGTGTTGAGATTGAAAATTGATAAGCCATGCAGCATCAATCTCCTTCAGATTCGCAGCCTCCCTGCAAACTCATCACTTTGGGACAGCCCCAGTTTAATTAGCTGGTGGGATAATGCCATGTCAGGCAGCTACCTAACAGCCTGGAAGCACTTCCAGTGTTCTGCCACATTAGGCCCCTTTGGGCAGATATTTCCCAAACATCCAAGCACAAAGAGGAATGCAGGAGGAGCAGCCTCTTCCCCCTTCCTTCCTGATGCACTGTATGATTCCCGTTCCAGCCTGAAGTGTCTGGCGGTGGGTGGGATGCGGCCGGGAGACAGGTGGGAAGCAGGGTGCTCAGAGAGGGGTTTAGGAAGAGGGAGGGCAGGAGGAATTGGTCTCAGTTTGAGGGCAGGCACCCAGTTTTCTGGCGTTGTGTGGTGGTTTTTTTGCAACACTGCTTTCTGCCTCTGAGGGCACGGGAGGAGCACGGAGCTGCCATCTGCTCCGACTGCCCCGCCCCTCCAGCTCAGACAGGCAGGTGTGCTGTGAGCAAGACTGGAACATGAGCTTCAAGACTTTGCTCTTCCACCACTGAGGGAAGTTTTAGTGCCCCACTACCCCCCAGGTCCCCCGTTGTACCCACCCCAGGGTGAGGGCACCGAGCAGGTGAGGGTTTGTCAATGTGGGAGATCTCTCAGCTCAGCACTGACCTGACCGCTCCTTTTTGGGGACCTGGCTAAAGGAACCTCTTCAAAGCCATCCAGTGGGAGCTGAACTCCATGTGCCCCCTTGGAGACTGTCCTGGAGACATTCCTTGAAAAGTAATCCAAGCGTTGTTGGCAAACCACCACTAAGTTCTTGACCTGACTGGTGGAGCTTCTTGCATCACATCTTCGAGCGTGTTGAGGACCAACTCTGCCCAGTTTGGGCATCCCAGCTATTGTTATGGCAACTCAGGGCACCCAATTTCTCCTCTGCTTCCTCATCCTCCACCTCCTCCTTCTACTCTCCCAGACCCAGTGGCCTGTGCCACAGCACTGGTCTGTTCCTCCCCAGCCACAGCAAGTCGGGAACGGGTTTCACCCGGTGTTAGGGAGGCCAGCACGGCTCTGGAACGGGAGGAAATGACTCAGAGCCGTACACAATGAAGATGTTGCCCGGGAGAGCAGCTCCTCTTGTCGGCCTTGGTGACTCTTTATCAGGGAAACCTCATTCCCCCTAACAAAGCACAGCTAATGTTCTGTTTATTACCTTTGCTGCTGCATTTGGACTGTCAGGAGATGAAGAAATATCCCCAGAATTAACAGCAACATAACGGAGGAAGAAGAGCCAGGGGAGAGGTTAAGGCAAGTGCTGTTATCTAAGAAATAGGCTCATAAACCCTCTGCACTGAAAAGGGTTTGTGCTTAAATGGCAGCACCCCTCTGGTACCCGAGAGGGGAACTGTGGCTGCTCCTCCCTGGCACCAGGGGAGAGCCAGGCTTCTGCCCTGATCACCGTTGCCTTCGTGGATTTTAATGCCCAGACCATGAAAATATGTCTAGTCCCGTGAGGAGCGTTCCCAGAGGGAGTTAACATCAAGTCCTTGAAGGCTTGAGGAGTCTTTGTGTGTGGACAGTGCTTATCAGCAAAAGCTGTTCTTCAGGTCAGCGCTTTCGGGGTCACAGGGAGAAGAGGAAATTGGTGAGCACCCAGAGCCAGGCTGGAAACTCAGCAAGAGAGATTAAAGACTGGACAGCTGAATCTGTGAGCTGAGGGAGGTGTCACCCAACCCAGAAGGCACCTAAATGCAGGGGACACACTGAGGGAAAGCAGGAAGGGTCCAAGTCAAGACAGAGGAGGATGAAGTGAACAGCTCAGGAAGATGATACTGGAAAAATCTTCCTTTTTGCTGGTTGAGGCCCCTGCAGAGAGGGGCTTGTCTGTTTAGCAGTGGCAGGAGCATAGACAGAGGGCAGGGCCACCTCAATCAAACACACAATGCAATAAACCCGGTGCTGCTCACAGATCTGGAGCTATTGAGTCTCCAAGCTTTGGATGAAGAGCTTTCCAGTGGTCAGCAAGGCATCTCCACTTATTTTGGAGAGGGCTTTTGAAGAAGTACACACTGAGTGTGCTGCCTGAGCACTACACACCTGTACTAGCTGGAGAAAACTCCACATCTCTCAGTGGGTCTCGGAGCCATGCAGCCTCCGTTTGCTGGGATCCTGCACAGCCAGGGCTGCCTCAGCCTTTTCCAGCTGGGAGGAAAGCCACGACTCCTTCACAGTTTCTCCTCACAGTTCATGACCCCATGGTGCTGCGAGGGTTGTGAGCCACGCTGTGCAATCACAGCACTGTTGGTGTGAAACGCTGTGCTGGGGCCTCCGGGGGGGTCCCTGCAGCGGTGGGAACGCTGGTCCCAGCTGGTGCTTCGGGTCGTGGCAGACACTGGGATGCTGCCAACATCTCCTGACACGGCACAAGTCCGTGTGGGTTGGGCCCACAGGGAGAGATGGGTCCAGGAATGGCCCCGGGTAGGTGCTGGGATGAAACACTCCGGGAATGCCACCCCGCTGTGAGGGTGAGCTGCGCTGTCAGAACAATGCAATTAGCCACTTAATTCTTAATGTTAATTAACTTTTGCTTGCTCTAGCACCTTTGTTGAGGTATCGCCCTGCTCTCTGGGGTGCTCTTGGGAAAGCAATTATATGCTACTTACTTTGCAATTAATTACAGCTTTAAGAAGGCCGTGGGAGGGCACCTCTTCCTGTTTGATCTTGTAAATGCTTCATTAAAGTCCCAACAAGGAATAGAATATTTTTGTAGTTTTGCTCACCTGGCAACCCTGTCCTCCTCCCCTTTGAGGAGGCAGCAGTGGTGGGGATTCTACTTTGTTTTAGAAGAGAAGAAAGCAAGCCAAAACCCAGTGGAGTTCATTTGGTACAGACACTACACAGCACCTCTGCTGCTCCCCGTGACGACACAGCTGCTGAAACGAAGGCTCAGAGTCTCTAGTTTTAACAGGGAAGGACAAGTGACACTTCCCTAATGAAACAGCTTTTCAGTGGAAAAGGCTGCTAATGAAACCAAGCTTTGCACAGTGTCTGCAAACCTGGGAAATGTTCATTTGTGGTCCAAAATCTGGAGAGTATTCTGAAGTCAAACACTGACCGCATTCAGACCCCTGATAAAAGCTTTTGAGCCAAGAGATGGAAACTTTAGGGTTTACCACTGGTAAGTATTTAATGAAAGACATTGAAGTTTTGATTTTATTTTTTTTTTAATTAAGCCATTGGAAAAAAAATAATCCTGTTAGCATTTTCTCAGGGAAAGTGCCATTTTTAAACCCTGTGCTCCTGAAGAGATGCGGTTCAATTATACAATAACTCCCTTGTTTTCTGCGTTCTCACCCGGTTTCACAGTGAATTGAGCAACAAAGAATGTGTTAAATGAATAATTGACATGGCTGTGCTTTCTGCAGGAAGGAGCAGAATCCAACCTCCTCCACACAGCACAACCTCTGAGCAACCCAGGATGAAGGACAGCCGTGGTGGAGGTGAAGAGGAGCTGCTGGGTTCAGAAATCCCTTGTTTGGAGCCGTATCTCCATGGGATGGTGACCTTTGCCTAAAACGATCCACCGGCAGCGTGTCCTGGTGTTATCACGTCCTCGACTCCAAGTGTGCTGCATCAAAGAGTGGGCCAATGTGGCCAACACCCTGGGTCCCCATGCCCAGATGGCCCTTGTCCCATCCTCATCCTGTCCTCGCTATCCCTCCCACTCCGCCTTCTCCCCGTCCTCTGCCAGAGTGCAGGGAGAGCCAGACGGAGGGATTCTGCTCTCCAGCTGGCACTGGAGCTCTGCCTTTCCACGAGCATCCTCTCGGGGAGAGGGGAACACAGCAGCTCAGATAAACTTCTTGCTTGGTTTATTTTGGATACTGCTGGCAGCTGGAGCGTGTTAGAGGTGCTGTGAAGCCCGGCAGTGAAGTGAGGGAGGGAAAGAGGAAAGAACAGACGAGTGGGGGAAGAAAAGAGTCTATTTACTGGGCTGCCTTTGCTGTTTCTGCATCTCTCAGCTTATCTACCGGATGCCGAAAAATTGAGCCTTTGTTATGCTAATAGCGCCCTTGTCAGCACAAGCGGCGCGGCTCTTCCCACCCTTCCCACCGCCCTCCCGACGCGCCTTCTCGCTCGAGTGCAAGCACCAAGTCAGCAGAACAGACGTGGCCAGCGCTACCCGCACAGCCCGCGACGGCGGCGGCTTTTGCCTGGTACTGCAGCTTCCCGCTTTCTTCTTATCCCTTTGAACTGATGCGAGGGGAAGTGAAAGGAGCTGGGAGGAAGGCACATGCAGCCGGGAAGGCTGGGGAGCAGCGGCGGTGTTACTCAGTCCCCGCCGGCAGCACTGGCTGATCTCCTGCCCTGTTGGGCTGGAAGGGGGCAACACTCACCCCGTGCGTTCTCTGACAGGGTCTGTTTGGAATGTGAACTCCACGGGGCTGTATGAGGTTGTAGAGGATCGAAACCTCCCCCAACTTGCATTGAAATGCTCCCCACAACAACCCCCCCCCGCCCCCGCACCACCCCCGGCGGAGCACCAGAAACGGAGGTGACTGTGCAGCTCTGCCCACCAGCTCCTGCCCTGACAGGGAGACGTTTCTGGCTGCTCTCCTGAAGGTGCATCTGCTTTCAGCCTTCATTAGCAGCCTTGTTAATTTACACAGCTTCTCCCTCTGCCGCGGCAGCACAGATCCGTTCCGAGCTCGCTGCCGATTGCGGGAGACAGATCTAACGCAGCGCTGGATAATTCAGCCCGATGGCAAGCAGACACCAGGAACCAGCCCAGCAGCCTGGGAATGCAGGCGGTGCCAGGACTGACTGAGAGGGCCACAACCACCTCCTTGGCACGCTGCCCCCTCCCAGTGCTCCCTGCCTGTCAGGGCTGCCTGTGCCGGGGAATCCTGCACGCTTGACGTGAGGATAAATGGGAGCCGTCAGTCACCAGGGCCATCAATCTGCCAAGCTGCATCAAATCTGCCATAAAAGATGTTTAAAAAGAAAATTGACATTTTGTTTTATAGCTCAGGGATTTAATGAAGGGGGAAGGAGGGATGGAGGAGCAGTGCTTCCATGTGACATGGATGTTCTGATGAGCTCTGTGGGACCTCTGCTGTTCCCAACCACAAGTGCTGTCCTTCAGCTTTGAGACCCGTGCCCACCAGGACTCTGGGGATGAAGGACACACTTTAGGCATGAGCACGGGCTTGGCAGCAGCTCAAGGCTTTGCAGGAGCATGAGGCAGAGCTGAACCCACCACTCTGCTGATGAACAACTCTGAGTCTGACCCACCACCTGAAATCTCTGTCTTGCCCCAGGGCCAGACATGGCACATCCTACAGTTAATCCTGTGGTGAGCAGTGATGCTGGTGGAGGGGATTTTCCCACTCCCTGGCCCCAGCAAGAGGCTGAGCCTCTTCCACCACTTTGGGCAATCAAGTATCTTGCTCCCAAGTGGATTCCCAGTGTCTAATAAAGGTTGAGCAACCTGTTCCTCAGAAGCGCTACTGACACAGCCACTCGCTTTCTCCTCCACCTACTTCCACGAGTTGTGCACAACCTGGAAGTGCTGGTGACTGCCAGGGCACTCAGCGCCATGCAGGAGAAAAGAGATGCTCCTTCTTCCCCTCCTGACTCCGTCCCCCTCACTCTGACCAAGGACAGCCCATGTTCTTGGGCTGACCCTGATGCATTACACCGTTTTTATAGAGGGGGAGTCCCTGAGTGGCACGTTCCCATAAATAATAATAAACCATAAAATCTGGGATTTATGGAGTGCCTTTGACTGAGGCACTGCCGTGTAGTTTATAGCCACTGGTGAATGAAGCCGTGCAGCATCTCACAGAACACAGTGGTCGCTGCCTGATATGGAGGAAACTGAGGGATAAAGGAAGGCAGCAGTTTAATCCATGGAACAGTCAGGAATGGGGCTGGAGGGGGACCCACATCCTCCTCTGAGCTCCTGTGTTGAGCTGCCATCAGCAGCATGGGGGATGACACATCTTCCGGGCCAAACCTGCATCTGCTTATCTCTGCCTTGTCACCCGGTGGTATTTGATGCCCCCCAGCAGTCCCAGCCCAGATATTTCCACTGGGAGATCCCTCCACAGTTCATCTCAAGCCTTAGCTTTTATTCCTAGTCTTCAGCTCTTAATTTCTCTCCCCTTTGTCCATTAATTAATTCTACAAACCACTCTGGGATGCATTTATTCTGAGTGACAGAGTGGCAAATAATCTCTCCAGTTTTATTGCTGTGTGACTGCAGCAGGTCCCTGCTGATTGATGGCTACTTATCTGAGCAGGAGAGTGACCAGCAGCCAACGCTCCTTAACCCCTGGCTGGCGGGATGTAGGTCACGACAAGGAGTCACAGCACTTTAATGGAAATCTGGGCACCATCCAAGAGGACTGGAACGGTGTGTTCTCAGCAATTTGCCTCTTTTCCAGGCCCTGATGTATCCTGGGAACGAGGCTTGTTGCAAAGAGGGTGCTGGACGTGCAGGATGCTGCCAGCATAACCCATCAGGCTGTGGGTTTCACACCTCTGGCACCGGGCAATCCACATGCATCCTCATTTTGGGAATGAAAAGCTAAAAACGCTGCGCGGCTGAAGCAGAAGGATTTGTCCTGGCTGACAGTGGATGCTGTCAGGCGGGATGAAGGTGATGTTTGAGGGAATCAAATCAAACGTGGGATGAGCAGGAGCAGAAGAACAGAGACAGCTCTGTCTGAGATTAAAATAGCTGAACTGGGAAAGGTGAACACGCTTCTGCGGCTCCGGTTCCCTCGCAGTTACCACACCCTCAGCCTCCACAAATTCTCATGCTGAACAGCACCGAGACTGGCAGCAAAGTGCTTTGCCAAAAATTGCCAGGAGTTCAGGCAGGGCTCGGAGCTGCAAAGTCCTGCCAGGGCTGAAACCCATCCTCGGTGAGCTCAGACGCCTGAAAAACTTCAATGCTGAAAATTAGATTTCAGGTGGCTCCAGGGTTAAATAGTGATTGAGAGGGATTTATAAGCTTTAAATTTTTAACTTTGCCATCCAAAATGGAAACCAAGTGCCTCTGTCCTCCAACAGATCCAATTCAGGGTCTCCTGTACCTTGGCTCTCCAGCTACTAAATGAATATTACTTTATGGACGTGCGAAGAGGGCAGATGTGCTAAAGGAGATACGGGGCTTGGATGCAAATTTTCCAAGCCCAGTAATTACCTCATGGGGACGAAGACACTAAATTCTTGCCTTGATCATAAGAGATCAAGATGAGAAGCAAGAAAGGCCCCAAGATTCAAATAAAAAGTTCCATCAGCACGGGAAAAAAAAAATGAAGCCAAATGATCATCACGCTCATGGTAAATCTAATTAGACTTGTTGCTGATAGTTTCCTTTTATTTCCTCCAGCACTTTTTCAGGCAGAAGGACAGATGTCAAGACTGGCCTCTTAAATATCATTACCAAAGCAAGCATGGATATCGGGGAGCAAAAACTGTTTGTGTTCCCGCGATTAAATGGCATAAAACAATACTCTTTACAGCAACTATTAGCTGCCTAATGGCATCCCATCATTCCTCATATCAGCTAAGTGACAGATGGAGCTGACGGCATAATTAAGCCACTAAGAGTCTCATAAATTACAAAACTACCAGCGAAGCACCAACCCCACCTAAGGAGCCATTGCAATATGATGTATGAGGAGAGGGAGAGAACTGTCTTCATTAAGCGACCGAGAGAGAACCGTTCCGGGGTTTGGTCGCGCTGCGAGGAAACCTTGAAGTCAGTCACAGCGCGCCGCTGATGAGACGTGTTCGGCCACGCTCCCGAGCCAGGGAGGAGGGAACTGGCCTTGCCTCGCCGAGGAATGGCTCCAAATTCTGTTTCTTGACGCTGCAGGAAGGATTCCTCGGTGGGAAAGAACCGCACCGGTGGAGCGGTACCCGCAAATGGGCCTTGGGGGTAGGAGAGGCGGGGAAAACGGAGTCTCTTCTCCATAATCTCTCCATCAGAAGGACGTGTCGCTCTCTCAGGTTTGTTAAACTGCCCAGTGCTACAGGTGGGGGAGTCTGGAAACACTTCATGGGAGCTGGGGCAGATTCTGCACCTGCTGCTCTGGTTTTTGGGCTGTGCAGGAAGGTTCTTCCCCCAGAGGGTGGTGGGGCACTGAACAGGCTCCCCAGGGCAGTGGGCACAGCACCAAGGCTGACAGAGCTCAGGAAGTGTTTGGATGATCCTCTGGGGCACAGGGTGGGACTCTTGGGGATGGTCCTGTGCAGGGCCAGGAGTTGGACTCGATGCTCCTTGTGGGTCCCCTCCAACTCAGCATATTCTGGGACTCACACGCTGAACAGGTCTGGGAAGGGTGGAGCCCTTCCTGACAGCAGCAACATTTCGAGCTCATTACATACCTAAGTGTTCTCCTCAGTCTTCCCTTTTCATTCTATATACAACGGGGAAAAGAAATATTGCAGAAAATTATCTTGGATAATTCTGACAGAAGTTTCTGCTGTTTCTGAGAGGTGAGGAAATTTGAAATAACAACTTCTCATCCCCCTTCTGGAAAAATCAAGTTGTGGTGCTCCTGAAATGCAATGTATTGAGGAGCAGATCCCTGATATGGGAATGGGATGTGGATCTTTTGTCTCTCCTCTTGCCTTGGCCTCTGCTCAGGACCACAGTGTTCAAGTGAAGGAAGCTGGGAGCAAGGGAACAGTGGGATTCCCACTGCTGGATTGCCTTCAACCCCCCAAAGCACCAGGCTAAAGAGCAAAGTTAAGGCCTTGGGGAAGATGGGATGCTCAAACAACAGTGCACTGGGTTTTACAAGTCCCCTCAGATGATCTTTTGGATGCCACATTCCCAGCACATGTGAACATCTCCCTCTGGTTGTACAGAGAATGGACGTCTTTTCAACTCCTCATGTGTCTGTACCCACCCCAATTTTAGTTTCTGAGAGAAGAAACCCTTGTAAATGATAAGTTATAAACAGGCTTTTATTTTACAGTTCAACACCACGACCTGCAATGATGCAGCAGATCATTTTAGCAGAATATTATCCCTTTGAATTTTAAATTAATTTAATTTACAAGACTAAGGATAGAGGAAGAGAACTATACGTGGAGATATTATTTCATCAGAAAAAAAAAAAATCATACTGTGTAGCTCAGACAAATAGAAGCACATTAAGGCCGACAGTGAGTGATGTGAATTTACCAGGGAATTACAGAGAGAGGGTAAGGAAGTGGCAGAATTTACATTTGGTGCCTGTGTTTATTGCTTACAGCTGAGCATTATAAATAATAAACTGGGTTCTTACTGCCTGTGCTATAAAGCTGTGTTTTTCCCCTTCCTCCCCCTCCTCAGCTCTGGTGGATTTTGTGACATGCATGAAGAAGCTTGGAGAAGGAGCCAAAGGAAATGATTTGCTGGATGGCAGGAGAAAGGAGGAGATGGGGAAAGGAGAGAGTCACAGAACAGGAGGGAGAGGAAGAAAACCCCCAATTTTTCCAGAGCAGAAGTTGCCATGAGGGTTTGTCCTATGGACTGGACTTCATTACCATCCTCTGCTCTCTCTTCCAACCTTGATCCCTTCCTCGGTTCTCCCATGGCCCCAGTTTTGCTCTTCCAACCTCCTCCCTTGTGCCCACAGCCTCTGCTTTGCGCCTCTGCCCATGGCAGAGCACTGGAACCCCGAGCCCTCCCCACAGCCCCCACAGCTGCCCACGGCAAGTTGTTTTCCTCCTTCCCCGGGGCAGGAAAGCAGAAGGAAATTTGATACTGATTTATTTCCAGTTATTGTCTGCTCCTCCAACAATGGCTCATTTGGAAACTTTAATCACCAGGTAGCTCGCTGTGCTTCCTCCCAGAGCATCTTTTGTGCTGCAAGACACGTTGTGCATTGTGTTCCGTCCCTAACACAGATTTCATGGAGGGAGCTTTGACAATCATTTTCCTCGGCCACTTTTCTTCTTGAATGTTTAAAGCACTTTTTCTTTGTGTGTCCCTGGCTGTCTTCCCTCACAACTCTGCTTGTTTTGTGATCTGCCTTGACCCTGGCATGGGCCAGGCTAAAATTCAGGGAAATGAGCTGACAGATCTCTTAGCTGCAGCAAGTTTTGGGTCAGTCCCCCAGAGGAGCCAGAACTGAGATCAGCCCAGAGCACGGCACAGAGGTGTGAGCAGGCTGTGTGTGCTGAGGCCATCAGACCCCTGACAACACTGTCCTGCCAACACTTCAATTCCTTCCAACCCAGAGTAGGTTTACAGAAGGAAAGAAATAAGGCAAAGTAAGAAACCAGAGCTTTGGTACATAATAACTATCACCACAAAAAGAAACTCCTTTGAAATCAGCAAAGACAACTCCTTGCTTGGGCTGTTACACAGGTGGTTCCTGCGGGGACAGCACGGTCTGGCACATCCAAAACACATCCCAACAAATACGTGTCCGTGTGCCACGGAGTGTGGAATTCCTGGAAGTTCTGGGATCGTTCCATGAGTGGTGTGTTACGTGAGGAGATGTTTCTCTCAGGGAAGTCCCAGAGAAGGCAGCCCTGCCCTGGGCTCTCCCTAACTCTGGCTTGCAGCAGCTTTACAGGACTGCCTGTGTGTAATCCTGCTGGATTTGAGTGGCTGGACTTGGCACACAGTCTGCACATGTGTATGTGTGTGTAATGATGTATTCAGGCAGTGTGTTCCCAATTATGTGCTCTCCACGCTGCCAATACTCCTAAGGTCCTGGAGATCATTTAATTAATTACACTGTACCTTTTCATCTACATTCATTTCAACACGCCTGACTATGAAAACACCATTCTCTTTTTCACTGAGGCAGGAACAAAGGTGTCTAAGTGAGAAGTCTTTCTTTAAAAGGTTTCCTTTTAATTTATCTTTTTTTTTTTTCCTCCAGCAGTGTTGAGTGGATGCAATGTGGTTCATTTCAGGTAGGAAACAGGAGGAGCTGCCGGGGATGAAGCTGTGCAAACACCAGGTGTGAGAATAAACTGGAAAGAGCTCAGGAGGGTGTCCTGCCTCCCAGCTGCAGGTCTGGAGATGATGCTAAAGCAGAGCAGAGCTGTGCTGTTAGAGAAGGAGTGACCGCAAACCCCGAGTCTGGGTACCAAAGCTCGAGGTCAAAGGCCTGTGACTCAGGTCTTTAGCCCCCACCAGAGCTGGGTGACATTGGCACGATGGCTGGGCTAAAAAAAACACCCAGATTTATCTGCATTGGCAATATTCAGTTGAAAAAGATAAAGCAGAAAGCAATACTCCCCTTCACCTCAAGTCTGAAACACTTTAGTGTGACATTTTTCACAGGAACCACTCCAATTTCCCAGCTCACGGGGCTCATTCTCTTTTCACACGGACTCCCATTACATCTGACCACACTCGAAAGGGTAAAACCCTCCCACTTCTCATTTGACGTTGAACAAAGCATTTCCTTTAGTCCCAAATGAAATCATTGCTGATTTCTCCATCCACTAAAAAATTCAAAACCACAAAAGAAAATTGACCGCTCTGGCTTGGTCTGAAATGAATTCATTTCCAGTCTTGTTTGGGAATGGCAGGTGTTAGAGTCAGATTGCAATGCAGGTAGGAAATGAGCTCATCAAATTTTAGTTAGCAAAAATTCCACTCTGGACTAAATGAATCCAGCCTTGACTCCCTCTGTAGTCAGCCAAGACCGGGGGTAACCCTGAGAACAGCAGCTCTGCGCAGGGAGCCTTGCAAGACTTGAAACTGCGATTCCCCGTTGCGGCAAGAGCAGGAGGGACTCCCAGTTCCAAGATTTTTGGAGGAGGGGACACAGCCCAAGGTACAGGAATGAAAAATCCCCCCAGCACAGCTTGTGTGCCCGGACTTCTGCTCAATCCCGGGGGTCATTAATGAGGGACACGAGTGGCCTTTCCCAAGTGCCTCCGCTCCTCTGCGTTAGCACTTCCAGCCCTCTGCCAAAGGCAGGGAATAACCAGGAGGTGGTTTCACAGGTGCACCCGACTGACCTGGGTAAGCCAAAAGGGCCTCGGCTCTAATGAGGCAACACCATAATTAGGGCTGTCTGGGGAAAGGCTAATAGGTGCCAGGTAAAAGTGTCAGCAGCCAGTGCAAAGCCTCATCCTCATGATGGGAGAGGTGGTGCCAGAGCCTGAGGGATGCAAGTGGCGGGGGAAGGAGGAGGAAGAGGTGGGAGACAGAAGGCTGAATTTTGGCTGCCTCAGCAACTGCTCTGCACCACAAATCCGTTTCCTTCAGTGCCCAGGGACTGTCGCTTAAGGATGGAATCACCTCTCCACCCAGAATCCATGACTCTTGACTCCCTCTCCAGCTAAAGCAGAAATGATTCCTGGCAATGGACTTTTGCTGTAGTTGGAGGGGGTGACAAAACCTCTAGAGAAGGTGATTCTACCTCTCCACTGCCTGGAGAGAGAGCCCAGGGGGCTGCCTTGGATATCAGATTTGGGTGGCTGAAGTAAAGGCACATCCAGCTATGCAGCCTCAAGCAGAAAAATCCCTTTTAGGAAGAAGATCTCTGTGTCCCCCAGCCAGGCCCTTCTCCCCCTGTACCGAGTGGCACCGGGACACACAAACCCTGCTGCAGGAAAAGGCCAAATAACTGAAATACAGACTGAAGCAGAAGGTTCTGCTGTGCCATGGGACATCTCTAAACAATCCTGTCCTCTGAGGGGATCACATTCCCCCATCTCTGGAGCCCTGGATTTGGGAAGCTCAGGCTGTACCCTGCTAAGCAGGAGCTGCCATCCCAAACATGTGTGTTTGTGGCTGTGTTCTCTGAGCGGCTGCAAACCCTGTGACCTCTGTGGATCTCCACGATGGCACCAGCAGGACCTGCTGCTCTTGTCTTTGTTCTTCCTGATGAAAGGACTCTGGAATTTGTACATGGTGCAATTTATTTGCTTCCCTCTCCCCGCCAAATACACACCCCTTTCCTCCACCCTCGCTCTCTCCTTCCCTGAGATAATATTGACACCAATATCCATAAAAGAGAATATTAAAATAACCTTTTCCATTACATCCTAATTTAACTGCTTCCCTGCGCTCTACAACACACCTGGCTGTCTTTGTCTGTTTGTAATGTGCTCCTTCATTCCTTTCTGGAGAGCCCCTCTATTCCATCAAAGTCCTCCTCCTTGCACACTGAGCTGCAGATTACGTTTTCATAAGATGCAATTTCACCCGGATCTCATTACTTACTCTCTTAATGTATTTTCTGCATTTGTTTCATCTACAATTTCTCTTGTGCTCTGTTCTGCTGATCAAATAGTCAGCTGAGGTGCCGTGGAAGCAACTTGCTGGAGCGCATTAACTAAAACTCAGATTCCTGTTCTTGGTTTGATGTGCATTCTCCGCGCCTCCAGCCTGCCAGGCAGAGTTACACCCACACGTGCACGAGGCAGAAGGGACCCCAGAACGGTGCCCTCTTGGTTTATTACCATCCCTCTGGGAGGGACATTCCAGCTGGCCAGGAACTGGGGGCAGTGGGAAGAAACCCAGTGAGACTGGTGGGCTTTCAAGCCAAGTCAAGGTGCCGAAGTTGCACGAGGACGTTGCAACGCTCCATGAGAGGTGGAGCTCACTGTGGACGCCCTCTCTTGGGATACACTGCAGGCTCCCCCCACCCTCAGTGGGCAGGAGTAGCACAGAGGTGGCAATTGCAATGCATTGGAGATGGGAATGTACCTGGGAGCCCCTGGGCCAAAGAGGATGTGGAGAATGGGCTGCTCCAAATCACAGGCCTTGCCCAGCATGAGGTCAGCCCACCGACACAGGAATTGTTCCATTTTGAAGGATTGCAGCAGTTGAGGACTGGACATCTTCACATGTTCACTGAACATCTTTTCAGGTGTTCTGAGAGAAAAGTGAAAGAGGCTTTTCCAGCAGTGTTCAGGAAACGAGCTGTTTTCTAGAAGAAAATCACCACAAGTGTCGGAATAACCATCCTCATCCATTAGGAAGTGCAGAGGAGCACTGACCACACTGGCCAGAGTGGCAACTGTGGACCACATCTGCCATCTGGGGACAGGATGGGCAGGACATGGTGCCTCTGAGCTGGGATCTCCTGCTGACAGGGGAACGCAAGAGCACAGCCTGTCCTCAGAAAAGAAGTATTTGCCCTAAGAGGCTTAAAGTGCAAGTTTGGGGTTTGGCCTGAACTCAAGCCAAAGAGAAAAAAAAAATAAAAGAGAAAACTCTGTAATTACAGGCAATATTTTTACTCCGCTGAAGATTAACAGGTCAGGAGAAGAATTTAAGTCTCCTTCTTTCCTGATTTCCAATTTAATAGCAAATAATCCTGCCCCTGAATGCAAAGAGACTATATTACCCTGGAGAATTCTGGTGAAGTTCAAAGGAGGTCAGACAACAAAAAGGTCAAAAATTAAACAGATGGCGTTCGCTGATGGTGTACACAAAAAAAAAAAAGAGTGATGTGATGTGCTGTCCTTCCCTCCACTGCTCCCCTCCCAACACACACCACAGAGACCCCCAGATATCCCCCCTGCCTGCTTGTTCTGTGGCTGCACCCGCAGCCTGGAGTTGCCAACACTCCCTTATCCTTCAGAGATGCTCAGGCAAGCGCACCATTTTTAATGTGTCTGGAGGGAGGAATTTATTAAAGAGGCACTGCATTAAAAATATGCAAATGTTCCCAGTAACTGCACAGGCCCATGAGGAAGGCAGATGAAATGTCATCCCTTCCTTCTCCCTTCCCCGTTTTTATGCACTGAGGTAGTTTATGGTTCCTCCTGTTTTATCCTGTAACTTGGGAGCATGGCAGATATTTAATCTGCTTGGAAATAATTGCAGCAATAATGATTATTTTATTGGGTTTAACTACGGTCTTAAAAAAAAACTCCGCGGCAATGACGCGCCGGGAGACGGGGAAGGAGAAAAGGTGCTCCGGGTGTGCGTGTGAGGATTTGCAGCCTGTGATTTGCCCACCCGTGGGCAGGCACAGGGGACGTGGACAGGAGGGAGCACCTGGAGGTGTGTCTGGCTGAGCGTGTAATGGACTTCCACGGAGCGTGTTCCCAAACAGTCCGCCAGGAGCCAGGCTGCCCGCGGCCTCCAGACTGGACCATATCTCCCAAATTAACTGCTCATCCTCAGTTTTTGCAAAGTTCTCCTTTTGGAGCGTGGCAGGACAGGCGGGGCATGGGGAG
This sequence comes from Oxyruncus cristatus, assembly GCA_013399855.1. Lineage (NCBI taxonomy): Eukaryota > Metazoa > Chordata > Aves > Passeriformes > Cotingidae > Oxyruncus > Oxyruncus cristatus. The sequence goes on along the minus strand of VXAY01004701.1, from coordinate 929,074 downwards.
AGGCACCACTGATTTTCTGTTCCTCGCCGTCTCCCCTTTGAAGCTGCTGTGCCACGCAGCCTCGAGGCAGCTCTAAAAGCCACGGCGAGACGGACTCTGTGGTCTTAATCCCAGAGAAAACGCTTCTCTCAAGTTCTTTTTATATCTTCCCAACCTTCCCAAATCCCTGCCTAATACCAAGCTTCAGAGAGCTTTCTATTTCACATTTCCCCTGATTCCTCCACCCTCCCTGTTACCCCCCTCCCTTCCTGCAGCAGAGCTGGGCTGTCAGGGAAGCAAATGCCAGCAGAGCCCTGCGAGGGCTTGGCAATGATGGTTTGAGGGATGGCCAGTATTTCTGAGCATGATTCCAAGCACCACTCTTGGAAAGGGAGGTGAAGCTTTCCATGGTTACTCTTGGAAAGGGAGGTGAGGCTTTCCATCTTGTAGCCCAGCTGCCAACACCACCCGGGACCTTGAGGCGTTCAGCAGGAGCAGGAGGACGAAGGGACACCTGACTTGCAGTGTGACCCCTCAAGAACAAGGCTCCCTCGGCTTTGGGGAGTGTCTTTTCTCAACAGAGCACTTCCAGCTCCCCTTGCTGGAAAAAAACCCATTCCACTTTCAGCAGCTCCTGTCCAGCTGTTGGCCATGAAAGTGTCCTGAGCACCAGGTTGTGCCTCTCCCTGACAGCTCCAGTGTGAGAAACCCCAGTCACTGCTTACAGCCTCTATTTATCTCTCACAGGCTGCATTGTTAAACCTCCATAAATACGTTTTCTGTCAGCAACTGGTGCTTAATTATTATAATATAATAACTGCCTTAATAAATGGAAAGGCCTTATTTGAAGCATTTCATTTAACAGACGAGACATCATTTTCCCTGCCATAAATCCTGGAGCAGATCGAAATGCCAGAGGGTCCGAAAGCTGCCATGGGAGGGGAGGCCAACACCCTTGTTTACAGGGAAGGGGAACATCTCCACAGGGTCTTCTCAGACCAGCACAGCACCCACATGTTTGAGTTTATGACAGTGTTTGGAGCCCACCAAGAACAACTTGTCCAATTAGAATTCACACGTTGTCGAGGAAACGTTTTCGTTATCAATACGGTGAAAAGAAAATTTGGGGAAGAAAAACGACAAGATAATTCAATGCCAACAGTCCCTTCCAGAAAGGAGAATCCCTCCCCGTCCCCAAATGCAGAGCGCGGTGTGACACAGGGATGGTGAAGAAGCAGTCGGAGGCTTTCTGTGACCCCTGCAAACGCTGCAACACTTCCCTGGGCTTCTCCAACACTCATTAACCAGAGCTTCTTGCTCCACATGGTCTCCTTTCATCTCAATTAACTTCCCTTCTTTTTTCTCCCTCCTGACTACTCAATGAAAAGTGTGACCAAAAGTTAATTACTCTAATTCAATTTAGCTACAATTCCAGTGGGAGGATAGAGAAAAGAGTGTGGGTGAGGGACTAGAGAAGAGAACAAAGGCAGAAGAGTTGTGGTGGAGACTCCTGAAGAGTCAGCAGGCCTTGTGAGCTCAGCTCTGCCTAGAGAGAGACACCCAGCACAGCTGAGCCTGGGAATCAGGACTTGGCTAGCAGGGAAAAGTGTGATCCCAAACGGTGCTCCCATGGGAGGAGCTGTAAGATCTATGTAAGAACTAGAGACGAAGAGCAGGACAACGATGATGGATGTTGGATGGACAGACAGACACAGACAGGGGCTGACGGAGGGCTGAGCACGGGGATGGTGGACAGAGGAACAGACGGACAACCTGGGAGTAAAAGGTGAATCACAAGTCTGCCTTCCCTGGCGAGCTGTCCGATGCGTTCTGCTAATTAACTTCCTCCCACCAACATCCTGGCAGGGTTGCAGGCTAATTAGGAGCCCCTCTCCTGTGCTGGGAAGCCATTCTGACTCAGGCACTCGCGGCTGCAGCCCCCAGACTGGGGACATATGGCAGCAGGACGTGCCAGACAGGCAGCACGCCTTGCTGGGGAATGAGCAGTCCGGCTCCGGCACGAGCCGTCTCCGGTCTGCTCCCCTCTGCCTGCAAACAAGAGGGCCTGGAGTGCAAATCGCTGGGCCAGCTCGAGTCAGAGGTGGAAATCAGGACACCAGTCCCCCAGCATTGTTAAAGTAGCTCCCCACTCCCTTTTAGTCTTGAAAACAAATACAGAGGGGAGTCATCAGCAAACTTACCTGCCTCTCTTCTCAGCCCCAGCCACACGGGTTAGTAAATAGACTGAGTAATATTCCCATTTAATGTCCCCTTGGCAATCACAATTTCTCCTGCTGGGAACTGCCCATTTCTTCCCATTGTCTCCAATAGCATTAATCTATCACGGGGATTTTAACTTGCACCCCCTGGTCACCATCATGCCTTGATAGCTCTCTGTCAGGGTCTTTATCAAAAAAGGCTTTTGAAATTCAAAAGAAGGAGCATGTGTATATATACTCTCTCATTCCCTTTTATCCACTGGTCTCTTAACTCATCCAAAGGATTTAAGCGGGTCAGAGGAACATAATTTTCCTCGGCAGAACCCATGCTGCCCGTCCCTTATCCTATGGAAAAGCCTAAATATAGGCACCGAAAGTTCTCGCAGCTGGGAATGTGAATGCAGCCATCCTGCTTTGAAGCTGCCTGAGGCTCGTGCAGTTCCCAGATGAAGGGCTGGCTGACTCTGTCAAAGGAAGAGAAAGTCTTTCAAAGACGCTTGGAGATAGCAGCGAAGATGTCAGTGGCCCACAGATTCCCCTTTTTCCTCCTGCTTTTCTCAGGTTTTCTTCGGCCTCTTTAGCTCCTTGTCTCTGGCAGCTTGTGCTGAGGAGGAGTGAGGCAGTTCTGCAGCTACACCCACCCAGGAAAGAAACAGGGAAAGGGCCTGACGCCAGATGGGAGTCAGCTAAAATATCATGGAAGTGAGAGTCCTGGGGACCCAGCCAAGAGCACAAGGCTGTGCTGTGACCTGGAGGGCAGAGAGTGGAGTTTGTACCCAGTTGAGGTCTTGCTTCAGCCTGCAGAGAGAACAACCACTGACCCAGTGCCGATCAGCTCTGCTTTGAGGATATCTCTGTGCATCACCCACTTATCCTGCAGCTCCCTGGCACCCCTCTGGAAGGAGCATGGAGGCTTTGCTAATTCAGTTCTCCACGGATGGGCTGTTCTGCCTCCCAGGGATCCCTCAGAGCTCGCTGCTGTGTGGCAGCCTCACCTGAGCAGTTGTGGGTTAGCACGTGGGCTCCTTCTTTGCTGCTGCCTGACTGTTTCAGCTTCCCTGTGCTTTGCTTTTCCTGCTGATAAGGGCAGGTTAGCAGGACCTGCCTCACTGCCAGCGAATAGCTGAGAGCAATTGTTATTATTGGATCCTCCGACCAGACAGTGACACATTTGCCAGAACAGTGTACCCGGATTAAACCTTCTCCACCCAGAGCTCGGATGTCTCCAGGATCCGCTATCCATTTTCCTAATGCAGCTGCCTGACAGTTAAATCCATGCCTATGTCTATTAGGGAAATGCATGTGTTATGAGCCCCATGAATTCAGGCAGCCCTGTTAAATCTATTTGATGTATTCACTTCAACCCTAAACCCCCTTCCCCCCAAAGTTACCTGTCGGCCAGGCACTAGAGCTGTCAGGTGGTGAAGGATAACAACACTGTGGGACTAACAGGGAGCAAAAGGGAAGGCAGGCTGGCTCTGTGCTGCACTGGGCAGCTCTGGGAAAACAGCACTTCTGCATCAAGAGCGGGGGAGGCTTCTGAGACATCAGGCTCCACAAACTGATCTGGAAGCACTTCGGAGACGCTCACTAATGGAGATTATCGGCCTGAGGGGAAATGGGAAGGCAGGGAAGGTAACAGCTTACATTTGCAGCTGGTTTTAAGGCACTGGAACAAGTCCCAGGTTGGCTCTGCCTGAGCCAGACCCAAAGTGGAGTGGCTGTGTTGGCAGAGCTGAGGAGCCTGCCCGGGGCACAGGGGACACGGCCAGACATCGTCTCTGCACTGTGGACCTGCCCCGGCGAATCTCAGGTCTTACAACTCAGTTCCTGGGCCCTGGTTCCTCATTTGATCTCAGGCAGCAGATGGACCTTGGAAGGGCTCCAAGACATGGATAGTTCAGGCGAGTCTCAGCTTTGAGCTGCTCTCCAGAGAAATCTCTCACGCTTTCCGCTGGCTTTGAGGAGACAGACGTCAGCTGTTGCCATTTCTTGCTGAAGGACAAGGTGAGATGGAGTGAAGAGCCCTTCCCAGAGCTCCTGTGCACTCACAGATAACTGGGTGGAGGTCTACACAGTGGGGAATGTTCTTGACTGGAGAGCACCCAGATAATGCCTTCATGAGCATGGGTTTCTAGGAACTATCTACAGAATCTCTGGGCTCTGCTGACAACTGTTTCTCCTGTTTTAGGGCATAAATGAACGTTCCAGATCTTCACCAAACAGTATCTCGGTTAACAGATGGGTGACACTCCCTTGGGCCTTGGTTGGAATGGGCCAAGGTGTAGCAGTTTCCACCCAAGTCACACAGCCTTGTCTTGGGCACACTGGCCTCCCTCCCACTCCAAGCTGCTACCAGGGCTGGGATTTTTGTTGTTTCTTTCCCCCCCTTCCTCCTGTTCTCTTAACCTTTCTTTGAGCTCTCACTTGCTTCCTCCGCACCTAGTGTAATTGCTTGCAGTCTCTGAGGATCCCGGCGAGGATTTATGTAACACACCAGGCAGCAATTTGAAAGCCTGCTCTCCGATATAAGAACTTAATGCTACACCAGCCTTGGGGAAAATGAGCTGCAATCCTTGGGAGGGCTGTGCAGCGTTTGCTGCACCGCTGTCTGAGTGAAAGGCTCTGGGGCAGCACGGGCGCCTCTCAGCCTCCCCCTCCCTGCACGGCGAGCAGGGCAGGAAGGCAGAGGTGTCTTCAGACGAGTGGTTCGCTCTCTCTCTGTCTCATTATGCCGCGGCTTTACCTGGAGGGGGAGTTGGAGGCAGCCAGCAAACACTCAGCATTGCTAAGCAGGTTGGAGAGAGCAGCGATGTGGTTGTTTCTCCGGCAGACAGAGTGGTTTTGCTGGGATTTCTTTCTCTCTTCTGCGTTTCTGGTTGCCAAACAGGCTCCTGGGGTACCTCTGTTGCTTTCGAGTTCACCACCTGAGGAGGGCGTGAAGATTTTGGGCGAGGATGAGAAGGGGCAGACTTCTAGGAGGAAAAGGAAACAATGTTCTTGCAAGGCTTTCAGCCCTGCAGCAGCACTCGAGTGCCCTGGTTTGAGGGATTTGTTCTGCTGGTTTGACAGCACAGGCTGTGCCTGGCAGGGGCTGAAAGCACAGCTCTGTGCACCAGACACCCAGAAGAAACCCTTCCCCCGAGCCAACCCAGTTAGACCTGCGATGCACCCTCTCTGCCTCCTCCTCCATCCCTGCCTACGTGAGCCTCAGACAGAGACAGGTTCTGGTGCCTGGAGGAACAATGAGCTTTCAGGAGGGCTGAAATTCTTCACTTCAGTTTTCCTTCAACTAGATTCTGTCATTATTCCCCCTTCAAAATCATATTTGCCCTAATTTTTTTCCCCATTCAGGTCGCTGATGGAAATAACACTGGAGCAATCAAAGTGTTTGTGTGTCTCTGTCCATCTGTCAGTCTGTCTGCCCTCGCTCCCTCAAAGCTTTTGAGCTGATTTCAAGTGCTTTCAACACGGAATTAGGGACCTAAAAACTTGGAGGTGCCAATGAGTGAGATGAAGAGAGGCAGCTGAGCAGAGGAGAGCCATCCCCTGCATGCCTTCTCTGATCAAGGCATTAGGGAACCGGCATGGGATGGAGACACAGGAATCTGGATACAACATTCAAGGGAACAATTTCTTGGCTTAAAACTTGATGGCTTTCTAAGCTGTTATCACAAGGACAGGGAAAATACTTTAAAAGTCATGCAGCCAGCAAACTAAATCAAGCCTTGCACTGCTGGACAAACAGCCCATCTCTGGTTGGCTGGGGAGGCCCTCACTGTCCTCACCGTCCTCACCATCCATGGACTGCTGGGACTCACAGGGTCTGGCTGCAGGAAGGACCTGCCCTGCCTTTAGCAAGAGGAATTCTTCACCGAAAGGGTTATCAAACACTGCACAGGCTGCCCAGGGCAGAGGTGGAGCCCCCACCCCTGGAGGGATTTAACAGACATGTGGATGTGGCACTTGGGGACATGGGTTGGTGCTGGCCTTGGCAGCGCTGCGGGAACGGTTGGACCTAGCGATTTTGGAGGGCTTTTCCGACCTAAACAATCCACTGATTCTATGATTCCATGACTCTGGCTACCCCTCACTAACCAACATGGAGCCATAAAACTGTGCTGGGAGCACCAAATGAACACAGGCTCTCCTGGCTTTAATATTAAGACCTGCCACCCTTCTGTTTGCCTCCCTGGTCCTGTGAGGGCAGTGTGTTCCCAGGGCTGCTTCCCACATCCTTACATTAATGTGGGTGTTGCAGCAACACCAAACCCTCCTAAGCTCCCCACAAGCACTGTCACACCTCTCTACTGCAGTAGCTCCGGGCTTCTCCTTTCTTCTTCCAGGCCTTTAAACTCCCCCCTCCCCTCCAGCAGCACCGACCGCCACAGCCTGCCCGAAGCACCAGTGCTAATCTATCACCTGCAGCACCAAAAAAGCACGTTGCCACTTCGCTTTCTCGTCCTTCTTGTATCTCTCTAAAGAAAGAGGGCGGGGAAGGACTCAACAACAACAGCAACCACAACCACAACCACCAAAAAAAAAAAAACCCGAGTAGATTAACATTGCAGCTGAGGTTTTACACGCACAGAAAGTCAGGAAGTTCCAAGTTATGGTCCCCCCTCCAGCTGTAATTCTGGCACACTGCACATATATATTAAGACATTAAAGTTAGCCCCATAAACAGTAATACAAAATACTACATGCACACAGGGGGGCCGATCTACGATGGGCAGGGGAGCCATAACTCCTGCTGCCCTGACTCCTGTGCGTGAGTTTCTCCCTCAAAAAAGGAATAAGTCAGCTCTCATTCACTTGTAATTCAAAGCTCAGGACGCTGATAGGGAAGAGAAAAGAGGGATTGTTCCTTCCGCTTCTTCTTTCTCTTTTTTTTTTTTTTCCCCTCTTTTTTTTTTCCTTCCCATTTTTTATTGCGCAGGCTGTTGTCGAGCTGCCTGCGATCGATGCTCTCCCTTTGTCTGACTTTGATACGTCGGGAGGGATCTCAGATTTCTATTCCCGTCCTCTCTCGCTCCATAACCGCTCCAGCTCCCCAGCAAGGCACAGGCAGGCAATAGATAGGGGATGGCCTTTGATTGAATTTACTTAATTTATACGGACGATGGGACGCAGGAGGAATATTAAAATACAAATTAGCAGCTTTATATTTCACATGCATTGAAATCTCCCCAGCAGATAATGAGCTGCTGGAAACTTATCTGCCAAGGGTCTCTCCCCAGCCACACCTATTCCCTTTCTCCCGAGATCCTCGAGTGAACACTAGGAAAGCTGATAACCGGAGAGTTACAGTTTAAGTCCTTAAAGTGACAATAACTCACGCCAACAGTTTTAAACACCTCTGACACTGTGGGGGAGCTGTCTCTGTCCATGCAGATGGCCCAGTCTCCCACCCCACACATGTGAGCGGCAATGAAATGCCGTTATCCATAGGAGCATCCTCTAGGAGTCCAAGCAACCCGGTGGCCTTACCGGATTACATAAAATCCTCATTTTTGGTAGAATATTTCATTCTGCTGCACCAGCTCTTACCACAGGGTAGGAAAGTCAGAGGTTTCTCTGATACTGGGATCATATTTGGAAGTCACAGGTGGAGGAGTGGAGAAGTGGCAGAGCAAAAGGACCAGTCGTGGTGCAGTGCAGGAGGGATGGGAATGGTCTCCACGGACATGATTTCCTCCTGGTTGCCCCGTGGAGCACAGGTAGAGATGCACAGGTTCAAGCAGAAGAAACCTGCCAGTAGATGAAGTGCTCAGTAGGAAATGCCTGCAGGTAAACTGAACCAACAAATAAAGTCAGCCTGGGGGCCAAACTGACACTGTGGGCATAAGCTAAGTTTAAAAGGACCCTGTTGCTTCCCAGATCCGGGTCTTTAACTCTGGTAGTGGCCAAACTTCCTCACAAGAAGTGAAGAAATAGTCTCTGACGGGATTCTCTGGAAGGAAGGAGCATTTTGAAGCTGCACCTGAGCTCTGCACACCCGGCCTGAGCAGCTGCTGCTCCTCGGGAGGCTCCCGAGACGATTCCCTGCGTTTGGCTGAAGGCATCAGTTACACCAGAACCTGATCTGCTCCACAGGAGACCAGGCACAGCCTGAGCCTCTCTGGGGCTGGTGATGGGAAGGATAGATGATATTCCCTGCAGATGATGAATGCCTGGGAGCAGGGACTATCCCTCCCTCCCCAGCCCCTCAGCACGCTGGGCTCCAATGGCAGAACGGAGGAAAGGAGTGGGAATGGGGCCACTCTCACGTACTGATGTGGGTGGGGTGGGCAGCTGGTCACATTCCCTTCACACACACTCTGGCAAAGCTGGAGCTGCACGGAGCCAAGAGGGAAGACACGCAGACATAGGAGATGCTGACTGACCCTGTCCCCTCCAGGGCCCTCAGTGAGACCCCTCCCAGCACACAAGTGGGTCAGATTCCTCCTCTGATGAGAACTAGGCAACGGTTTTGGAAGAGTATTCTGCTTTCCTTGATTTCCCACTGGAGAGCTGAAAAGCTAGGACACAGCAGAGAAAGAGATTTCCCCTCGCCTTCCAGGCAGGCACTTACCCACCTCCCACTGCCTCCAAGTACATGTTGGATGTTTCAATGGAGGTTCTGTGTAGTTTCAGAGGCACTGACAGTTTTAATACTGGTTTTGAGCAGAAGGATCTGGCTTTACCCAAGTCTGCTTGGCACAATGGGGAAGAAATTGTGCATGACTTCCAACGAACCTCCCAACTTTCATTAGCACGTCCCTTTCCCAGTGCCACAAAAAAAGGCAGCCTGATCCTCTGACTTCTCCTCCCATTAGAAAGTAAAATGACCCAGGGAGTGACAAAATTACACTGTCAAAAACAAGACAGTCACTTTGAAAATCGATAATACCCCAAGGTGTTATTGTGAGTTAACAGCTCTCTTAGGCCCAAAGCACAGAGCCGGTATTAATGCTGCTCTTGCCACCTCTCCCACCAACATCCCGCCGCTGCCGCTACTCGAGAAAATCTCTGACACGGAATTCTACTTAAAGCAGAGCAAAGGATGAATTTTTCAGTCGGGTGACCAAATGAAAAATGGCCGCGAGAGATGAGAAAAAGAGAGAAAAGAACTGCGCTACAGGCCACCCTACATGCTTTATGCAAGGCAGACCCAAAACACAATCTTTTTCATTTGCCGTGGTTTGACAGTTACAGACTCCCACTCCTTTATTCCTGCCCTGCTTAGAGCCCATTTCTCAGGCTCTTCACGCTCATGCCAGTAGATGTGGTGTGCCTGTTACAGAAAATCATCTCTTCCTGCTCTCTAGACCACATAACATAGTGGTAGGACAAGAGGACACGGCCTGGAGTTGTACCAGGGGAGATTTAAATTGGATGTTAGGAAAAAATTCCTTCACTAAAAGGGTTGTCAAGCACTGGCTCAGCTGCCCAGGGAAGTGGTGGAGTCACCATCCCTGGAGGGATTTAGCAGACATGTGGATGTGGCACTTGAGGACACGGTTTGGTGGTGGCTGGGGGAATGGTTGGGCTTAACGGTCTTTAAGATCTTCTCCAACCTAAAAGATTCTATGATTCGATGATTTGTTGGTTAAAAGCAGCACTGGAGGGAAGGTGTTACCTCACAACAAAACATGGGACTTGTGCAATGCTGGCACAAGCTGGATGCACAGGTTCAAGCAGAAGAAACCTGCCAGTAGATGAAGTGCTCAGTAGGAAATGCCTGCAGGTAAACTGAACCAACAAATAAAGTTCATCCCACAGCTCTGGGATGACCTGCACTTTCCAGCAGGTCTAAAAAACCCTAAAAGTGATCAGCACCCAGCAGATGGGGGATTTAAAGAGGGACAAAACATCTGGGTAGACTGGTGAACCTCCAGAGGTTCTGAGGTCCCCTCCAGATGTGTGCCTGTGTTTTTCAGCACTTACGGAAACACGTGACCTGGAGAGGAGAGGCTGGGAATAAAAGAGATACAAGCTGCCTTGAAAACCTCTTGTGTTTCCCAGACTTCTCAAAACCTGATATATGCAGGTGGTGCCACTGCAACAGGTACTTCAGGAGGTGACACTTGGCACTGGGAACATCCACCCCTGGGAATGAGCATTTAGCTGCCGGGGAAAAAAATTGGTGCTTCTTTTCATGAGCCCTGAATCTGGGCAGACAGGGCAGAACTGGCAGGGGGTTCCTGCATGGCTGTTTTTCATAACCCAAAGTCCCAAGCAGCTGTTGACAGTAAAGCTCCTCCTGCATTTTTACAGGAGGCCAAGTGTTAGACCTGCCATCCTGCCCAAATTCAGGGTTGGGATAATGAGTTGCTGCCTAAATCCTGCTTCAGAGCCTTACAGAGGAGTTGCAGACTGCTTCTGCCATCTCCTTCTGAGGGAGAGGCTGAATGCTTGTCAGGAGTTGCCCACACCACCCCTCATCTCATGCACGGGCACTCCTGGCATGGGAAGCACAGTGGGAAAATGACTGAGGTAAAAGGTGGTGAAAAGCCCCCAGAAAAACATTCCCTGCCCTTACCCACAGCCCAGCCTGGCCTCACCGTGGGATGAGAGATGGGGAGCCACATTTGCCCAAAATTTCTGCACCAGCTGCACAAGGACCTGTGATCCCACAGCATCCAGGGGCTCCCAGACTGCAGGAAGGTCCAGGTGAAATTACACACTGCTCTCATTTTCATTCATGTCTTCGAAAAAAAATTGTCCAAAAGGGCCTTTTCTCCTCCTCCTCCTGTGACCAAGGCAGCAACCAGAGAACATCTCCTGCCTTGGACTCCTTATTAGTTTAATTAGATGATTTTCTGCATGATTTATCCTGAACGCTGCAATTGCACAATCAAATCACAGATCAGTTGACAACTTCATTTAAAAAATTAGTGTTTAGCAGCTTTGCGGGCTCTAAAAGCTCTGAGGACATCTGTCAGCAGTGACCCCTTGTGATAATGACAAACAGTCCCAGGCTGTGTCCCCACCTCCGGTCCTGCCTGCAAGCTGCCACGCTGGAGAAATCCTCCAGAACAGAAAAAGCACCGAGCCTGGGGGCTTTCCCAGTTTGCATCTGCTGGAGCTGCTTGGCCTTCCCCCTCAGATGTCAGTCCACAATTGTTAGCGAGTGCTACAGGCCTGCCAGGGAGAGAACAGATCCTGCTGCTCCGAGGGGTGACTTGGTGTTGCAGCTGAATTCGCATCAGGCCCCGTTGCTTTTGCTGAATTATGTGGGAGTTGGTGCCCGCTGTGAAGCTGCCACCCATGCTAAGAGTGTCAGCCAAAACTGGAGCCCCTGCGCTCCCCTTTGGAGCTCTGCCCATCCTGGGGCACGGCGGGGTGGAGATGGAGAGGGAGGGATGGATGCTGCTGCCGGGTTGAGCGGCTGAACAACCCAAAGCTGAGCACAGAAGCTGCCAGAGGTGAATTTCCCAGTTCCCAGGCCTCCTGCAGGAAGGTGTTGATCCTGCAGGCTGGGTTTGCAGCAGCTCAGCACGGCAAGCCTTGGGTTTTCTTGTGCTCAGCAGGATGACGGGAATCGCTTCCAAAACGGGGCAGGGCAGCAGTGCCCACTGACGGAGACGGTGGTGCCAACGGAGCTACCTGGGCACATCCTGCTGGGAGCGCTGGGAGGAGACGAGGGATGTACCAATCCTTTCCTGCTGGTTTGGGGAGGAGAAAACATCCTGTGCCTTCTGAGCAGGGAATGCACAGACCGTGTCTTTCCCCTAAAGAAACAGAAGGCAAAATGAGCTTCCCCTCCTGGCTTTATCCTGTGGTTAGTCCTAGGAGCCCTGCTCTCTAGGGTGGAGGATCTGTGATGGGTGGACACCTGACCCTTAAGCTTTCCCAAAGCCAAGGGGCTTCCTCTGAATCCTCCATGTCCAGGGCCAGGCTGAGGCAATGTCACCCCTCCTGAGGGAGCCTGCCTTTCCAAGGAGACTGTCCCAGCAGGGTGACACCACAATGACAACAAAGCACCCTTCGCCCTCAGAGATCTCCAGAAACCCCACTAACACCATCTGAATTCAGACCTTGTTAAGACACTCAGGAATCAGCCTCCATTCCACATCTTCAGCAGCCTGAGACACTGATTATAATGAGCTCCACTAATTAGACTGTTTTAATTCAAAGGCCAGCAGGCTCGGAGAGATGTGAATCAAGGGAACCTTTGTGAGGCATCTGCTGGGATTTCCAGCCAGCCTAATTCCTCCAAACTGCCCACCGGTGACTCCTTTAGCAAATGTTTCCTCTCCCCAGAATAAGACCTTGGCCAGGAAGGGCAAGGAAAGTCTCCAACTTGCCAGACAGACCCCCCAGCCCCTCCATTCTCAGCAGACCCCTCTGGGAGATGAAATAACAGCTGTTTCCAGTCAAATGAACCTCCTTCTCTTCCGACGTTTGCTTCAACTGTTATTCAGTCTTCCAGATGAAAAAAAACCAACTCAGGAAGGGGCTAATTAGAGGAAGACAACAAAGCAGATGAACTGAGGTGGAACTGGGAAAGGAGGTGGTGGATGGTGTAGAAGGGAATGGAAATCAGTCTTGACAGGAGCAGCAGATACAAGGAGATGATCCATGGGGACGCTGTGGAGGATGGGGAGAGCAGAGGGCACGGCTGGTGGCCGATTCAAGGTGGTCAGGAGCCACCAGGAGTCAGACACGTGCTCTGTGTGCTGCCAGGGGCAGGTGCCATGACTCCAGTGCCAGCTCACATCCTTCCTGTGGCCTGCACCACCTGGGCCCATCACTTCCCCTGCCCTGGAATGGAACCTGGGCTGCCTTGGAGAAGCCACGACCAGGCTGGTGGGTCCTGTTTTGCAGATTTCCCAGAAGACCAAGGCTTGGCCTGCTCTGGGCAGAGCTGCACCAGCTCTGTGGATAAATGGAGCTCTCCCAAGATGAGATCTACACATGACCCAGATACCTCTGACTGCATTTGTGCCAGCAGAGCTATGGATGGCTGGATGAATTCTGTCCTGCTTGCTCCTGCTGCTTGAACTGTCCTGGAGCCACATCTTTTCAATCACAACTACCACATAATCCTTAAATGAGGATAAAAATCACCTACCTGTCAGGTGCACCTCCCAGAATTACTGGAAACTTAAGAAACAGCAAGATTTGCCACCCATCTCCTGGCTGTGCCAGCCTTTCTAACCAGGTGCACTGGGAACTCCGGGACAAGCTGCTGATCCCCTTTGGGCCTGAGTTTCCCTTTTTGTAAAAATCAGAGTCTGTTTCTGCTTGTGTTCAGGAATGATCAGTGATGGACGTAGAAACATCTTGAGATATGCAGACAAAAAGGAATTCAGAAGAACAAGTTGTTATATGGGACCCCGGGAAGGTGTGGAGGGGAACAGACAGCTGGGAGGAGGACAAGGAGATTGAGAAATGCTTCAGGCGACTTTTTGGCCAAACCCCAGTCCGTGGGAGCTACAGTGTTTGAATCCAGCCATAACTTGGCTCTCTATCTGGCATGTCTAGAAATTCAAATCTAGACTTCCCAGCTCAGACAGCTGGGGAAAGGCAGGTACTGGCCTGTCACTGAAGCTCCTTCCTTTCAGTGGCACTATCTCCTGTCTCCTGTGCTTCTCTTCATTACCAAAATCCCCCGAAGACACCATTGATGATGGAGAACCATTGGAGAGGCAATTAGAAAGAAGTTAAAGTGAATTACATATGCTGGGTTTATTTTCTGTTTTCTGCCAAGGCTGCTGCCAATTATTGTGCAATTAGGCCGCCTTCATTAGCAAATGAGATTAAAATTAACATCGTTAATTACTTGTTCTGTTAAGCAGGGGAAAGCAGGCGTTTAAGGGGGAGATGCAGAGAAGGTTGTTCTTGGGGCAGATGCAGTAACGTTCTCCTGCACCATTCCTTCAAGGATTGCACCGGGTTATTCAGTTTTGCCAAGACAGCATTTCAATGCACACCTCTAAGGCGAGGCCTTGCAGGAACAGGGTACACGTTGCCCAACAAAATCGTCCTCGCAGGCTGCAAAACAAAAGCTGATGGCCACCGGGAGCGGCCACTGGATTGCTCCCACCAGGGGCTGGAGGGAAACGTCTCCCCTCCGCTGTTGGTGCACTTCGTGTGAGTGTCACCAGGAATTTCTGACGGGTCCACAGCGTGGCAGGTCGGGAGCGTGGCTGACGCTGCCAACAACGGGACAATAAAGCCAAAACAGACGGGTGCTGGAGGTTTTGTGGGTGAGCCAGGAGACTGTTTCCTGGGCTCACGGACTAGATGAGGAGGTCAAAGAGGAGCAGCAGAGCTCCAATTGATGGTGTTGTTTTCACAAGCTCAATGGCATCCCTGCAAAACTCAGATGCTGAGTAAGCACAAAGTGATGCCACTGATCTATGAGGCCACACTTTGAGGTTCCTGAGTCACAGGGCTGGAAAGGACCCCAGGCAGTCACTTCACCCAGCCTGCTGTCCCTACAGAACTGGTGTGGCTGCATCATTTTTACCTGTTGTCTCTCCAAGCCACTCCTGCTGGTCTGCACCAGTGCAGGCTCTGCCCTTTCTGAGACATTCTGTCTAACATTTTGCTTTCTTTTCACCTGGGAAGGCTTCTCTAAGTGTTTAATTAGAACTGCAGTTGCCCAGCACTAGCTGTGCTGCTCCCCCTGGGCATGGGAAAGTGATTATTCCCATTCTGTTCGCATCAGCCTTTTTCACATTGCAGAACTGTTCCTGTCTTGCCCAAGATCCTCTTCTGTGGACTAAACCATCCCAATTTACTCAATCTTTCTTTGCAGATCATGCCTGCTAGTCTTCAGGCAGTCCTCCTTGCTCTGGACTAGCAGCTTTCTGGGTGAGTTGTGCCCAAAACTGGACCCAGCATGCAGCTGAGATCTCCATAACACTGGGCAGAGCAGGAACACCGTGGTGGGTGTTTCAGTGGTGGGTGTCTCGGTGGTGATTCTTCTGCCTAGACTCTCCTGTTTGTCATTTTTCACAGCAACCTGACATCTCTCATTCACACTGTGATCAAAAATGAGCCTCAGTCTTTTCTGCAGGGTTTCTGCCTCGTCAACTCCGTATTTCTGCATCCTGCATGTGAACAGTTCATTATTCCCGCCTAGATGTAGAATCCAGTACTTATCTCTATTAAATTGCATCTTATTTCTTCCAAACCATTTCTCCAATTTGTCAAAATCATTTTGAGATAAATAGACAGATTGAAAAGGTCCCTTGGAAAACATGGAGTGTAGTAAGACAGCCCTGAAATTCAGCTTGAGCCCTGCCTGGCTGAGGTTTCCCTTGGATCTGTGCCTGTCTCTCCTCGCTCTGCAACACCTAAAAGCAAAATGTGGCCCCTGTGAGGGACGTTGTCACAAGCTGAGACACAGGTTGCCCCTTCAAAGCATGCAGGTTTGCAAACAATGTACAAACCACCAGGAAATGCACTGCAGAACCACTGCTCGGGCAGTGCAAAGCTCAGTCCACGGTGGAGTCCTTGCAGGGAACTGCAACCTCCCTCTCCAGCAAAGCCAAAGACTCAGGAAATGGACTCAAATGGACTCCTGACAGTGAGGATCTGCTGCCTGGGTTACCTGGCAGCCTGTGTACTTCTGCTAATGGACTCCCTTTTCTTTGTACAGGTACAGCCACAGCTGAGAGCCTTTATGGATGAGGGTAAGGCAAAGGAGGGGGGTCTTCCATTAGATCTGCTTTGGGGTACATAAGTCTTTGCACTGAGAACGAGAACATCAGGGTCCAAGTGGATGAAAGCTGAGGTCATGTATTGTCTGTCCTCTTCCTTGCATGTTCTTCTGCTCTAAAAATACCAAGTGTCCCTCTGACACAGTTCATAACTTACCCTAAAAAGGAGCAGCCTGGCTGGAACAGACTCTGCCGAGTCCAAGCTCTGAAGAAGCATGTAGAGCTCAAACACTTCCCTGTTGTGTTTGGACCTGCTGGCTGATCTCACAGAAGCCATTTCCTCTCCCTGTGAGTTTCTCAGGTGCACAGAAGATGCTCCAGTTGGAGCAGCATCACCAGTAGCAGTGACTGCACAGCCCAAGCTCAGCCCATACAGCCTGTGCCCCTTGCTGCAGGCATCTGAATCCATCACACTTTTTGCTTTCCTGACACCCCCGTGAAGCTGGAAGGAGAAATATTCCCATCTCTCCAGCTAGAAAACTCGGGCAGAAAGAGCTTTAACCACCTACCCATGGTTAGCCATGAGCAGGAGGCCACTTGGGGAGCCAATGCTGTTTCTTAGTCAGGGGAGAATTTTCAGTGCTGATGATCTGTGAAATGTTTGCCTTGGGTTTCCTTAGGGCCCAGCACAGAGCAGTGTCCTATTCAAAAGCTGTATTTAAGAATGGCCATGAACTTTATTAGGTGTGTGCTGACAGCTCCACGGACCCCTTCAGTATGGAAAGCAATCGGACTGTGAGCGAGGCGATACCTCGTGCATAGCAACAAGCCAGCTGGCTCTGAAGAGCCTTTTCTCATGCAGACCTCATCAAAAAACGAAATGAGAAAATAAGTAGATGGGACTAGGCAGGGAATTCTTCTGCCCTCGTGCCCCAGGGGGAGTATATCCAAATTAATAGGCCTTTTCCACTGCTAATGACTCAGTGAAGATGTGGGAGTCACAGGCCACATCATCAGCTGGTGTAAATCAGTGTGTACCTGGAGAGACTGCAGGAACATTAATTTACATTCATCTTAGCCAGTCCATCTTACCAGGAGTCCACCTTCCCAGAGCACTGGGATAAGCCAAAACCAGCTTGGGGGGTCCCTGAACCCCAGCTGGCTCCCTCTGGGAGCTGTGCATATGGATAGGGATGCTATTCCAAGCTTCCAGGTCAAAAGCCACACAGTGTTGTATGGCTCCTGGTAAAATCCTTACCAGTGCCAAATCATCCAGCGCTGGGATTTCCATGCTCCTCTTTCAGGATCGGCAATTCCCTGGAGAAAAGCTGAAAGGAGACTGGCAGAGGAGAGATGGAGGAGGGAAAAACAAGTGGTGTGATGGGATCAGTGGGATGGAAGGGACTGAGAAAAGGTGCAAACAAACCCTGAGGTGTACACAGGGCAGGAAAAGATGGATGTATGGGTGAAGGGGAGAAAAATGGGAGATAAATAAGTGATAGGAAGTTTTCATGTCAGACTCTTCCACGAGGGCAGATTTATCTGCCTTCTTTCTCCAGAAAATTCATTAGGCATTTGTGCCTTCCTCTTCTCCCTGCCAACGTGCTCCAGCTTTGTCCAGGAACAAGCCAGTGATTCCTGCCCATGCACCCTCCTCTCCTCTCCCAACACAGCATCTTCCCAGCATCCTGGGAGTCTGCAGATATTCCTTCAGGAATTCACAGGCCAACAACAGAAACTCTCTGGTGAGTTGGTGTGAGATCTGACTCGTGGGTGAGCAGCATAAATGCTTCCCTGGGAATAAGAGGGAAGAGGCTCCAGGAGCAGGGTGTGTTCTCCAGTCAGTTGGCTTCACTCATCTATAACTCAAGCTAAAGGAAATTGAAGTGGCCTGTTCCAACATTCCCTCATTTGCCCATGAACTGGCTATGGAAAGAGATAAGAAACAAGGTTCTGAAATCTTAAAAGAAGCCATGAGGAAAACACAGAAGCAAAGACCAGCCAAAATGCATGTTTGTGAGCCGATAAGATTCTGAATGTTTCTTTCAGCAGCTGACAGCCAGAGGTATCAACAAGGTAGACAGATTAAATTCCTATAGGCATTAATTAAAAGAAGTCTGAGGAGGAGAGAAATCAAGGACCAAACACTGAGCAGAAACAACTGTTATTTTTTTCTTCAGAGAATGTTTAGCTCCAAACAACTGCGGGGCGGGGGGGGAACTGCTTGTGGATGTAAAGGTGTGAGATGCAGATGGGAGATATGGAAACATATCATGGAAGGATAAGGAACACAAGCTGGATGGAACAAAAATTAAACTGGGACAAATCTGGTGGTGGTGAAATGGTAATGAAGAAAGACATGGAGAAGCTGAGCACTGTGGGCAGCCTACAAAAATGTGGGTGTAGAAAAAGCAGTGAAATCCCCAAGATTCCTGTGGCCACGGTATGAGATTCCTAAGACAAAAGAGAGCTCAGGAAAGCATCACCTGGTGTCCAGCTCCCCTGTGGGTCGGGATGGAGGAAAGGCACAAGAACAGTGAGGTTACAGCCAAGACAGAAGAACAGGAACCTGCTGGAGATGGTCTCTGTGTGTGCTGAGCTCGGGAGAAAGGAGAAAAACCCTCTCATGAACTCCCACCTGTCTGCCATAACTTCCCTTCCTAATGAGATACAAGTGCCCTTCTACCCTTCATCCTGAGCCTTCCCTTTTGTACCAAATATAGTTGGCACATGCACGGTGCCAGGAGGTCTCTGGACTCTACACTGAAGCAAACAGGACTTAGTACCCCTGAAAGGTTAGTGGCTGGCAGATTTATTGTCCCCCGTGCTGCAGTGGCACAGCAGTGGGGGTGGTTTTGTCTCTGTAGCCCTGTAACTGCGCTGATTCGCGTTTCGCTGCGATCCACTTTCCTCTGGAAGACACATCCAGCTGAAGCCAGACAGATCCCACCCACCACAACGCAGCACAGCTGACGTCTTGTGGCAGTCCCTCGAGGACACATCTCCAGGAAAAGAATCACACAGCTGCTCATCTCCGCTCCCAAACTCACCACTTCCCGCCTTTTNCCCCGAATTGCTTTATTTACATCATTTCCCCCCCTCAACAGGTTGACAGAGAGGCAAATGCTTTGTGGCAGGGAGGGCTGGTGGGGCAAAATCCTCGCCCTGAAACGCTGGAGCGTCTCAGGCACACGGTGATAACCCCGAGATCACATTGTAACACAGCCGCAATGTGCTACGGATTAAACACCTAACGTGGAAGTTCACAGGAGCGAAATGTCAGCTCAGGGGCTGATTTCATTCACCTGACATCCCTGTTAATAACAATGCCTAATTAGAAAGGCTTTTAAGCATCCGTTACGTTAATTTAACGTGAAAATCTCATGGAGCTTTACTGGAATTTTTTTCCCCCTGTAAAATTAACCCTGCAGGCTTGTTACACATGTTTTCATTAGGGACTGCGTGCAGTGGGGATATTTGATGAATTAGAATCAGCCCCTTAGTCTTTGAGTTTAACTTTGTATTCCAAGTCCTTTTATGCTGATAAAGCCCTAATTTGATCCCCCCCCCCTTTACTACCCCATTAGTTTAATACGTGCTACAGATCCTCACACTGTGGCTGAGGGCTAGAAACCCAAATTCAGTGCTGCCAATCTCCATGCCACGCAGATAAAAGCCTGTAGTTCACAGCCTTCCGTACCAGCTGGTGCTAATTCTGGGCTGCAGCCCTGCTCTGCTCCACGGAGCACGTGCTGCTCCCATGGCCTTTTCCCACACTTCCAGCTGCCGAGCCGTCTTTCAGGGAGCCGGAAAGCCCCGATGGGGTTGCCCCAGCATTATTTCCCTTTCTAAGTGTGGCAGACGCCATCCCAGCCAGGACTGAGGCTTCCACCGCTAAGGGCACAAAGTGCTCCGGCAGGAGCTAAAACATCCCAGGGATATTTTATTTTTCAGGGAGAGGAGGAACGGAGGCTGTTAGAGATCACACGGCTCAGCAGAGAGAGGGACTGGCAGTTCTAATGGCCCCACATCACACACACCTCTAATGCTCTTGCCATGGGCTCAAACTGGCTGCAATTATGTGTGGCTGGGCCAAGTGCCCAAGGGATGAGTCCTCTTTGAAAGCTCTTCCACATCTTGGGAGCCCAGACCTTTGGAGAACAGCCTGGGCTATTTCTAGCACTGGGATTCATTAAACTGTGTTACCACGTTAAAATTTGGACTTCCTTTGAACTCCCCAGCTTGGTAGAACCCGCTAGAACAATTTTAATGATGGATCCACTCAGGGATTTGAGGGAGGAAAAATTGGAGGAAGAGGAGCAAATACTTGGCTGGCATAAATCCATGGAATTGTCTGACACGCAGCGGAAATCTGGCATGAAGCCAAGTGCCCTGTCATCCAGCCCATGGTGCTAAGATTGAAGCTAAATGGCAAAAGAACCCCACTGACATGGTAATGGAGGGGAACACACACATCACCTTGTTCTCCAGCAGCCCACCACTGGATGTTTTCCCTCGTTATATTTTGTACTGCTGCAGCTTCACCAGATCTACAATTCCCAGCTGATTTAACCTCTCTCCACAGTAAACTACCCCACTGCCTAATGCAACAGATGTAAGAATATCTTCTGATAACCGCAGAGATTTCTCCTCTTATTAAGACTGTCCCTTGAGTCACTGAACATTAATATTACCCATCTGTGGTATTTCTTCTATCTCAGTATGCAGACACTTACCATGTCCCTCCTAGTTGTTACTTTGCCAGGCTGTACATAATTAGATTTTTTTAATCTTTGCTTGTTAATCAGACCCTTTGAACCCACCGTACCTCCAATAATTTTGTCGCTCTTGAACCTCTCAAGTTTGTCAATACCCATCGGATAATGAGGTGTGCAGTATTGGATGCAGTGTCACAACTGTCTCACAGAGAAAGGGAGCCCGACCCCAGCCTCTGTGCACACAGTGCCCTCAGCCTTTCTCTGCAGCCACAGCACATCTAAACTTTTCCCCTCTGTAATCCCCACATCCCTTCTCATCATATTCTGGCTCAGAAGTCCTCCAAGGCTCTGCGGAAGATGACGGAGATCTCTTCTGCCAGCTCAGTGCCCCGCTACCTCCCTCCTACCACTCATCACACAGATCAAGTTATTAACTGGGAACCCGATTGGCAGACCAGGGGATAGACATGGATGGGGAATGAAAGGCACGCAGAGATTTTGTATGCAAGTTTAGCTCCTCTGAACACTCTTGCGTTGGCATTGCCTAAGAAACTAGTGCAGTGTGCTCCCTGCTGAGAATTTGTTTCTGGAAACCTGTCCTGCCTAATTTCCTAGACTTCCCAAAGCTATATCCTTTGAAAAACAGGCTCCTCAGCTTCCCTCTCTCAAACTGCCCTCTGCTAAATAGCTTTTCCTTGATCCTTCCCAGCTGCTCAGTAGCCTGGGTTAACTTCTTTCGTGCTGTCAGGGGGCAAAATCCACCTAATGCTCTGCAGAGGAGCAAACTTGGGCCAAGAACCGTCACACCTGATGTGAAACCTCTGCTGGGATTGAAATGGTGAGCGGAATTTCAGCTGGATAAGATCTGGATGTGAATTCCTATTAGGAGGCTCTGGGCATCTGCTGAGAAAAGCACACACACACACACCCTGCCTCTGCCTCTCCCTCTTCCCAGACTGGTCTGACAAAAGCCAGCAGGGCTGAATCTCTCTCTTGCTAAAAGCAAATAGAAGCTGTAAAAGGATCAGGAGTCATCTGGAAATTCTGCTATTAGAGTAGCCTTGGAGTCTAGAATTGGATAAAAAGCAGTGCAGCTCGTGCTGGCTGGGCTTCCCTGTCATTTCCATCCTTCTGATGATGCTGTCTCTCATCCCTGCTGTGGGTGCTCTGTGCTGAGACTTCTTAGAGGCTGAATCTCACCTCCTGAGCTGACAACACCTTATCTCAGCAGCTCAGCCAAGCATGAGGACTCGGCACAGGTGACAAAGGCTGAGATGTGCCTGCTAATTGCATGCATGCTGCTTTTCCAAAGGATGGCGGGGCCTGAAAAGTGACAGACTAAAAAAAGCTTAAACCTAAAAAAAAAACTCGTGACCCACAGATTATCTAACTCTTTGGTTCTTTGGAAAGCGAAAGAAAGCCTGTTTCTGAGTATTTTCCAAAAATCAGGGAAGCAAAAAGGTATAAGAGTGTGTCAGAAGCACAAGATGCTGGGAGATGAGAGAGCAGCAGTATCGGGAGGTTGAGCTTCTCACGTGGGATGTAAACCTCTGTGTTCAACTCCTGGCACGAAGCACAGGGTTGTTGATGCTGCCATAGGACAAATCCCCCTCAGATGGCAGGGGATGGCTTAGCAGAACCTCCCACTCTACTAAGGACAGAGCGAGGGAGGGCATCCTTCCCTCGGGGATTCCCAAAGACAAGCAGGGCCGGCTTTGAGGGAGACAAAAAGGCACTTCACTGCCTGCCTGCCAAGGGGCTGGAGGTGCACAGGTGAAGGATTAGTGCTGTGGGGAGCCCGATAATGTGAGAGCAGTGAGGGGCTGCACAGAGCTCCTGTTCTCTTGCCGCACCAGAGGAAGGGGTAATGACAGTGTGGCTTCTCGTGTTTGTCAGCCTGCACAGCGGCAGCCCCGGCCTGGCTCTGCTTAGGCCTGTCTGCTCCCAGCAGGCTGGGAAGGGATTTACATAATAACGTGCCTATTTTAACTTTGCTTCATTGGCTCCTGACAAGATACAATATTTTTGATTAAACAGCTTCCCAGGAAGGAGCTGCCGCCTTAAACCGCTCGCACTCTCTCTGACCCTGTGCGATCTCATTAGTGGTGCCCTCAGACACCGTCGGATGGCATCTTAAATTCCTCCTTCCTTTTCTTCCTCTAAACGAGCTCTTCAGAGTAGGGTAGGGCCCTCCTCACCCCCGTGCTGTGTCCAGCTCTGTGAGATCTAACCCTGACCAGGGCCTTCCATCACTGCTGTGGCATCAGCCCTTCTGCCTCTCCGACCCCATTAGTCCCAACAGCAGTTTTTCTCCAGCTGCTTCCCTCTATCAGTCCTTCTTCTCTTCCCTTCTTCCCCTATCAATCTCTGATCTGCCTTTTTAGCTTCTCTTTATCTCACACCATCAGTCTTTCCTTTCTGCTGTCTTTTTTTTCCTTCCTCCACTGACCAGCCCAACAGAGAGAGATAAATCTCTCAAGCCAAGGAGACCATGTCCTCCATATATATTTGTGTGACAGTCAGATGCTCCAGCGACAAAGATCAAACCCACCAGCTAACTCGACAGAGAGATTCAATAACAGCAGAGAGTTACATTGATAGGAACAAGGCAAATGGATAGTTTTGATTTTAGTAGATTATTGACTGCACGACAGAGGCAAAAAAAGGCTTCCCAGCAGCACGGCTTGGAGAGCAACTCTTCCCGATGCAACACGGCTGAACAAAGGGAGTGAAATATGAGAGAGGGAGCACTCCATGGCATGTCTGACAGTCCCATCATCTGCGTGAGGAATGGTCCTCCCTGCTGGATGAACCACTTGGAATACATATGAAAAAAGATGAGATCTGCCTTCAGCTGAGCCCGAAGAGAACTGGGCTGTGCAGAGAACTGGGGCGCGCTCCCGCCTCACTCCCCTCTTACATCCGGGCACCAGAGGAACATCCTCAGCTCTCAGGAGAGTCCTGCCAGTGTGGAGACAACACTGAACTATGTGGGCTGGTGTTTCTCTCCAGTCTGACTCTAAATACAGTGCATGTCTGATACATGGCACTCAGAATGGCTGATACTCCACAGTGGACATGTCCTCGCTGCTCCTGTGCCTGTTTCATGTCAGGAGCTGAAAACCTACGGGATGTGCACATGGTTCCCGGAGGAATCTGGGTCAGGGCAAGAAATCATCTTTGGTTATGGTTCTTTACTGTCCAGATCACTCAGTGCAGCTAACACTGCGTTCCCCCATGATCACATTTTGCACACAGATTATTTGCTTGCCATCCTTCTGTGAGAGAGGAGGAAATTCAGAGCTCACCCGGCAAAAGTTTACCTGCAAACACATCCCTGGAGAGGCTCACACACACAGTGAAGGCTGGGGAAGTCAGGTCTGCAAAGGGAGATCAGGCACAGAGCTATGGGATAGCAACAAATCTCACAAACCCCATCAGACCTGAGGAATCAAGAGCCAGGACATCTCTCTTCTTGAGGTCAGGGAGTATGGGCACCCAACCCATGGACACCTCGAGCTTTTACAGCCACGCAAACCAGATCAGCAGCTCAGCCCCAGCCACAGCCCTGGATGTCCCTGGAGCACCTGCAGGACCTGCTGAAAACAGCCAGGAAATCACAGGAGGGACTTCGAATTTGTGTTGTGCCTCAGACCAGGTTTCCTGACAGGGAATATCCTGGAAACAGCAGAAGGATGTGGGTTGACCTCCAAACAGAGCAGCTAACCCAGCCCTGAGCCCGAGCAACCAGTACAGAGGAGCAAGGATCAAATCACCTCAAGACCAGCAAGAAGTGGCAGCATTTAGCAAATATTAAGTGAACAGAAATGACAGGGGGCTGTTAAAGCATCTCCCTGAGAGCCTGGAACCCCAGGAGTGATGTGGAGCCATTTAGAGCATTGAACTGGATTAATTGAAACACCAGAAAGCCGAAAAGTTGGGCAGGGGGCGTGAATATGGGGTGTGAAGGATATTTCATCTCCCTGTGCTTAATTTTAGCCAATTAGCACCCATCCAAGGAAGGGAGGGAACTGTTAAGTGCTAAGTAACAAGAGTGTGAGCTCAAGTGTGAATAGGTACAAGCAGGAGCAGAGAGCCCCTTTCAGCAGCATCTATGTCGATATTCAGAGATGGAAAAACACCATGAAATTATTTCTTCTGCATTATGGGAAAGGAAGGAAATCTTACAGTACAAACACCCTAATGGCCTACGCAGGGATCTGAAGGAGGATTGTTGAGGTATTAGAGCAGGCTGCATTAGAGGAAAAAAAGAGCAAGAAAAGAAACAGGGTTTTCAGGGAGATTTCATCCAAATCGATTAAGTGAGAAATGTAAAGGGGCAGCATTCCATGGGGATGGAGCTGGTAATTGGCCCACGCAAGACCTGACAGAGAAAAGCACTCAGAATGCAGGCTGGAAGGTAAGCACGTGGCTGACAGGTTTCCTTTAGTCAGGGGCCGGGACAGACCACGGGGGACAAAAGTTTCTCTGTGCTAACCCTCCGCACAAACCCGCGAAGCCCCGCTTCATCTTCCCTCACATCCCTCCTTAAAAAATCACTGCTGCTGCAATGCCTGTGAAACTCTGACAGTGCTGGAGCAGGCGGTGCAGCAGGGCCGGGCTTAGCACAGTCACCACCAGAGCGCGGGTATCGCTGTGCCCGCGCCTGTGCTTCGTGTGCCCCTCATCTCAAACTAAGCTCTCTGGCGTGGAAACTGTCTTTGTGTTCAAAACGTGGCCCAGCTGGAGGGGTCAGGCCCCCAAGGGGGGTGGTGAAGAAGTGCAGCACACGAGGTCTCTGCCTCAAACGGGGCGAAGGACGCAAAACAGAGACCGGGGCGAAAGTAGGGCCAGAGGGGAGGACACCACGCAGTGTCTCTGAAAGCATCAGATGGAGATCGTCACTCCAGTTCTGCGTGTTTCTCCTGCACCAGGAAGATCTGTTCCCTCTGGAAAAGCGAAGAAAACACTCGTTCCTGTTTTTGTATTTCCCTCTCTTTAGAAAATCAATGAAAACTCAGTCCAGGAGCGGGGTGTGGGGGGGAAGCATCTGAAATGGCCAAATCCAGCTTTCAGAAGGCAGTTTCTAAAGAACCCCACACGTTTCAAGGGGGAAGGTTGATTAAAAGGAGTTCCTGGCTGCTCCCAACTAACCTCGGTGGACAAATTTTACAGTAAAATGGGACAGAGGTGAGGAAGCTGCTCTCCGGAAAACAGCTTCATCTGTCTCTGTGGGTTCACAGGTAACACTGGCTCAGTTGACAGCTGAAGATCTGGACAAGATTATAAACATGGGCCTAAGGAAAAAAACCCCTTTGTTCTCACTTGTTTACTTTCAATATAAAAGTGCTCTGGAAAGTGCAAACCAGTTTGGGAGTCCTGTCCTGCTGTCCCCTGGCCCGGGTATGTGTGCAGAACCAGCCCCTCTGAGGTGAGTAAAGGAGCAGGTCCGTGGGGATCCTGATCCTCTGTAACTTCCCGTCATCAGGAACAACACTGAGGGCTCTCCCGAGCTCTTGTCAGGATCAGGGCTGTATTTTGGCACCTCTGGCTCTGAAATCTCTTAGGGCTGACCACGGCGGGATAAAAAAGCACTATTTTTACATGTACTATTTCTGGTCATGTCTTCTGTCAAGTATTCACAAAATAGGTGATAGGAGGTTTGGAAATGATTAATAGGTGTTTTAATGAATGACTAATCAATGCTTACAGATTACTATAAAGCCCAAACAGTCAATAGGTTGCTTATAATATTCTGTAATACCTTCCCCTGACATGCTTATAGTCACCTGCTAAATTATGCTACTCATGTCTATAACGCCTATTAATCATTTATTAATCTTTCATAAGCCACTTGCATATGAAAGCATAATATAAGCTGTAAGATCCCCCTGCCATCCGTGAGCATCACACTTTCTGGGGCTTAGGGAAGTATCTCAGCCAAGCAGAGACATGATTTGAGCCCAAACCTGGGGCCCTGCTGGGCTACAGGTAATTTGGTACCTTTGGCAGGATTTGAGGGAGAGAGGGAATGGCAAGGGCAGCCGATAGTTTTGTGGTTCAGATGATGTCAAAGTGGTGTTCGGGAAAGATGAAATAGTCACGCACACAAAAGCCTCCTGAAGAAAATCCTCATAGAGAGAGAGGCAGGGAGGAATTAACTTCAAGGCTTAAAGCAAGGAAAGGAAAAAAAAAAAATATCCTATCTATAAGGACAGAGGATTGAAGCAAATGGACCACAGGTAGGTGAAAATAACTGAAAATCGGTGCAAGTAATCACAGTAAAATCAAAAGATGCTCCGACACAAAGAAAGTATGAGAAAAAGAGCTGGTAACACAACACATGTATTTCTCCCCTCAGATAGCAGCAATTTTTGTAAAAATATATATGTATTTGCAAGATCATAGCAGGTTTGTTGGAGCCAGGAGGAGCTGCCTTGGCTTCATCACTGGATCCCAGAGCTGACAGCCACAGGCTGCTATTAAATTCTTTTCCCAATTACTTACAACTGCAATTACTTACAACAACCCATATTTAACCACTTCCAGTGCAAAGCCCTACACGATGTGTGACAACAGGATCACCACAGCCATCTCAACACATACTCAGGGCTGTGCTGTGCAGGTCCCTCTCCCACCCCAAGCCTATGGAAGCAGCTCAGAGGGCACAGAGACAGTGGCTGCAGGTTCAATCAGGCAATTCCTCCCCACGGTCCAAGAGCTGAGGCTTTAAGCAGTGCCTGGGCTGGAAATCTGCCCAGCCCAGCCTCTCCTTCCCTGTCTGCCTGCAGGCAGCTTTTGCCTTTTTGTTGTTCCTTGTTCTGCCACCAACACACCCAGCACTGCCCAACCCCACTGAGGTGGGACCACTCAGGGCAACTGGAAAGACTGAAGAAGCCTCAGGAAAGGCAGCAACACAGAAAAATCCACTGAGGGGTAGGAGACAGCACTGAACCTGGTTTCACAAGGCTCCCCTGTGCAGAATTCCCAGGGTCTAACAATGTGGCTTAGCTCCAGGGGCCGCCTTTTCCTCAATGGGATGGTAATTCACATCTCTCTCTTCTGCCCATTTGCACCAAACATGCAGGAATTTCACACAAACGAGCTCTTCAGCCCTGTTTCAAACTTGCTTGAACTAGCAGCAGGTTCTAAAAATGTGCCAAGCAGGCACACATGCACACAAAGTTGGATTAAATCCCTCCTTTCCTTTGGGGAAAGCCTTTCACCTACCCCCAGCCTTGGGGAGCTGCCTCACCTTCAAGCCAATGCTCTGAAAACTGTGCAAGAACCCACCAGATCTGGTGCAAGAACCCACTGGATCCTCTTATTTCTTGCTGGGCAGCAGAGGAAGTCTATGGGAGGCCCTGGCACGGGTTGCCCAGAGAAGCTGTGGCTGCCCCATCCCTACAAATTTTCAAGGCCAGGTTGGACGGGGCTTGGAGCAACCTGGGATAGTGGAAGGTGTCCCTGCCCTTGGCAGGGGGTTGGACTTCATGACCTTCAAAGGTCCCTTCCAACCCAAACCATGCCATGATTCTGGGATTCTATGGTTAAGTAGTTGTCATCACATGTCACTCCTCCGTGATCCAGGAGATCCTCATGGTTTATGCCCTGATTAGCTCGCATTAATTGCGTCCCCTCATTTCACGCCCTGTGCCCTTCTGCAGTTTTGGATGCTCTGCTGGGTCACGTGTGCCTGCAGGAGCAAGTACTGTGAGGAGGAGAAGAAATCTGAATGTAAATTAAAAAGAAAACATAAAAATAATAAAATGCAATCCCCTTGATCAGTATGCCTGTCATTTTTAGCGGCACTAAATACATTAAAATGAGATCTGCACACCAACTTAATTAAATGAGCCAATTGAAAGTTGCTGCCAAGTATTAGTTTAAGGTAGAAAATACACTTATTTTGGAGCTTATGCAGATTGAATTTGTAGGGCCTTGTGGGAAATGCTAAGCTTTTTT
>VXAY01004701.1:797805-900533 GCA_013399855.1 Oxyruncus cristatus | reverse complement strand
TTTTTTTTTTTTTTTTAAGACTCACAGTTGGGAAATTTATTGCAGTGATCTGAATTTTGTTTCATTATGGGTGTCAAGCACAATCACAGCCAGAAGAAGTCTCTTGGCTGCTTCCCAGGATAAAATATCCCTCTGAAATTGATCTTTTCTTCAAAAGTAGTGCGGGAGGGGCTCCGGCTCTCCGTGCCCAGGGGCAGGGGACGCCTATTTGCCCACCAAAGAGGCGTTCGGGGCTCTGAAAACAGAGCAATTACTGCATTAAGTGTGAGCTGGCATTTGGTGTCCGGTGTCGCCGTTTGATCTCCGCTCTCGGGTGACGTTTCCAGCTGCAATGTGATTACTGAAATGGAGCGCCTGGAACACGGAGCAGAGCTCGTCGCTTATTCCGGGCTTTCCTGATCCCTGTAACGCTGCAATCAGGAATTAGTTGAATAGCAGAACAATTGATTCGAAACTGTTTCCGTAAATCAAGCCACCAGTTTCAGCTCGCTGATGGCCTTACCCGGAGATATGTCATCTCCCGAGCTGAGGCTGCCAAGGGTGGCTTTAAAACCGAGGGGAAGAGGTGATTTGAGGGGCAAACCCGTGCACTCGGGGTTTCTTTTTACCTGGACTTAAGATCTTTCCTCTAGTAAAATTAAACCACTTTGCCTCTGCGTTTTCTTGCTGAGACACTCCCTTAGCCCAGAGTTAAAGCGATTGTTATTTTTCACTGATATGTTTTAAGATATGAGTGTGGTTTTCAATGGGATATGTAGCAAGCCTTTAAATACAAACGTTGCTCCAAACTGATGAGTGGAAATGTTTCACTTCACGCATATCAGACGCTTTGATGTTTTTCCTGATGTTTCGTTTCTACCCCGCTCTGAAAAGAATAATTTTGGGGATTCCACATGGATTCAAACTTTTTTACTGAAGTCTTCATCTGATGTAATTTTTCCCAACTTTCAGTATTTTGATAAAATTTCAAAACTGGAAGGCTAGTAGGTCAAAATAAAGGGAAAAATCCCTATGATGCTTTTCTTCTTCATGTTTTTCACTATGTAGCAGCTTGTAATCTTCACTTTAAGGAAGTTTTGAATGAAAACATCGCCCTCAGACGAGCAAGCACAGCGATCTCCCTTTCAGACATGCAAAGATCCATTGGAATTAGGAATGGTTCAGCTCCTCAGAGCAATGCCCAGCCCCAAGGGGAGCACGAAGTTGAGGGGTGGTCTCTGACACCCATTTTGGCAGATCTGTGCTGCCTGCAGTCTCCTGACGGCATAAGAATCAGGGAGGCATCCTGGGAACAGCTTTCCCCAGAGCTCCCAAGCACCTTGTCAGGCAGAGAAAATCACAGCTGATGGTTATTTGTGAGGAATAACTCGCGCACTTCGGTCCTGCCCGCCCTGCTCCTCCAATGCCGCTTCCAGCCTCTGTGCAGCTTTGCCTGATTCACATCAGACACCCAGAGGTCAGAGAGCTCTGCTGCTCCTAATTAATCTCCTCCTGGGCCGACTCTGAGTCTCTGCTGCCTTGGAGATGGTTTAACGAGCACGGCTCGCTTGAGCTGATCCGCGGCTCAGCGCCGGAGCAGTGTCGGAGTGCCGGGGGATTTAGGGGGTGGCCGGGCTGAGGGCACTGCAGCCCACCAGCCCAGGTAGCACCGGTCACAGTGGTGAGGATGGGCTGCTCAGCTCACTGCCAGGGAGCTCAGGGGTGATTCTGTTGCTGAGGGCTGCGAGGGTGCCGATGAGGTTTCCAGCCTCGGTTAATTTCAAACTGAGCTCCAGACACCCGGTGGCTGCGCAGGTCACGGCAAGTGCTGGCTTTTAGTGAGCGCATTCCATCTTTTTTCCCCTCAGGCTGCTGGGATGTCACACTGTGGCAAAGCCAGCTCAGGGGTCTCTGCTGCCTCTGAGCAAACCTCAGCTCAGGCTGAGTGTGCTCCTCACCTCACTCATGGGAGCTCGGCCCAGACTGACCCACCCTCCCCTGACCTCCTGCTAAAAACCCCACAGAGCAACAAAGCCCAGCCTCAGAGGGCTGTTGTGAAGGCCAGCAGTGCAGCCACCCGCTCGTGGGAGCCAGGGAGGGCAGATGGCAGCCAAGCCAGGCTGTTGGGCTTGCTGTGCATTGCTCTGCCAGGGACAAGCCATCCAGAACAGGGACACGCTGTCCAGCTGGATTCCCGCTGCTCCCCACGGCTCACACGGCTCTCCAGCTCTCTCACTTCTTGTCTCACAGTGCTTTCAGATGCACAGACACACCATCATTCATGCTGCAGGATGCAGTTTGTAAAGGAATATAAGGAATTCCCATCTGTGACATCTTCCTGTCCCTTTACTTCAATCCATCTCTTCTCCCAGCTGGATGGGAGTTATCAGGTTAAACATGGGTTTCTACAGGGTCAGTGTTTACCCTGCTCAAGTCACCTTGGGAGTCACAAAAGCTCCTGGCATTGCTAGTGGAGGTAGGAGAGTGATGTCTCTCCTCTAAAGTGGCACCTGCAGCTGGGAACATGAATCAGAGACTGAAAGTGCCCACTTTTCTCTCCAGAGTACCCAGGGATTGCAAGCAGATGGATCTCCTGTCCTGTCCTGTCCTCTCCTCTCCCATTATCCCAGTGCCTCAGAACCATTCCCTAGCACACACACACTGTGTCCAAACACCATGAGGGCAGGGTTCAGGCAGTTGACAGTGGAAAACAAGAATTGTTCAGTGCAGCCTTGAAACCCTGTGCAGTTCTGGGAAGAGCTCAGGATCCCTCAGTGAAATACAGCGGATCTCCTCAGCCAGGATGTGGCACAGGACCAGTGCAGCAACAATGCAGAGCAGATGTTCTGGACAAGAAGCTCCTCACAGTGCTGAGATGTAGGTTATCTTTTCTGACCCCTCAATAGAAAAACCAACTTCAAACCAGGTCCAAAACCACAAGTGGAGCTTTGAACCCACCTCTCCTGTCTGTGTTCAGTCCAACAAGCTCAGTTATTTGTTTTAACTACTTCTGCTGCTGAATGGTGTCTCTACTTGCCACGGGTGAGTGAGCACAACCACTCATTGCAGGCCCAAAGGAAACGTGCAGAGAAACTGTGAGATTGTGTACTGACCTTTCAGACAACGTGCACGCCAGTAAATACCAGCCAGCCTCCGAATATTAAATGAGCCACAGCCAGCCCTGCATTTCCTATTACCCCAAAGTCCTTCAGACTGAATCTTGAGTCCAGCCCTGCATCTGCAATGACCTGCCATTTCGGATAATTCTCTTCCATGCTGGACTTCAGGGGGTTGTCCAGCCCAGACACAGTGACTTTCTGAGCTGACTGCTGTCACAACTGCCTCTGGTTCTGCCTCAGTGCAGAACAGCCAGTGGCAGCTCAAACCCCCCAGGAAACCCCCTCCATATTGTCCAACATCACTCAACATCGTGCAGTTGTCCAAGACCTGCCATAGGCCCAGGATTCTTCTCTCTTTCCTGGAAAACTCTTCAACAACTGCCCAAAGTCTTAATTGTATTGTCCCATCATTGCCTCACAGAATTAGGTTAATATGGACCAACATGGACTGCAGAGCATCCCAAAGAGGGGAACTGCACAGAAGGCATTTTCACACTTGTATGCTGAGAGCTTTGGACATCCATCCCATGTCCCAGTCATTTTACAATGCATCCTCACTACAGAGTCCCCGTCCATCCCAGGTTGCCATATTATACCCTTGCCAGGTGTCATTTCCACCCAAGCCTCCTCTGCAGGGGCCTTCCTGCAGCCCAGGAATGCCTTGGCATCCTCAAATGAAACAAGCCCACGAAACAAGCCCACTCCAAGTAGAGCTGGCACTGAATTTTGCTTCAGCTTTTCACAACTGCAGTTGGCCTTGTCTCCCACTTTTACACTCGGATTTCTACACTTTGTAGTAAAAATTAGTAGATGTTTGTCGCAGAAGTTTGCTAAGTAGGCTGGAAAACAGACAACAGGACCAAAGCTGAGGATGAGCCTTGGGGTTCCCCCACTTGACCTCTTTGTGGCACCTGTTGCTGTTGCCTTTAATTTGTCACAGATAATATTTTATTCATGAGTGTTGGCATCCCCTCCTTGCTGGCACTCTGGTGTGCCAGGCACCCCTTGGCCCACGTGAGGTCTCACTCACAGCCTCCCCCTCACCTTCTCCACGTGGCCCTGGCCTTCTCCATGTGGGACAGAATAACAGTCACACAGGGGAAGGAAGCTGATTCCTACAAAGGGTGGATATGAACTTGGAGAGTTCACTCACTGCCTCTCCTCTGACATCCCCAGCCAGGAATGCAGGTGGCAGAGGCAGGGTCACCTCTGCTCACCAGTGACATAACGCGCAGGAGCATCCTCGGATCTGGGACACCCCACAAGCTCCTGGGGACAACAAAAGCAAACAGCAGCTGCCAGCGCCCAGCACAGCTCTCAGCCCGAGATCTCCACTCCCCAATTAGATTTCCTCCACCAATTTGCACAGGGAAAGGCAGAGAGGAAATGCCAGATGCTGCTGGGCACGCAGAACAGATTCGATGCGTGCGTTCAAAGCACTAATAACTCCCTGCCTGCTAAAAGAGGGAAAAGGCTTTCTCTTAATCCCTCCTTGCATCAGTAATCAGAGAGAGGAGCAGATGGTGCCAGAAATGCAGTAATATGCCCATTAAAATAACCTCGTAGCTGATAACTTAGCACCAGACCCCGGGCAGCAAATACCTTCAGGAGAGCCAGGAAACAGGGACTCGTGCGATGAGGGAATGAGAACTCCCTGGGAATGACCCAGCTCCAGGGAATGACCCAGCTCCAGGGAATGACCCAGCTCCATCTCCATATCGAGGCCAGAGCTCTCACCCAGCAAATCCCTGCCAGCAGATGTGCCCAGCAGGATTTGCCCTCCAGGTGCATCTGCACAAGGTGCACATCCCGTTCTCCCCTCCCTGACACCAGCCCGTGCCCACAT
The DNA here is from genome assembly GCA_013399855.1 of Oxyruncus cristatus. Taxonomy (NCBI): domain Eukaryota; kingdom Metazoa; phylum Chordata; class Aves; order Passeriformes; family Cotingidae; genus Oxyruncus; species Oxyruncus cristatus. Next base: position 895,589 of record VXAY01004701.1, on the reverse strand, counting down.
GGACTGGTGTGTCCCAGGGGAGCAGTGGGCAGCTCCAGCACTGCTGCTGGGCTCTCCAGAGTCCTCTTCCTCAAGAGGAACAGGCAGATGGACAAGTGCCTTTCCAATGATGGGTTTCTCTTCTGCAATTCCCAGCGTGAGGTCTGTACATAGCAATTTCTCTCTCTTTCAATCAGATACAAGTCATACCATTCATTTCTCAGTGGATTTGCAAGTTTTTGTCCTACTTCATTTGTCCAGAAATGACATTCTTCCCTCACAGGCCATCCGAGCAGCTCCCTGCAAGTTTTCCGTGGCATTCATAAAGAAAAACAGGAGTGTCAGCAGTCATCATACTGCTGACCTTGCAACCTTGAATGGCCAACCCATCTGTTCCTGGACACCGAGTAATGATGTTTAAATCACACCACCCACCTTGGCTGCGAAGGACAGAGGAACTGGCAAGTACCAGGGGTGAAAACGCTTTTGCTGTTCAAGGTCTTAATTTACAGTGGGAGTGCTGCCATCTCCTAAAGCAGGATTTGAAAAGCAGCATCCTGCAGCCCAGGTAAAAGCCTGCATTCTTCTTTCTCTTTCTCTGACCTCATAAATCTTCCAGGCAAAATTTCCATCCAAATAGCTGCGCTCCCCACAAACATTTATGCCAAGTCACACTTGGCACCAAGCAGTGTTTCTCAACAGAAAAGCACTGCATCCCAAATATTGCATCAACTCCAGCTCCGTGCCTCTGGAAGGGTGAACGTTTCTTTATTGTTAATTAACTCTTTATATGACGTGACATTTATTTCATTTTCTCACTGAATGTCACCGTCCAATTAGCTCATCCCCAAGGAATGGGACCTAATTAACTAAGACAAGTAAACTGAACTTTAGCAACCTTCCTCTCCCGTAAATAAGTTGCTAGTACGTAATTACTCAGCAATAACTACCTCATTAAAGCTTGAATAAATATTCCTTCTCCTGTTCTTGGCTTTACTTTTAGAGAAATTCCCAATTCATCTATTTCTATTTCACTTGTCCCAATGTCTCAGAAGTCTGTAGGGTCAAAGTACATTGCTTTCCAGCACCAACAGGGTGGAAGTGGTGGAACACAACCCTCTCCCTCCATGGATAACAGATCCTAATTTGCTCGTGGGACAGTGGAAGCTTCCCAGGGGCTGAAGAAAAGGAGTTCCAGCCCACATCTCTGGAGAGACTCATAGATTCACAACTGCCTCCCTTCCTGGAACAGCTGAACTCAGCTACAAGAGGCACGGAAAGCAGGAGGTTCCTTTCAGCTCACTTCCTTCTCTCTGAGGGCCTGATCTGGTTGAGCCTGTTAGAAATCTGAAAATATCCCTCCTTCCTTTCATTATCATTTTCCCAGTTGCATGGTTTAGCTGTTTGAGTAGCAAAGGACCCCCCGTGCCCTTACTGAAACACGGAAGGTGAGGAGCAGAGCTGGATCTCTACCAGCTGAGACATCCCTGCTCGGAACTGTAACTCCAGACCCCCCTGGCACGACCACCCAGGCAACTGCAGAGGACAGAGGGGAACAAATGAGACTCTTCACTTGCAAACAGCTTCTTTTCTTTGATATTTTTTTCCACAGGTAGCGTGCTAGGGGCTATATTTTACACGGTACCTGATTTGAAACACAGAGATGAAGGGTCGTGAGATGAAAGGGAAGCATTAATCTCACATGTTGACTCAGCATCACAATAAATTTCCTCCCTTGATTGCTTTTGCTCTTGGCTGGAGGTCAGCATTTTCAGGGAGGAATTCTCCAAGAAAAAGACACTGTACTGGTACAGAGCTCTAACACACCACAGCCCAAACCTGCCTCCTGCCTGACAGTGCAGGGGTTCTCCCATGCTGGTGCAGAGACACCTGGGAGACATTCCATGGGCTCTGGAGCAGGACTTGCACAGACTAAGGCTGCGAATCTCAGGTTTCTCATCGTTACATTTGGCTTTATGGGGAGCTGTTCTTTTAGGCAGCTTTGCCATGGGTATCTGAAGCTGCTGCTGCAATATGGGGAGGCTCACACATGGCACTGCTGAGCAGGCACAACTTGGGCATGGCCAGGTCTCTCCTGGCTCAGAGCCATCGCTGAACAGCACAATTTCCCTCTCCTAGTGCAAAGCAAGTCAGCCTGGAGCCATCACGGACAGAGCAGTCCCACAAACATCCCAGCTTTCCTCACCCTTCCTCACTGAGCTCCTGGTAATGGGATTAAGAAGAGATCATCAAAGACCAGTTAATATCTGCCCTAAAAATCACCACTCTATGTGCAAAAAAGTGATCAAAGACACAAGGTCTCCTATGAATCTGTAAGTGTTTAGGAAATGACTGGACGTGGCACTCAGTGCTGTGGTTTAGTTGACAAGGTGGTGTTTGGTCAAAGGCTGGGCTCGATCTTGGAGGTCTTTTCCAACCTGAAGGATTCTATGATTTTATGATTCTTAGCAGATGTCAAGAAGCAACAAGAGGAAGATCTGTCTCCACCCCCTTTTGGGTCATCACACACCTCAGGGATGTGCTGCTGATGTGCAGCAGTCCCAGGGCTCCGCTTGCCTGAGGAGCCACCAGGATTGAGCACTGCAGGCAGCAGGATCAGTCCCCCCTTGGCACAGCTCGTGATGGAGATCACTGGTTTCCTGGAGCACAGGAGTGTGTGATCTCAGAGCAGGATCCACAGAAGACAGAGAGAAAAGATCATGTAGATGATGTTCCTACCTAACCTAACAGTGACTAATGGATGTGAACTCAGGAAGAGGTGTGATGGGAGGTGGGACTAGTCCCCCACACAACTCCATTTATTTATTATGATCTTGTTATATATTTTCTCCTGGTGGGAATCACAGTCGTTCCTGGTGATGTAAAGCACGTGCCTGACTCCTGTTACCACACTGGGATGGCAGGGTCAGAGCCATCAGATCTCTACATATGTTATTTCCTTGTTCTTCAGCTTAATGGGGCGTTCCACTTTATTATTGTATTTTTTTTTTTCATTTTATAAGACATGTTTCATTAAATCTGAATTATGGCAATTCAGGGAAAGAAATTAGCCCATTAAAATTATAATGAAAACATCTTATAAAAAAGGCTGTCAACTGCCATTTCTGCTCTGCTGGGTGAGGAAGTAAGGAGGAGAGAGAAACGTGTTGTCTCTGAGCAGGAAGAGCACCTGGGAAAGCAGGATCTGTGTGCCAGGTGCTCTGGAACAGAGTCTGTGTCGGGGGGGAACCCGAAGGGCTCCTGGGAGGTGACTGGTGGAGTTTTTTCCATTAAAAGGCCCTCTTCAGGTCTTTCAGAAGAGTTATGAGAAAAGAGGAGCATTTTCCTACATCCATGACCGGTCGCACTTCCTTCTGACCAGCCAGAGAGCAAATACCAGTAGGGAATTCCTGCTTGGATTTCCCTCCTGCCAAGCCCCAGCGAGGCTTGAAGCGACAGAAATTGCAGCATCCTGAGGTAGGGAGAAAAATCTGCGCTGAAGAACAAGCCCAGGTCTTGTCAGGCAAGGGAACTGGAAGCAGGGAATATCCCCAAAGCCTCATTTAGGAAGGATTTGTACTTTTCCTTGAAACAGGTTGCTCCTCCTGTTATCAGGGATGGCTTCTACCAGCAGGCCCAGGGTCAGGGGCTCCCGTACATCGCTTTGTTCCTCCTGTGGCAATGACTTCTCAGAGGAGGAAGGAGATTTTTTTAAAAATGAAGTGGAAAGAAAAATAAACTCCCTTAAGCTCCCTCATTTATGGTTATGTGTGGGGGGGGAGAAAGCTCAGATCTGTTCTCCAGTCCAATTGCTGTGTGATTCCTGCTGCTGTCCTGAACTTTTCACACCCTTGCGCAAAATAGTGCTGCATTTCTGTTTTTAGCAAGGTAGTGAAGGTATTAACTGGAGAAAAAGAAAAAAAAACCACTCTGCCTGCAAGGGGATAAAGGTCAGCTCTGCTGAAATGAAATAGATTTTGAAACTGCATGTCAATTAGACACACACAAAAGAAACTAATAAAATTAATCCACTAAACTGGCGAGCTGTGATAAAGCAACTCTTTAAGATATATAGAAAAGAAGGTGGGGAGGGGCTGGTAAACAGAAAGAGAAGTGAGGAGTGGAATAATAGAAGGTGCAGAAGAAGAAATAATGTGTAAAAGAGGAGATGGAGATAAATGGGATATTCATCCCTGAAAAGGTAACAGCAAATGAAATGAGATGAGATTGGGATGAAAGGCAGAACCAAAATAGTCCAAAATACGCAGCTCTGCTGTGTTGAACACCAGAAGGGAGAAGGTTTCCTCTTCACAGAGAGGGTAATTGTCGTAAGAGGAGCCCAGGAGAGCAGGTCTGTGTTCGTAAGAGCACAGTGACGGGGCAGGAGGAGGAGGGGACACCTGGGTGGGGAGAGTGCTGCTCCACTGCAGCACTGAGTTAGACCTGGGGGCAGCTTGGATGATTCTTAGCTCAGAATGATCATGGATCCAGCATGGATCTTACTGCAGTGTGGGCAGAGCCTGAGGGAATGACTGAGCAGTGGAGGACAAGGCTTCAGATGTCTCAGGAAAGCTGCTGTCAGATGACACAGCCCTATACCAGCCCCAGTCTATGCATCACACTGGAGTGAAACCAACCTGCAGTTGACCTGAGGTGGCCAAAGATGGCAGCCTGAGTAAATCCTTAGATCAACTTTGATTTCTTCTGCCTGTTTTATCATTCCAAAAAAAGGGACTGGCCCTGAAAAAGCCCTCCATCATTTCCTGTAGAGGACTGTAGCCCAGGACTGGAAGAGGCAAACAGTTCACCCACAGCCTTTTCCACCTCTTAAAAGCTCCCTCCCTCCCAGATCCTCCCTTGGTTTGGCAGTGCTTCTGGACGCAGGCCAGGCTGGCTGAAGGTACCTTTGCCAGTGGCTGGATACCCCTCCTCGTCTTTCCAGGTGTATTTGACATGGCAGTTCCCGCTGAGCTGCAGGACATTTCCTGGGTTTAATGAACATCAGGCAGCCCTTCCGCCTGAAGGGCCATTAGTGCCTCCCACGGAGCCAGCACCACACCGGAGTCATTATCCATTTGTTACACGCCTCACTGCAGGATTTCCATATGGAGAGGCATGCACCCTGAAAACGTGGAGTCCTACCTCCCAATGCCAAACAAAAGATGTGTGGGAGAGCACGGGGAGGGGGGAATTCGGCACCACGAGCCTGGTGTCCCTGATCCGGCCGTAAGGACGGAAGGGAGGTCCCGAGGTTTCCGGGCCCTCGCCGAGGCTGTTGCATTGAATCACTCGTGTTTCTCAAAGAGAAAGGCACAACCAAAGCTCTTCCAGCCATGGTCGACAGAGGACCTTCCCGGGAACGTCAGCCCAGATGGGAGGAACGAGGGGATAAGGGATTCTTTCGGCAAGGTCCTAAATGTGGGTTTGCAGCGGAAGAAAGAAAAAGAGAACATAACCCTTCGCTGCAAGAGGCCAACACCTCGCTGAGTGGCTCATTAGGAGAAAAGAAGGTTCATTAAAGCTGGAATCAAGAAATGGCAATATTAATGTTGTAAATACATGTGCAGAGTGTCCTGTAGCTCTCACAGTCTGGTGCACTGGGTTTCTGCCCTCCCTTGCCTCTTGTAACAGGAGAGACAGGAACAGGCTGATTAATAAGGCTGCAGAAAAACAGAGACTCATCTCCACAGAAAGAAATGCATTCGGTTTGAACTGATTTCTGTATTTTTCTTTCTCCCCCAATGAATATTTGACACTGATCTTTCCCCCTTTTCCTGTTTATTGTTTTAAATAGAAAGCTTCTGCTTTCAAAACAACTCCTCTTGGATTCCCCCCTCTCCTTCTTATTAATCTCCAGACAAGGGAGTGGGCAGGTTCTCAGCTCCTCTGGTGAAGGGCATGCTCAGTTTGAATTTTCTCATCAATACCTGGTAGGTGTTTATCTGATTTTTGTCTCACACACTCCTTAGGCCAGAGCACGTCTGACGATGTATATCAATGTATGTTAATTGCAATGGCTTCCTCACCCTTTTTTACTCTGCTTTTTTTCCTCTGGAAGAACTTTATTCAGCTTTATCCACCACTGTAGGCCCTGGGTTCCAATCAGAGCAGCAGGAGGAGTAAGAGGAACTGTCAACAAGGAACATGGGCCGGGTATGAGGAAGCCCTGACGCCCCTTTCCCAGTAAACCTGCACTTGTGATGGATGCTCTGGCAAGGCAGCATCTCAAAGCAAATCAGAGAGCACTGAAATCTGGAGTTCAGCCTGAATCTACAATATTTAGCACCCCAAATGCAAACGCATGACCCATTATTTACTAACCTGGGCCATGTTAACAAAGATAATACATAATTATTCCTGAAATAGTTCAATGCAAAGGTTCCCTCAGCTATAAACATAACACATTTCTCCCCTGTTTGATGTCCTAATTACAAGTATCACCGTCCATCTGAGTTAGAACTAGATTAAGGCTCTGCTTGCATTTAAAGTAGCTGTTAGCATTGCTTAATAGTTAGAGATGACTAATTGGCCATCATGTTGTGATGAATGAAGCTGACACAAGGCAGTGCATGAAAATTACATATGATTATTGCCAAAAATCAGGCTGAAGAATAAAAACCCATGTACACACACACCCCCTCATCCTGTCTAAGCCCTAAGGCTGATGTGGAACCCACCAGCAGCCCTGAAAACCAGGAGATGGGCCCATACTGCAGCTGGCAGCTGAATGTTCATCCCTGGCTTGGACTTGAGCATTTCCACCTTCTTCACACGTGCTGGGTGTGCTTGTCACTGCGGGTGTGAAAGGAGGTGCTTGTCACACTGCAGCTGGTTCCCTCCTCACCATCACCCCAGAGTCATCATCTTGTCACAGCCTGCAAGTTAAACGAGGTTTATCCAACTCCCCACCCGTCCCTCTTCCCTTCCAGGCCGTGGTGCAGCAGCCTCAGGGATGTGTGTGATTCCAGGTGCTGCTTTTCCGTGGAAACAGAAGAAAACAAGGCCCTGAGTGTATCAACTCATTCAAGGCTCAGTGCTGGGGAGGTGTCCAGGTTTAATCCAGCACTAACTTCTTCTTAGCAGCTGTTACAGTGCTGCTCTGAGTTTGGAATGAGAGGGGTGTGGATCACACACTGATATTTTGCGTTGTTGCTAAGTTGTGTTCATCCTAAGTCAGGGACTCTTTTCTTCTCTGCTCTGCCAGTGAGGGGGTTTATAAAGGGAGGGAGCAGAACAGGGACATGTGGGAGACACAGCTGGGACAGGTGACGTGAGCTGGCCAAAGGGATATTCCACAGAACAGAACATCATGCCCAGTGTATAAACTGGGGAGAGTTACCTGGGTTCGGGAAGGGGGAGTCTGGCATCGGTCAGCGGATAGTGAGCCATTGCGCTGTGCATCATTTATTCTGTCCCTTATTATTATCATTACTGTTATCACCATTATTTTTATTGTATTTTTGCTTTATTTTTGATTTTTCAATTGCTGTTACCTCAGCCTACAAGTTTTGCTTTGATTCTCCTCCCCATTCCACCGGGGTGGGCGGGCAGCTCGGTGCTGCCTAATTTCCATCTGGGCTTAAAGCAGGACAGAGGGCTGCGGGTACCAGTGAGCCAGGGACTGGTGAGAACAGGAGTCTCTTCATCATCCCAGGGAGAAAGCTAACGAGCTTACAGGCACGAGAGGCAGCAAACAGCCTGCTGCTTGTCCCAGCGTGAGAATCCCCCCTGGGGAAATCCACAGCACTCTTCACACGGGTGCTGGAGCAGCTCTGAGGTGATTGTGTGTATAAAACACCCTCGCCTCTTCCCAGCCTGGTATTTCTAAGGTATTTCTTTGACCTCCCCGTGGTTAGGGCTTGGCTGATAAAGCCTCTTTGTGTTCAGCCCTTGAGGTGGCTGCGTTTTGGCTCAGCCTGGACTCCCTCCTGCTCTGTTTGGAAGGCTTTTTGCCACGCCATGTTCCCAAGTGCAAGGAGTACTCAATGAAGTGCTGCAAGAAAGCTTTGCTCCTTTCCTGGAGCACAGGCTCCGCATTGAGTTGGTAACAATAGCACACTTGGCTGTCTGACCTACTTTCTCACCCCCTCCAAAACAAGCAGCGCTTCTTTCCCCGTCTCTCTCCGCTTCCCGATACAAATCTTAAAGATTAAACTTAAAGAACGTGCTAGTGAAGCTAAGAAAAGACATTGCTCTCCTCTGGCCCCATTGTTAGGACACTGATGGTTGCAGAAATCCCTGATTAAGGTGGGAAGCGGGGATTGGACCACTCCATGCAAAACGTGAGATAAAGTTTGCTATCTGTTCGGAACATGAAAACAACAAAATCTTCTTGGGAAATTTCTAAGCTGGTTCCCAGCTTGGATGTTCATCCAGGCAAATCTGGGACGTGTGATAAGAATCCATGGTCTAAATTCTACCTACTGCAGCAGCTCATGAAGAGCAATTACCGAAATGCATCACAGGAGGTAAAGTTTGCATAGCAGGGACTTAATTCTCCCCGGTGCATTGGCTCAATGTGACGAACCAGTGGACACTGATTGGTCCCAAATAAGTTTATGGAAAATTAGGGGGTTTTCAGTCGATTTTTGGAAAGAAAAAAAAAAACAAAGATGTGAACCCTTGCTGAGGGCCATCCTCAGTGTTGGTTTTTGAAATCTCTTCCAAACCACAGGTTCAAAAAAGGGGATGAGAAAAGAGGTCAGTGTTCCTATTCCTGTAAATATGCCCCACAGAAGAGTTGATTTAAACAGGATGTCGAGGCAAAGCGGAGCCTCCAGTGTCACATACAAGCCCTTATATCTACTGGGGCACTTTTTACTGGAGTGTGCAGGTGAGAAAGCAAAATGGACACGATCCCATATCCCTGGGGGCTGCTGCAGTCCGTGGCAGATGCCAGCCCACGTGAGATGCTGTTAACAATCCCAAATCACCTGAAAATTCATAAATCTCAAAAATTATCCTAATGGCAGATATAAATTTTAAAATTCCCTTGCTTCTCACAGTCCTTTCATGCATTGCTTGGCAGTCAGCTTGTCCCCAGGATATGAGGAAGGATCTGTGTTTCCAGGGTGGATGTGGGAGGAAACTGGCTTATCCATGAAAATATTGCCAATTGCACCTTTTATTTCACACATTTAGCCACTGAGATGAAACAAAACTGTGCAGAAAAACTAATTTCATCTGCTGCACAATACCATTATTACCATAATCTAGTCTAAAAGGGTGAACTTCACAGCACTGGTAAATAGATTATGGGAGTCATTTAAGATCCCGGAGCATGCCGAGAGCCTCGCCTTCCTGCAAACAAGGGATTACAAAACTAATGCTTCCCCCCTGCTAAGATCCACACACTTCAGCTCAGAGTTACCTGAGGGATAATGAAACACCTGAGTGCCTGCTCCTTTTTATCCTTTTTATTTTTGGGGGGTTTTTTTTGCAGGCTTGATCTTAAATATTTTCTGTCGCAAATATTTTCATCTCTCCACCCCCCACCTATAGCCTGGAACTGCATCTTCTTCAACATAACTGCAGGAGGTAACAGAGAAGACCTTGTGTGTTCCTGCCTCTGCCACCGGTTGCCCTGCCAGAGTTGAGAGAAACCCTTTCCCCTCCCTGCCTGGCTGTGCAGCACCCCGGGGCTCACTCTCTGTTTGTACAGCAGGGGCGCAGCTCTGTCAGAAGGTGCCTGCAGCTGAGCACTGGCCAGTAATTAGTACTGGCCACGGGCCTCCAGCTCCAGGCTGGCACATCATCTGGCAGCTCCACGGTCAGGATTCACTGCCCTGGCCAGACCGTCCCTCCCGGGACAAGAACCACAACTGCAAAACACAGGGCGAGTTGTGACAACCAGATGGAGACGTGTAAACACGCCGGTTTAGCCGGGGGCTACAGCTTTCCTCATTTCTCTAAATGGAATTGTACATTTTTAGCAAAAGCCTCGCTGCAGAAATGTTTTTCACTGTCCTTCCACGAGCCAGTATCACGTTGTACTTTCATTAACCTCTTACCCAGGGGGCGTTTTCCACACATCCTTCCCTCAATGGCGGTGCACATCTGGTACCTTGTGCTCACACTGAGCTTGTGGTTTCCTCACAGTTCCCTCCGTCCTTCCCCCAGCTCAGCAGGGGATCCTTATCAATCATACTTCATGCAAAGGTCAGTTCCTGACCCATCTGCCCTCAGCCACCCGCCATGTGATGAGGCATTAACACTTCTGTTCAGGGCTGCTGCCCCAAAGGGCCCCTGAGACCCAAGCAGGCTTTTGTGTGCTCACCAGGGTAACTTTTAGATTAAAGGCACAAATCAAAACAGCTGGATTTGGGCCCGTTTACAGACACTGCTCACTCCTGCAGAATGTATTGAGTGCAGGGTTGCCTCAGGAAGTTAAAAGTTTTTGCCTCCAACTCAAAATCTTTCAGGAGGGGTGTGATCTCCTCTGAAAAAGCCTCACCTGGAGGTTGCAGAACAGCACAGGTGAACTTGATAAAGACCTTTTATGCACCCTGCAGAAGTGCAGAGAGAGACTGCAGCTCAGAGCCGCTGGGTCCCAGCCACCTGACTTCCCCGAGTGCTGCTCCCTGTTAATCTTGTGCTGGAGATGATCCCTGAAGTACCAATCATGCAAAAATCGACTTTATGTTTGAAGGACAAATGCAAAGTCTGTCTTAATGTCCTTTTATAACACACACTCCATCACACCTGACACAACCACTCCTGTCAAATATTGTCGTTTAAATAGTGCTGTTGGTAAATGATAAATACCAGAGCATATATTTGGATAACCTTACACCCTGGAGAGAAGAGGGTGCCCTGGATTTATTGTTACAGTGTTTAATATTGCTTTATTTTGTCCAAAGAGAAATACTGGAGATGTTCATAAAGGTGAACCCTGTAAATCAATAAATACATTCTAGGTAAATCTGATTTTTAGCTGGGAAAGATTTTAGCTGCATTGCTAAGAGGTGCAGAGGGGTGGAAGCTGTTTTTTCCAAAAGGAGCATGGCATGAAGTGCTTTCCGCTCCAGGTGCCAGGAGGCAGGAAGCCTGCTGGCCTGGAATGTCTTCCCACAGGTTGCCAAACCCCCCTGGGGTTCAGAGGCAGCAGCTCACAGTGAAAAGCACGAGAAGCAGAGGGATCCTTCCAGAACACACCTCTGAGCTGGCCAGGATTTCTCTGTGGGAGATTCCCAGCTCCAGGCTCAGGAACCTGCTGGTGGCTGTAGCTGTGACCCTGGGGCAGTGCCCAGACTCCGCTGCCCAAGCCTCTCTCAGTGGCTGCACTGATTGAACGGGGGCTCTGCACACACCCCTTGTCAGCAGAGCTCCAGGGACGTGCTGGTCTCCCTGAGAAGCACTCGGACACTGGTTTCCTCTCCTCGGGAAGGCAGCTGGTCGACAGGAAGACTGAGGATCTGGCCACGGGCACTGCTGGGAAGCATCTCACAAGCTGAGCATTCCCGGCCAGATCCTCCCTCGCAGGGCAGGATCCCCTTTGCTGTGCAGTTCAGAGGGTGAAAATATGATTGTGAATGTGGTCGACCCCGACTTCAGCACCTGGTGACCCCAGGAGCAGAGGCTGTTGGCAAGTCTATCCCAGGAACCAGTGGGAGAGTTTCTGACTGTATTCCTACATCTTGTTTATGCTGGACTCCGCTGTTTGCTTCTGTGAACCGCCTTGATTTTGAAGGTTTGTTTATGGGTTTTTTTCGTTGTTTTTCTAATAAGCTGTGTGCTGCAATTTATTCTGTATCACAGAAACCAGAGAAACGTCTCTGAGAGAAAGACAACTCACGCAAAGAATTACTCAGACGTACATCCCATCCTGCCGAGCAGAACAATGATCGTGCCAGCGCAGCAGGGCCCGCTACAATCTGTAACAAGGCTGCTGGAGACAAGAAGGAGGTTGGACGAGCTAGAGAAACAAAAGCCAAACCCTCTGATCAAAGAATCGAATTAGAGACAAGAAAGGAAGAGAGAACTGGCTGACAGCCAACCAGCCACCCTGTGGGACTCGGAGAACACAATTTAATCTCTCTTTGCTTCAGCTGCCCATCCGTAAAATGGCTGTTGGCCACCTTTCCTGCTTGGGCTGGGGTCAGACAGTCTCTCGTTAGATGCCTGCATGCTTTTGAGCCAACTGGGTTCTGCATGAAGGTAAATAAAGATGAAATTCTTGAACACCAGCACAGTTAAATCGAATTTCTAAATTATTTTGTGTTTCGCTCTTCGCTGCCTGTGAGGTCCTAGTGAAGCTTTTTCAGCTGAGGAGATGTTCTGGATCTCTTTGTCCAGCTGATGAAGTCGGAACTGCGGCATTTGAGCCTTGCAAAGTCCCTTTCCTCTTCCTCACCCCTGCTTCTGTGAAACCTGTATGGGTTTACATCCCTTTTGAGACCATTATCCCTCCACCAAATGGGGCTGAAATGGGCTGAGATGAGCAGGAGTTGGTGAGTCAAAGGACACGCAGCTGCACAACCGATTTCCAGGGAAGACAAACTCAAAACCAAGCTCTCTGGAGCAAAGTCAAACCAGCTCTTTCCTCTCAATCAAGCAGTTTATGTCCTCTAAACAGTCCTGTCTCCTTTGCCACACAGTTTAAGTCCAAGAGCAATTATACCACCAGACAAATGAGAGAGGATCTGGTTTTGATTTTTCATTCTGTCTCCATCACCTCAGCTGTCTCAGTACACCAAGGACCCCGTGGCTGTGAGCTTAGACCGAAATATTTCAGTAGCATCTGAAACACAAATGTTAACAGGGAGAGGAACTATTCCCTGGAAGAGCTGACCAAAGAGCAGCGCTAATTCTCCATCACTTAGATCCAAACCAGAAGAGCATGGGAGGAACGACAACTTATTAGCCTTGGTGCAGAGGTCACCCATTGCACTTTTCCAAGCTTGACAATTGCAAGAGGCCAGAGCAGAGCCACCCACAGGTTATTTCTGACCAGATAACCCACGGGACTGACCCTTGCTCTCACAGAGTCTCTGTTGCACTTGGTACGAGCCCTGGGAGAGGAACTTGCACCACTCTTGGAGGCCATTAAAGAAATGCACAGTAGCAAACCCGAGACCCATGATCAAAGTTTCAAGCCAAAATTGTAACATTTACAGCAGCACATCCAGTCTGACCACAGGGGTTTCTAGCTAACAAAACAAAACACTCTGTCATCCCTTGTCCTTAAAAAGTTCACCTGCAACTCAATCCCTCGTGGGCTGCCCAGCTTTTCCAAGCAACCCATTTCCAGGGACACGGGACCTGGGTGCATTCTCGGGGTGATGGGCTCTAACACAGGGCTCTTTGGTCTGGCGCAGAGCAGGAGCCTGGCACTGAGCACGTTGATGCAGATGCCTGCTGGAGACCATTCATTGATGCTGAGAGCAGTCCAAGAGATCCTTAACCTCTGTCTAATGCTGTCACGCTGAATAGATGGATCGCCCTCGTGTTTGCAGCTTTCTCTGCCTTGTCACGTAATATCTTCAGGGGCCAGAGGCCACACCACTGCTCCCATCAATCCAGCTGCGTGCCCTGCCGTGTTGCATTAGCCCTTTCCATCTCTGTCAGGCTCTGGGAGGCAGTCAGGGATGTTTACTGATATCCACTGCGCAGTCAATCTCAGGCTGATCTCGGTTCTGTGACCCCTCTCTTTACAAATCACATTGGTTGAAGGCTATAATTATGGGTTATAATTAGAAGTGGAGTTTCATTTAATGGAGGCAGCAACATGTCAAGAGCCCCAAGAGTCCACCACGCTGCAAGCTATGATTCCTCCTCACTCCCCTCTGCTGCTGCTGCTGTTTTGGAGCACATAAAATGCCTCCTGCTCTTGAGGATGACCTAGATGCTGATGATGATCTTGCTTCAGATGTTGTATCTCCAACTAAGAAGTAAAGCTCCAAACATGAATTTAGCCCATCTTTACACCTACCAGGTCTTACAGGTCAAGGGATTGAATCCACTGGCTTTCAACAGTTCCCACAGTAGCTTTCCTCTCTTTTCTAAATAAGCCTGTCCAACTCCAAAGCACACCCAGTACATGGCCTTTTAATCCCTTCCCAGATTACAAAGTCAAGCAGACACAGACACACAGTAAAGTCCCATCTATATGAGGGTATGGAAGATGATCCAGCCTTTGTTATATTCATTGTCCTAAGAAAGGTTTGTTCTACCTCTCAACAACCGTCCAGTTGCAAACAAACTCTGGAGAAGTTCTGGAGACCCATGAATTTATCTGTCAAATGTCTTGGGAAAGATGAGGGGAGTCTTCATCTCTTGATCAGCCTAAACCTTTTTATATCCTGGTAGATTCCAAAGCCAACCTTTTCTGGACTACCAGTGCTACAAAGACAAGTCATCACCATGGAGCAGGAGTAAAATCCAAGGCAGAAAAAGCACCTGTGAGAAAGGTGACAACAAACTCACCTAGTCAGGACATATTCCTCCTGCACTGCACCACCCAAGTGTCCAGCCCTGCATCACCAGTGCATGGTGAAAGGCCTTGGCAGCCTTTTGGGTGCAGTCAACCTTTGGCCTTTCTGCTGCAGGCAGGAACAAGCCCTGAGATGACCAAGACATGAGTCCTTGTCAGACACTGGGGTGGGAGCAGCAATGACTCCTGCACCACCCGGGAAACAACAGTTACCTGAATGCCCTCACCAGGCCATCGTGCCACCCAAGTCCTGGCGCCCAGGTCCCCTCTGGGCACAGGAACCAACACAACTCAGCCACCCACAGCTGCCCGGGAAGCACCTTGTGCCAGCACAAGCCTCAAAAGTGCTGAGGCAACACTGATGGAAACAGCAGCAGTCAGACTATGGAAAGAGCCAGTAGGGCCTTTGTTCTGAGGTGGCTGCAGGACACAAGGAGCCAAGAGTGTTTCTCGTCAAGCAGAAGAAGCGAAGAGCACATTCCTAATTCAATTGGTGTCAACAGGAATTCAGCTCCTATTCAAGCACTTCAAGTGGTGAAACTGCACCAGGAATTTGCTTTGCAGCCTGGGCAAGGAGCTGATGGACTTGACATATTTATGTCCCAAGTGCAGCAATGAAGGGCATGTGAATACCTTTACCTGTTTGGAAAGCTTTGGGGTGTCTTTGGAGAAAGACAGTGAGAGAAATTCAAAAGACAGCACTGACTGCACCTGCAGTGGCAGTTGCTCTACTATTGTGCCTCTGAATAAAAGCCACAAAGGGAAGAAATACAGACACCACTGTCCAAGTGAGATTCCCAAGGGCTGTCTCATGAGGCACTGGAGTGATGCAACCTGAAAACGAGAAGAACACGCTGGGAAGAACCAACTCCAGAAAGGTGTTTCACTAGAGACCTGTCTTGCTCTGATGAAATCATTCCAGCCAACACTAGACTCCAATCAAAGGAGAATTTTGGAAGCAGCTTCCCAACCATCTTGTGTGATAATCTGGCTCTCTTTCCCTCACCCTGACAGAGCAGAGACTGGAGAAAATGATGAGGATTTTATAGCTCTCTGCGGTAAGCAGTTAATAACTCTCTGAGGCGATAGATCTGGGCTCCACTGCAGGGCTGGAATAATTCACAATAAAATATGACCTTTCATTTATCACTTTGACACTTAATACTTCCTGGTGAAGCTCAGGAAAGAGGAAGAGGAGGGGGAGAGGGGACAGCCCACGCTTGTGGTGAGCAGGTGCTTTCAGTGAACCCGGCACATGGTGAAGGATGGTGAGAGACCAACCAGGAAACACAGTCCTGGGAGCTGATAGAGGAACGGGGTGATGAGGCTTCAGCTTAATAAGGATTTTTTGGTTCATGATCATCAGAAGAGGCTTCTGAGCTCAGGTGGACACTGATGTTTTATAATACTGATAATACTGAAGGAAAATGGTGGGTGGCTCTTTATCCTCTCCTGTGCTGCCATCACCCCACTGTCCCCACACAAGGAGGGCTGGTGCATCCCACCATCTCTGTGGGAGCCGACGGCTCTCTGAGCTGCTGCGGCCGCCTTTGCCTGGGTCTGGAAGTGCCTCACGGACATACATCATCATGTCACTGCAGAGAGGCAGGAAAACATTGTCTGTGTACTTCAGGAAAAGAAATAAACCTGAGGCACAAACTTGTCTTGAGAGAACCAACATCAGTTTGCCTGGGGCGATCTCAAAGTCCTCCAGCAGAAGGGCGAGCCTTGCTAGGAACATGTCTTTGCTTCCCCTGCAAGCAAGAGCGATTCCCACTGAGAGCTGGGAAGGTGCCCCCACATCCCACCTAGCCCCAGAAAGAAATGGGAGCCCACCCTCAGAAGAAGGAAAGTAAGGCAGTGGGTACCCCTGGCAGGATCTGCTGCTTGCCTGGGGGTCACAGTGCCCTCCGAGGTGAGCGGCCGTGCCCAGCGCCGCGGGGCTGCCGGCAGGTTTGCTCCCAGGGCAGGCACTTGCTACATGGGAGAAACCTGCATCCCCTTGTAGTTTGTCTCTGCTGGATTCCCTCTGCCTCGGGCTGTCAGCGGACACAGCACAGACGCAGCCTTGGTGAGGCAGAGAGCGAGGCACAGCTTGCTGTGGCATGGAAAGCACGGCAGGTTGGTGGGAAGGAGATTTGCCTGTGGCTCCTTTCTGTGGCTGCTTTGCAGATGGTCTCTCCACTACCTCACATCTTCTTCAGGGCCTTTTTATCCACAGAGATGCAATTTCTCAGTCCCTTGCATCTACATACTGTGTTGGTTGATCAGGGGAAGAGACTCTCATTTCCCCCACCCTGAACAGGCCTGTAGCAGCTGCTGCTGCATTCACACAAAACCCTGATGCCACAGACCATGTGGGCCCCCAGTTCCCTTTCTCCCTCCGTGGCTATTCCCCTCAGAGCATCCTGGTTTTTCTGAAGAGCTCATCCCTAAGGCAGGGAGGTGGGGATAGTGCTGTGTGCCTCTAAACATTCTGGAAGTGTTTTAGCAACACGGGCAAACAACAAACGTTACCCTGTGCACAATATCGACTCAGTTAATTGGCAAGTGAGGTGTTGGACTGGCCTCCTGCTTGGCTTAAATTGTATATGCACCGAGCACTGTCTCCGCTCATCATGCTGTCAGTGGGAAAGGCTCCACACAGGGTAATCACAGGCTGCTGCAAACTCGGTGCTCGGTAAAACTGCAAATCAAGAGGAAATCGCAGACGAACACTGAGGGGAGGTGAAAGCGGGGGTGGAGGAGGCCAAAGCCTGCAACTGTGGCTGCTGCTTCTGGGAGCTGACAATTCCTGAGAAACTTCGTTGGGTTGGCCTGAAGTCCGTGTTTGGTGGCTGCAGGCAGACCCAGATGAAACGCACAGGAAGGGGTGAGTTGAGTTGCTGCAGGAGGGAGTCTCCTGTTGTTCAGCCCTTGTGCTAATGGGAGAGGGGAGGGCTGGCACTGGGAAGCAGCAAAATGGAAGAAGTGAAAGGCCACTGCCTTCTCACATAACCTTGGGCAAGTCACAGGAACTTCCTTTGCCACAGCTCCCACATGGCAAATGAACATTGGGGTCCTTCCCAGTGTGCCTCTCCCGCTGCTTACTGCTTAAGGACCAGGTTTTCTAAAGCAATATAGAGCCCTGGGGACACGTGTGTGTGGCCCAGGAGTATTTAAAATTGTTCTAAGCAATTATGTGCCTAACTCACTTGGGTCTTGTCCCATTTTGGTGCAGCCTCAGGCGAGCAAATGCCTCTCCAGTTCTGGCCCTTGGACTCTTTGAAGCAGCAAATTGTCTCTCACTATGAGTGTCTGCACATTTTTAAGTGTCTGTGTATGCACGTACACACACATCGCTGTCTGATGCTACAGCACAAGTAACCAAAGAGCTGCAGAGGTCCAAAACTAAAAGCTGTGTCCCAGGAGGTCTCAGAGCTGAAGCCTCTTTGCAGATACTTGTTGCAGGTGCAACATCATCTGAGCTACAAAACTGTGGATCTGATCCTCTTCCCACTTTGCACCCAGGCCACGTGAGGCTGTGCCTGTCTCTGCCTGTGGGCGGTCAGGAGCTGGGCACAGCCACACTCTGATGGCCCTGGTGCTGCCTGACCCTCTGGAAGGTGTTCTGAGTGCTCTCAGGAGCCAGAGTCACACAGAAGTATGAGCAGTGCGAGGGGGGGAAATCAGCTGGGGAGAAACAAAACAACCCACACACATACACAACTCCCCAGCATTCTCTGGAAGTTAACAGAGCAGGTTAATGCACCAGCTCCTCACTCCCCTTGCAGACAGGCGTTTAATTTATGGCAGCCAGAAAATCCCACACATTTGGAGATTACATCCCTGGTAGAAGTGGTGTCACATCAGAGAAGCACAGAGCAATCTGGCCACTGGGGACAGGGCTGCTCTCCACGATATCAGCTCCATTAAACTCCTCTTCCCCAGCTCCACATGTGCCAGAAAGCGTGGGGAGTTCAGGGCAGTGAAAGCTCACACGCTGGGCTCTGACAGCTGCTTTGGCTTGGGTTTGGGCATGTTTGCTAGGGAGGCTTTTGGACAGGGGTGTCAGCCTTTGTGTTAAGCTCCTGTTCAGAAAGGATGACAAAGAGGGGAAAAGGCATGTGGGTGAGAGCAAGCCACAGTGCTGGAGCCAGGCCACATGGCCAGCAGGCGTGTTTCATGTACAGATCAGTCCTTCCCTTGAAAGCTGCAAACTTAATTTATTAGTACAGGGCTTGCTCTGCCTCAGTGTGTGCCGTGTCTAACCCCAGTTCCCAAGTTCAGCTGAAAAGCAGACATTTCCATTAGTACTGCTCAAAACTCAGCTCTGTCAGCACTTCCACCACACGTTTGGAGGAGTTAAGTCCCCATAAAGCACCGGCTCCCAGCTGGAACACAGCACACGAGAGGGGGAGATACATCTGCATAAGTCCCATTAGCGCTTAAACGTTCCTTATCTCTTGGGCCCTGTAGCTGGAAAACACCTCCTGAGCTCAGTGCAGGAGCCAGCATCCTTCCCAGGTTTGCTCTGCAGACATTTGGCTGGGGATTCTACTTAAGGTTTAACTCGATTGGCAGACGTTGTTTTTCTGGGTGGCTTCTGTTCCAGCTCTAGGTTTCTGTAAAGCAACTGTGAGATGCATTGGCAGAGCGTGCTGGGTGTTAATTACCAGCTACAAGCACACCCTCACATGCAGTAAGATTTTTCATTCACGATCTGGGATGGAATAACGATGCAAGCAGAGCAACAGGTTGCGGGAAAGAGTTTTATCTTCTTACCTGCCATCGGATGGGGCGAGAGGTTGGGAGCCAGGTAGGGAGAGCAAAGCCTGCTGAGTGCCAGGGCAGCAGGGAGGAATAGATGTAGGGGCACATCAGGAGTGAAACCACACAGCTTCACGGGTGTGATCATCTGCTGCAGAACGAAGTGCACACTGGTGCACTAGGAAAGCCCATCCAGGGAATCAGGGGTACTGCAAATCCATGCAGAGTCACTGCAGATGTTCTGAGATCCTGGCTCCCCACCAGCCCTGCTGGTGCTCACAGCCCTGTATTTATGGCCCACAGTTCATGCATTCCCTGGATCCACTGCCTGCAGGCCAGGCGAATTTGGGAAGGCAGTACCTTAGATGAACTTTCCCTGAGGAAACAGGGGATCCATCCATACGGGAGCAATGAGAAAGCTCAGACTGGTTCGCAGCAGAGAGGGAGCTGCTTCAATTCCAGGCACAGAGAGGAAAGCAAGGAATAACCACAGCACTTCATCTACCAAATATTTCTGTGTCTCACATTAAATTGCATCTCTTCAGAGCCTGCATCTCCCTCCCCAGGAGTCAAGGTTGGGAACATCCTTCTGAGAAATGCAGAGAGGCAAAGACAAACGCAGAGATATTTCAGCTTCACTGGTGGGGTTTCAAGGCTGCAGCAGAATTTCTCTCTCCTCTCTCTTCTGCCCTTATCTCTAAAGCTCTTCATATTGGGCAGAGCCCAGCACCTTGTGAATCCTGGAGCAGAAAATAAACAGGGACCATCGCCAGCAACAAGATTCTTATTAGACATCCCTCCTGTCCCCATCTTGGAACAGGAGGAGGCAAATCTCTGGGAGCCTGCCAGAACACAGGGAAGGCTTTCCTTCAGATTCCTGGCTGGATGTTGAACTTCTCCTCCCGTTGCCAGTGTGATTATTGCCTAGGAGCAGAGAACACACTTCTCTCTGCCTTGCTTTTTGGCGGGCATTTCCTGAGTGCAGAAGGGGAGAGAGAGGTGAATAAAGCAATGGACAAAGAACAGGACCTCCAAAAGAAATAATGAGGCTGGAGTGAAGGTACTGCTGTGTGTGAGGAGCTGGAGAAAGGACAAGCTGTGCTCCAAGGAGCCTGCAATCAAACCAGATGAGACGGGGCAGGGGAATAGGCAAAATGAGATCCAGAAGGTCACTTAGGTGCTGCAAAGTGTATTGAGAGTCCTGAATGATCCACTCCAGCCTGCACACAGGGTCACTGATTCCAAAATAACCCACTCCAGCCTGCACACAGGGTCACTGATCCCAAATGACCCAGCCTGCACACAGGGTCACTGATTCCAAAATAACCCACTCCAGCCTGCACACAGGGTCACTGATCCCAAATGACCCAGCCTGCACACAGGGTCACTGATTCCAAAATAACCCACTCCAGCCTGCACACAGGGTCACTGATCCCAAATGACCCAGCCTGCACACAGGGTCACTGATTCCAAAATAACCCACTCCAGCCTGCACACAGGGTCACTGATCCCAAATGACCCAGCCTGCACACAGGGTCACTGATTCCAAAATAACCCACTCCAGCCTGCACACAGGGTCACTGATCCCAAATGACCCAGCCTGCACACAGGGTCACTGATTCCAAAATAACCCACTCCAGCCTGCACACAGGGTCACTGATCCCAAATGACCCAGCCTGCACACAGGGTCACTGATTCCAAAATAACCCACTCCAGCCTGCACACAGGGTCACTGATCCCAAATGACCCAGCCTGCACACAGGGTCACTGATTCCAAAATAACCCACTCCAGCCTGCACACAGGGTCACTGATCCCAAATGACCCAGCCTGCACACAGGGTCACTGATTCCAAAATAACCCACTCCAGCCTGCACACAGGGTCACTGATCCCAAATGACCCACTCCAGCCTGCACACAGGGTCACTGATCCCAAATCACCCACTCCAGCATGCACACAGGGTCACTGATCCCAAATCACCCACTCCAGCATGCACACAGGGTTACTCCCAAGCCCAAGCAGGATTCAAGCCAGTGCATTACAAAGAAGAGAAACCTTTAAGAAGAAACTTATCAGTTGCTATTATCTGATTAGATGACCCTCTTTGAGACACAGGTGTTAGAACATGAGAAGTATCACTTTTGGAAAATAAACAAACTCAGCCCCTGTCCTCAGTGTCTCTCTCTCTGTGCTGGGTTTTTCTCCCTGCAGCTCCAGGTCTCCTGAACTTTGCTGGGGATGCTGCCTATTTTTAACCTGCCTTGGCACTTATGTTATCGTTCATGTCAGAATGAGGCCAGGTATTAAATATATCTTTCCACCAAAACTTCCCAGATTTCGTTGATTTAGGCATTCTAGTGTGATTCCTACCACACTTAGGGAATGCTCCAGCACGAATGTCTCAGACCGGACCCCTGGCTCCGAACCAAGGGGAAGGTTCTGCATGCACATGGACACACCATGTGCTCTTGCCAGGGAAGCTCCTGCTCCTGAGGAGGACTATTTCTGTCACCTGCACGGTTCTTCCACTCCAGAACTGCGTTTTAGGAGCCTCAGTATTTACATGTCAGCTGCCCGGTAACATCTGCTGCAGTAAATCAATACACGGCATTAGCACAGCCCAGTGCCACATCTTCCCGTATTAAAACCTCTCTAGATTTCACAGCTAAGAGGAACTGAGAGGTTCCACGGAAATTCCTGGGGTCTTGTATAACATTTACCAGCCTGACAGGCTAATTGCCCTATAATTCAAACACAATTGCAATCTATACTGGAAGCGATTATATGCAGACGACTGGAGTGACTCTCATTTCCTCTATTACTTCTTCTGAGCCTTTTTTTTTTTTTTTTTTTTTTTTTTTTTTTTTTTTTTTTTTTTTTTTTTTTTTTCTGGTATCAATTCCATTGAAAAATAAGTCTTGGAAATTATTAACGCACAAACCCACATTTTATTAAACCTCATTTTAGGAGCTGCGAGTTAAATCCACATATAGATACAAAGGCTCCTGAGGAATCGCTCCTCCTGTTTAAGTTCTCGATACAAAAGCCTTCCTGCACTGCCTTCTGGGAATCGAGCCAGCCAAGAGCCTGAGAAACGGCGTAGTAATAAAAATGTAACATGATGTATCGTAAATTATACACAGGATGGGACTGATGAGGGAGGTGGTGAGTGTAATTGTCTTTCACCCCTTGCAAGGAGCTCAAACGCTGCCTAAAGGTCTCTTGCCTACAAGAACTTGGGAGGAGATTCCTTTGTGTGCTTTGTACCTGCGAGGCTGCTCTGAGGAGGTGGAGGTTGAGCATTCCCCGCTCCCTGGGCAGCCGGGGATGAACATCCCAACTCATTCCTCGTGTGCCTGCCCTCCACGGAAGTGTTATCCTTGGAGTAGGACGGCAGGAACCCCCACCACACACACACATACACCCACCCCTGCCTATCTGCCAGCCTTGCTCAGCAGTGAGATAACCCAGCTGTGCACAGACAGGAGACAATTAGAAATGCCCAACAAAAGGGATTTGTCTCTAAATTATTGTTTACCAAATGTGTCAATCCCTCGCAGCTTAATTTCATTCTTCCACTTGTTTTTCAGGAAGGATGAGGCTCTGGCATAGTCAGCAATCCTGTAATGAGGACGTTCGCCTGCTCCCTCACAGGCAGGAGGGAGCTAAGGAGGGATTTCAGAGCCTTCTCTTTTCAGCTTCTCTTCCCCAGACTCTCTCATGCTGGATGTCTCTCATTTGACAGAAACTGTTACAATATCATAGTTACAGCCATATGGAGATCAAATTTTAAAAATCTCAGCTGTTTCGTGGGACACAAATGAGAATTTCCCTCCTCCAGCCTTCCAGGCTCACCCACAGCCAAACAGTGTCTGCCAAACATCCCTCTTCCCTTTGCCTGCTGACTCCAGGGTCACGTCCCACATGTAAGGCTATGGCCTCCCACATCGTGCATCTTCCCTATATTTATATTCCCACGTTTCCTTGGCATTTCCCTCCCGTGGTGATACCAAGAAGCAGTTTTATTGCAAGAACTACCCACATGTGCCTTGGTGTCACCGCTGGCAGATACCAGCCAGGAGAGACACAAACAAACTCAACAGGAAGGAGGCTAAAGATCCTGGTACCCAGAGACTTCCATAGGACCTGAGCTGCATGGCCTGACAGAGGGATGTGAAGGGCTTTTAATCAGATCCAACCAAGCAGAAAGTGAAAATGGACTGGGGTTTTTTTTTGGAAAAAGAGCAAGTATGTTGAAAGACAGATTTTGGGGGGTACTATTTCTCTCCCAAATGTGTGAAAGTTTTTTTTTTTTTAATTATCTTTTTGGTTCAGAAACGCCAACCCTTTTTATTGCACCGGTTCCTCCAATTCAGCACTTCTCTTCGAGGCTGCTATTTTCAGGCTTCCTGAACAGCCTATGGAAAGTTACATGGAGCAAAATGTTCTTTCCGTTTTCAGTTTTGACTCAAAGGTTTTCGGTTTGCACCCCAAAGAAAAAGCTTTCCTTTGCTTGACTCCAACAAGAGCCTGTTCCTTGTCTGACCCCTAAAATACCTCCTAACCCTATTGCACAAATAAGAGCGAAGCCAGAGTCCAGGCTTAGGTGGAATGGTGGCTTGTTGGCCTCCACTGCAAGTCATCTGTGCCATGAGGAACATGTTGGCTGAGCTCTCAGGATCACAGGGAACATCCCTGAGCTCAGGGATCGCCAAAATTTCACTGCTTCCTATATGTTATTCCTTCTCCTGGAATCATTCCCTCTCTTTCATCGCTCTCTGCTTGCTGCACGCCTGGATCCAGCCCCCAGCCCAAGGCTGGAGGTCCTGCAGCCCCAGGGAAGGGAGCACAGCCCTCACATGGAGTGGGTTAACTGAACCAACCCACAGGGGCAGCCTTCAGGATACTGGGATTTAGGTCATTTGTTCTTTTCATAATCACAACCTCGGTCTATTCACTTGAGAAACACCAAAAGACAAAGGGATGACATGAGCTGTTTGAGGAACTGGTCACATAGGAAGAGCTTCTCAAAGGAGGTGGCTGAGAGGCCGTGCCTGTGGGACTGGGTAGAAGGAAATTTGGAGGAGCCATCACCTGGAAGTCAAAGGAGATGGTGGTGGAAGGCAGAGCAGATTGTTGTGGGTGAAATGCAGCATATAACGAGGGAGAAGGGAAGGAAGGACAATAACTCAAGCACAGCTCACTGCTCACTACAGAACCTGGGAAAGGCTGCTCCCCTGGGCCTCCACTTCCCTTCTCAATGAAGGAAGGGGAATGGTAATCCCACTGCCTTACAAGGATGTCCTGGGAAATCTCTCCTGTGTCATGCTGGTGGAATTCATTTGGTCGGTGCTTTTAGATCCCCCTTGCACAGAGAGTGTTCTACCCTGCAAAAGCCAGTGCAGGGTGGTGTTCAGGCTGCATAACTTCCCATGAAAAGGGTTGGGGTTTGCTCCAGGCTCCTTTTAATTCATGAGATCGATCAGCATGAGCTGAACTTGGGAGCTCTGCATCATTCTCTGAAGAAATGTCTCTGCTCCTGGCCTGGGATGTCAAACACCTCCAGCAAGGGGTATAAGCAGCCCTGCCCCCTCTGTGCCCCCACCCCCGGGCCCTGCTTCAGATGGAGGGAGGATGGAACAGCTCCTTCCTCACACAGGAATGTGGAGTGTTGTGCAGACCCACCTGCCTGGCAGACTGGGTGGAAGGATGATTTTTTTTTTTTTCAAGACAAAAGCTATGAAATAAGATGCACCATCCGGTAGGAGATGAGAATCAGCCTTGCCCGTCTGGGATGAGATTCTTCTTCACAAGCACCGGAGGGGTCTGGCAATAACAATTAAAGGCAAGACTCCTTTGGTGAGACTTTGGCCTGAATCTCCACCCCAGTCCTGCCCTCCTCTAGGCAGGAGTCCGCTCCCTGCTGCAGTCTCCGAGGGGGAAAACTGCAGCTGCTCAACAAGGCAGAGCCACACCACATCCCAGCTCAGGCCAGACGTGAGGAAAGGAACTGTCTCCTGCTGCAGCAGCAGTAAAAGCCCTTCACAATTGTTAAAGCCAGAGGGAAACTAATGTTTTTCTTTTTTTACAGCCCCTCATCCTCTGCCCTCCCTCCCTGGCTGCTACAAGACTGTACAAGACTGAGAAAAGCCAGTTGCAATTAAGCATTTTACTCCTAAATGCACGGCTCGGTTTGTAAACAGCAGTAGCCACAAAAAAAAAAAAAAAAAAAAAATGCAGCTCTCAGCAAAAGCAGCCCAGCTTTCCTCGAAAATATCACAGGTCTCCAGCAGGAAATGGCTCCTCTCCACATCATCCTGAGTCTCCCACGGCGCTCCCTCGCCCCTCCAACCCCTCTTTGCCCCAGATTTAGAGCCTGTCAGAGCTAATACGAAGAAGAGGATGCAGACACCGAGACATCCTGGCCTGGAAGCCGTTCTTCTGGAAAAGCACTGCAAAGCTGCTACTTTAGATAAATAAATAGCGCGTCCCCTGTGAGACATCAGCTGCAGAGCACCATCGTACGGTGCCTCCACTGTCATAATTCCCCACGTCCTTATTGCCCGACAGCCTCCATAAAGAGCCGGCAGCTTTATGTGCCACTTAAAACCAGCCTATTACCAGCAGCAAACTTCCCTCAACAAGTTGCTGTGTGCCCGGGCTCAAAAGCAAAGGAATTGGGTCTCAGGATGCTCCCCCACGGGCTACACGGGAAGGGAAGCAGGTTTTCCATGGACAGCAGAAACACTGACACCAGTGCAGTGAAGGGGTCCTGCCTCAGGTTGGGTTCAGCAGCATGACCAGGCTGCTGTGCCTGAGGGACACAGAGGATGCCAGTGGATGGCAGCCCCAGAGATAAAGCTTTTGACCTGCATTTGGGATCAAACTGGAGGAGCTGCACTGATTTACATGCTGCTTTTACCAGCTGCAGACACAAGCGGGTCCTGCAATATGCAGAGATCTCTGAACAGCAAGGGGAAAAGGTACCTAAAATTTCCCAAACTTTTCCAGCCTCGCCATACACAGGTCTGTAGTTAAACACAGTCATTTTTATTTTATTTTAAGACAGTAAGAAGTGATTCTTTTTCCTGTCAAAAAAAGATTAAAACACAAAACACAGGGGCAAGCTGATTGGCCCAAACTGTCCCATCTGTTTTATGGGTCAGGTTTTATGTGTCAAAGGCCAGAGTATTTGTTTTATTCTCAAAGAGCATATGGTTTGATTTTCAAAAGCTCAGCCACTCACCACTGGGACCAGTCTTCCAGAAAATCCTGATGCACAGCAGCTCGTCCGGTGCCACGTGGGAGAGTTTGAAAGAGCCCATCACCCAAGTTGGGCACTTGAAGTCCCTGGAAAACCTGCAGGAGAGCAGAACAGCAGGAAAGCACCTGCCTGGTGCAGGAATGTAATCCATCTACCCCAAAAAGCAAGGAAGTCTTTGAACAGAGGGAAAAAAACCCCCAGAAATATAATAAAACAGAAAGGGAAAAGAAAGGCAGGTCAGGGTTGAATAAATTTCCCTTTTGGTTTTAGTCTAGTAACAACATAAATGCTACTGAATAAATCACCAGCAGACCAGGGAGCTGAAATAATACCGGGGAAAACCTGAGTTGCCATTCATCACACTCCCCCTGACACATAATAAATGCTTCTCCTTCAGCCGGAATGAATTCGTGCGGTCGACACAGCGCACGGCACGCTGACATCCCAGAGCCCACCGATTATCCTGCCCTTTGCTCTCCAAAAGCCTCCAGTCCTGCCACCCAAGGTCCCTGCTGCCACTAATCCCCAGGACACTGGGGCCCGGAGCACCCCTAATCCCCAGTGAGTATGAGTTATAAAGTCTGTCATGAAAATAAAAGCCGTGGGAGATGCCGAGGTGGTAATCGCCACTTCCTCCCTGGCGGGTGAGCAGCAGAACTGGAAATGGCATTTCTGAGTCCCACTGCAGCGATTCAGAGCCCAGGCAGTGATGTCTCACTCTGCAGGACCCAAGGATGAACCACCTGTTTGGTACCACAACTTCCAAGGGAGCGCAGAGAGGGGATGACAGTGCAGTCACACACACCCAGCCCACACAACTCACCGCGAGCCCTTCACACCAACCACAGGCAAACTGCAGCCCTGACTCCAGCCTGGAATGACTTGAAGACCTTGGGCCGTAGCAGGAGAGTTGTGGGAAGCCGGGTTTATCCTTAGAAACCCAAGCCAGCACCTGCCACGGGTGTTATACTTCTTCTCTGTGAGGGAAACTGGCTCCAGCCAACATGGACCCAACTGTGGCTGCAAAGGAACAGACACTTGGGACCAAGACATGTGAGAAACCTGGGACAGCCAGGGCCCCATTCCCAGACCACCCTTGTTCAGGCCCAGGGGTGAGGGTATGATGGAAGAGCTTCCTCTGGAATCTGGGAAATGAGCCCAGCCCACCGCAACCCCCACAGAGCAGGGACAGCGGGTGTGCAGCCGATGGCTGAAGACCCATTTTTAAAGCCAACTGGAAGCAACCTTTACTGATGTTCTGAAGGTTTGAAACCATCAGTGGTGGATTAAATCCATTTCAGGGGGAAACACCGTGCCAGGTCTGAGTGATTGCCCAGAGAAAAGACGGAGTGATGTGAAAATGGGTGATAAATATTAAGAGACGGAGATGAGAGACATATAATGGAATGTCTGACACAGCCTTAATTACAGCCTTGCATATACTCTGAGAAAATATATTTAGCTGATAGCAGCACTGGGGGTTTGAGGCTTTCTACAATGTGTTTAGGTTAAAATAAACATTTATTTTAAGCATAAGCAAGTCATTCAACTAGTTCGTTTGAAGCTGAGGTAGGTGAATAGCTTACAGTAAATAATCTGCTACATGCATTTATTCAAGCTTCTTTTTAGCCTAAATTTCCTAAGAGAAGGAGAAAAAAAAAAAAAAAAAAAAAAAGGTCTGTTATGTTATTGCTCTGCAGTAGTCATTTCCTCCTAAAAACTCCTGAGTCTCCTGCCTGATTTCTCTGAGGTTCAGCACAGGAATAAAGGCCTTGGAAATGCTCTGGTCCTCCAAATTGCTGATGATCCCCACTCCTGGAACAGCTGCCAGAAAATCCAGGTTGGATGCCTTCAGGTTTCTTAAACTCATCTTTGTTGTTTATAACTCTCCTGACTCCTAACACAAATAACTGCTCCCTCAGATGGCCCAGCACCAATCCCAGATGGATTGTGGTCAAGACATCGTTTTCACGGTCGTGTCTCATGGCTCCTTTTCCCTTTTGCCCTTGGCTATTTAAAGGCAGGAATTTCTCAGAGTGATCCTTCCCAAATACCCAAACACTTCTCCCCAACAACCACTGCTGGTAATTATCCACACTGCCAGCTCTCTCCCCATCACAGGCTCTGCAGAGAAAAGGGAAGGAGCTCTGTGTGTAACAGAGTCCCTGCTCTGAATCACAGGTTCAAACTCGGCTCCCTGAGAGCGGACACCTCTTCCAAACAGCTCATGGAACAGCTCCAGCAGCTTCTCACCCACCTCTGCCTCTGGAACAGCCTGTGGAGCAGCTCACATCCCCTTGGTGGATGTGGGATCACCCTCAGCCTGCCCTCAGTGCACGGAGTTGGGCTCCACTCATGCTAGGCAGACAAAATACCCTGAATCATTTTCTGCATGGATGGATCCTGCTCTCCAGAAGGATGAGGAGGGGCCTCAGTGTATAAGTTCCCACTCCTGCAGCCTCCACCACAGGCAGGCAGGGCTGGGAAGGACTTGAGAGACATGCTGTCCATTCCACTTGCTCCAAGGCAGGAGTCTAAGCCCTCCCACGTTTGTCAGAGCTGTCTAACCTGTTCCCAAACACCTCCATGACGGAGCTGCCCCACTGCCCTTACAGGCCCTCTGCCCCTCCTTCATACTGTCACCTGCTGCCAGAGCCCTGCAAGAATAACGGTGTTTTTCCTGGGGAATGAGTCAATCTATGATGGGGGTTTCAATCCTCTGGTGTGCCAGGAAAGGTCAAACTCAATTCATCTGCTAATGCTGCTCCCTCTGTGATCTCCTCCAGGCCATGAGCTCACGCAGCCCAACCAGGACCACCACGAGGCATCACAGACTTGGCCCCAAACACCCACTTTTTGTCTTTCCAGACTTCCAAGGCTTTTATAGAGGCCTCCTGAGACCACTGTGTTCCTTCTCACTCCATCAAAGCAGCAAAAGGCAAGGAACTTCCTTCCCTTCTCCTTTCCAAGGTCTCACACCCAGCCCTTCAATGCAACAGGTTTTCCAGGAGGTTCATGCATTGTTAGCAGGCTCATCTTTCCACCAACACCAACCCAAAGAGCTCAAGACACTGAGATCCAAGTGCCAGATCCAAGACACTGGGATCCCAGTGGCAGATCCAAGACACTGGGATCCCAGTGACAGATCCAAGACACTGAGATCCCAGTGACAGATCCAAGACACTGAGATCCCAGTGACAGATCCAGTCTGCAACACAAGCACAGAGCCCAGGGAATCAGCTCGTGTGCTCAGCCCCAGCGTTCAGCAGGGCTGGTGTATCAGCCCAGGCAGATGTGGAATGTGGAGAGCTTGGAGATTGATTGTGCTGCTGCCTCTGCCTCCCCAGAGGTGCCACCCAGCAGAACGGATGTCCTGCTTTGCATAATGCTTGTTCTGGGAATGTTATTAACCTCATAGATCACTGGGAATGCACACAGCTCCCGTTCAGGGGAACACCAGGGCCGTCCCTGTTCCATCTACTTCTACAAACAGAAACAAGCACCAGTTAATAAGCAGGAGGCAGCTCGTGCCTTTAGAGAGCAGGGGTTTGTGATGATGGTTTTTTCCCTTTGCAAAAAAGATAAATACACTCCAGGAATTTCATGCCATGGATTTTCACCTCTTGTCGACCTCTCATAAACCAAGTAGGGTCAAGCACTGGTCAGTACATGGTTGGGGTATCTCAAGGGAAAACAAAACCCACAGTAGAGGGGGAAGAGAAATCCTTGTGACTTGGTTGTTAAGGGAGTAACACTCTTCTCTCTGAGCCAGCCCTGAATCCCCATTGCAGGCAGGGTTAAAAAGGCAATCACAGCTGCAGAACTTTCCTTCTCCCCATGGAATACGAAACTGGGGTGAGCTGGCATCTTCACAGGAATCAAAGGGAGTTAGAAACAAGAATTAAATGGCAGTCAAGCATTTGAGCTCCTTTAAGAAAATACCAGCCTTGATCATAAAATCTGGTATCTGTCTCACTCTAACAGGTATTAGCCAAGGGGCAGCTGTTTAATGCTCCACATAAAAGGCATTCTAGCCTACTTCTTCCCCTAAATTTAGGCAGCAATTTTGTTTCAATCCAGTATGTTTGCTCCCCCTACTGAACTGTCCCACGTGCTCAGTGTATGTTTCCCAACACAGTTCCTGCACTGTCTGAATTTCCCTAGTGACTAAAATGATTTCTGTGTTCAGCAGCCTGTAAAGCACTTCGGAATCTTTCAGATGAAAGGCCCTCATCGAAAAGTGTCTAATAAGGTTCCATTATTGTATCATTTATTCTCATTATCGCTAATAGCAGTGGTTGTATCAAATGTTCTCCCTGTGATCCGAGCCGACTACCCAGCAAATACCCCCGGCCCTCAGAAGCTTAGGACAAAGAAGGCATCAGGGAATAGGTGTCCAGAGTTCACTCAGCTGTTCTCATCTCCCCATATGTCCTCTCGGCTTCTTTGAAGAATTTAATTAGGAGCCTGTGGAACAGCATTCCAGAGCCTGGAACAGATCCAGAGGTATAAAGGACAACGGTCAAACTGGGACCTTCCGCTCGTCGTGGAGGTTTTTCAGAACTGAGATGCAGGAGACGCTCCCGAAGGAAGCCGGAGAGCAGGTGGTGCCCAGGTATGGGACACACAGCAGGTCCAGCAGGGAAAGGGGATGGTTTGGATTCGTCAGGCTCTGGCTTTGGGGGTTACCCCTGAGCAAACAGGCTAGTTAACATCTAGGGTTCAAGGTATGCCAGGGAGTGAGGCAGCGTTTCCATGAGAAGTTGAGGGTGGAGGAAAAGGAGGATTCTGAATTTAGCAGCAGTAAAATAGGGCAGAAAGAAAATTGGGCAAAATGGGGTGAAGAGGGAATGCAAAAAGCAAAGGAGGGGGGAAGAGAATGAAACGCACTGCTAAGTCACGCTGCCCTAGGAGCAGAGTGCAGAGCTGCAGAACTAATTGCCCTAAACAAATACATGAACTAAAGTTGGGTAGGATTTATAAGCAAGAGAGCTACAGGAAGCAGCAGGAGGAGTGGTGTTTGGATGGGTAATGGGAAGTATTTACAGTGTTGGTAAAGCAAGCTGACAGGCCAGAGAAGCCTTGTCATCATTTAGGGCAAGAAATAAAAGAGGTGACAGCTGTAAGATCTCTCAACACTTAGAGAGACTGAGAATGAGGGATTTCTGCACCGTTCCTGCTCTTCCCTGTGCGTCCCACGTGCTGCAACTTCAGTGACTTGCACTCTATTCAGACATTTGTAGCCCCACAAATGTCAAACTTTACAGCGACAAAAAAGAGAGCTTGATCCAGGGGCCAGAGAAAACAGATGGGTAGGAAGGCATTTTGGACCTCTGTCATTCCAGGGTGACGAAGACCAGGAAAAATCAATTGGAGCTGGATTTGATGCTGGGGCCTGGGGACCCTTCAGGCAGTAGCAACGTTTGGAGAGAGTCCAGTATGAACCAAGAAGTCAGTTTTCAGATTGAAGGGGGAGAAAGACCAGGGACAGTTGACTTCAGATCCAAGGGCACAGGTAAGGTACAGAGATGGGAGTGGTTCTGTGTTTCCTAAGAGAAGGAGAAAAAAAAAAAACTAATATCCAGTTTCACAGGCTGCTGAAAACTCATTTTACTTGAGCATTAAGTGATAGCAAAGAGCCTGAGTTGTGTTTTCATTCCAGATCATGGTTTGTTTCTGAATAAAAGTGGAAACCATCAGGTTTAGTCTTGGATGACGCAGGAATTCCTTGTCAATTTATCTTCACCAGAATCATTCAAAGATGACCCAGTTTCCAATGCTTCTCTCCAGTTCCAGTAGCCAGAAAAAAGGCCCAATATACGTGGCACCCCCATTGTCAGGCCAGATGAGATCTGGTCTTTAGGGACTGGCAGGAAGAGGAGGACACTGTGCCCAGCCAGGAGCTGACAGGTATCCTCTTTACACCGTGACACATCTGAGCACCTCCACGGAAATCTAAAAAAATACGCTTTCAAGATCTTGTCAGAGCTGCTCATCACAAGTGCTCTGATTAACAAGCATTACTGAACAGCAGCTACTTTGTCCCTTTGATCACGGCCGGTCCTCAAGTCATGGATGAATTAAATATTTAACAGGCTGTGTGACAGCTCAGGACGGCTGATCCATCACAATGGTCCTGGAAGGGCCCCAGGTACCTCAGAGCAGTCTGCAGGCGCAGGAGTGAGCACTGTGAGGGTTGGCAGCATCCTTGGCTGCTCTCCAGAGAAGAACTGGAGCCACAGGCTCTGCTGCCCCACGACCTGGCAGCCAAAAAGATGGATCTGAGCAGAATGGGAGGATGTTAACGCCAGGATTTACGCTTTCCCAGAATGTACAGTATTTTCTGGGCTGACACACCACTGAGAAGGGGGTTTGTTGCAAGACTTCCCCAGTATTCCATTGTCTGTGTCTCCATATAATCCTGGACCATAAGAACTCAGGGCCACGCGGAACAATTCCGAGGCTACAAGTCACACAGACAGGCAAGGATGGTGACTAATTCCCAGCTCCCACATGGAGAAATGCAGCTTTGCACAAGCAAGAAAACACACTCTGCTTTGTATATGGAAAGAATGGTCCTTCTTGCACACTGCGTCCCAACTCCATAGGTTGGATGTGTCTGGTGCTGAACTTCGGACACTGAACCTTGGGGTGCTGAGAACTCCAAGGAAAGGACTGGCACAGGATTTGTGGCTATGATGAACTCCTAAAATGCCTTTGGTACCTACTGTTTGACAGCTCTGTGATTGTGAATATGGTCTTCTGGCTCATCCTCAAAAAAAGAACAGAAGACAGGGATTTTGGTTACAAGCAGTAGCACTTTAATTGCAACAAAGGCCCTGCTAATTTAGCAGAAACCCTTTTAGCTCAGATAACTGCTCTGCTAATGAAATCAGAGCCATCACCACTTGTGGCTCCCCATGGTAAAACCTCTGTCCTTTCCAGGGAGTGAATTTCACCATGGCTTCAGACAGAAGTTTTAATGGGCTTTAGCAGCCTTCAAGAGAAAGTGCTTGAAGGACAAAATAAATCATCTCTCTTACTGTGCTGTCATAAAATCCCCTTTCCCCTTTAATATTCTTCTTGCATCACCTTCTAGTTCCACCTTCCCTCTTTCAAAGCTTGGACTTAACTTGAAAGAGCAGATCAACCCAAGGGGAATAAAAAAGAGCCCTCCCAAGTTTCCATTCCTCAGGTCTAGGATTTGGGAGAGCAGAACACCAACACAACTCTAATCAAGAAACCCATCTCTCCTAATGCGATGGGGAGACTGCTGTGACAGCTCTCCATGGGAAACATTTAGGGGAACCAGCTCCCTCTGCTCCTCTTAATGCTCTCTGCTGCTCTAGTGGGACACAGTGTTGGTTATTTTGAATTGGCTTTGGCAAAGGTTTTGGCCTTCTGAGTGGGGGGGGATCTCCAGCAGCACAGGGGCAGCGCAGAGGGCTCCATAACCCTGCTCTGCAGGGGTCATCTCCAGGACAAGTTCTTGGAAGGATCTAGCTGGGCTGTTCCTAGACCTCAAGTGCTGCAAGGCATAGGAAAACGTGTGGATATCCAGTGCAGTCCATGCCAGACTGTAAAAAAGACAAAAATAAGGCAGCAAAGCCACCTCTGCATCCCAGCTTTTCTTCCAGCAATAACAACAGAGCTAAACTGGATCCCAAGTGTTGGCTCGTATTTCCAAACACTTACTAACTATTGCAAAGAACAAGTGCCTGAGGGCTTGGCTGTATTTATGCTTTTGCTTGTCTTTAATAAAAGCTGCATTTATAATGCATGATTAATTATTTTGCACAAGTCTCCCTTTTATGGGAACCTGTGAAATGTAAGTGATTTTTAATACCACCTCGCAGACATCACTCCTTCTTCCCACCCCCATTACCATTAATCCACACTGGAGAAAGATGTAACATTTGTCACTGGTTTATTATGAAGTGCAATGCTGCAAGTTATTTATGAGCTTGCTATTTATTGAAATATTTGTGGGTAGTTTTAGCACTTCAACTCTAGGGTGAGAATCAGCCACATTTTACCCACTGCCTGGCAGAACCTTCTGCTGTTTAACCACTTCCCTCCCACTCTCTGGCTGTGCCCTCACAGCAGTCACCCAGGGATGTGGTTTAGGGCAGGCTCTCACCACCGTCACCACCAAGGGACAGGACAAGTAAGTTCAATCACCTCTTGTTCTCTGTATGTGATGGATGGAAAGGACACGGAGGCAATGGGCAGAAATACATTGTTGTAATAAGAGCAGAGAGGGAACAGGAGCCAGTGCACAGGGCCCCAGCTGCCCGTGGAGGAGCAGGAATGAATCTCCTCCATTAAAAGGTGTGGAATTATGAAATACGTGGAAGCGTTAGACTGTGGGGTTCAGACATGCAAGCTGTGGAGACTTAACAGTCTGTTACCCTGTGTTATCCAAGCCACATAATCTTCTACAGAAATGCTCCTTGTCCGTGGCAAACACGGAATGAACTCCCATTACTCCACGACGATGGAAGAAATCCATCGAAATCCAATAAAATGGGCCAAGCAAAGAGACTCCAAGCTTAGGACTGAATGCTCAAGGGGGCTGTTAAATTTGGGGACACAGCTCACAGGGACACATGGAGGCTGTGGACAAAGAGAATGATCCGAGCTGGAAAACTCCACACAAAGCAGAATATTGCCGTGGCCGAGCTCAGCGAGGAGGATCCGCTTTTCCATTTGCTTTTTCATCAACTGCAGCTACCTAAGCAGCCAGTTTTTCAGCACCTGAAATGCCTTGCTGGAAACTGTTTACAGCACTTAGCACTTTGTGCTGTGATCTCTTGCTGAAATGAAAGCCCATATTTTATTAAGAAGAGCAGGCACTTTGCAGGCACAGCTTTATTTCGCTCCTGCACCAGCTCCCCCGTGCAGGCAGGACGCACGGATGCTGTACAGGCCTGTGGTTTGCTGCAGGTAGAGCTCTGGAAGGGTGTCAATCAGAAGGACACAAATTCTACTCGAAAGGTTTAATAGCCGTGGGCAGAAGGATCTGAATGTGTTTCCTCTCTTTCTATACGTTTCTGTTCTAATCCTGCTGTGCCTGTTAGTGCTCCTGTTATGTTAGTTGTATTTCCTACAACACCTCTTCTGGCAGCAAATGCTATTCCTTCTAAACAAGCCAGCTTGATTTCGATAAAAATTCCATGTTTTAAAAGAAGTCTGCTGATTGGTAGCATTTTGCAAAAATCAAAACAAATCCAGGAACTTTGAGGTTTGCCTTCAAACTACCTTTTATAGTAAATAATTCAGGAGGGGAGGACCCACACTCCCACTGCATTTGTCAGAGCAAAGCAGAGGCACCTGTAATTTGTGAGCAGTAAATGCTCTGAAATGCCGTGGCAGAGCATTTGGATATGGCTCCCTGATTGTTCCAAAGAGAAAGAGAGGCAGAAAACCACTCAAAAGTCTTTTAACTCCCTATTAGCAGACCTGTTCCCACCTGCTCCTGCTGGCTCCTAAGCCCCCTTCAGAGGGTCAAACAACGTGAAACCTTCACTCAGCAGCATTTTGTCCTGCACCACGCACCAAGCTGGGTTCTACCGATGGGAAGTCGGAGTGATTTCAAAGTCATCAGAGCTGGTACAGATCTACTGAGGCCTGAGTGAAGAAAGGCCGTGTTTGATTCAGCCTCTGTGGTTGCATGGCCTCCAGCTGGAGTTCAGGAAAGCAAGTTCTCCACAGTGAAAGCAAAGACCAGCTTCTCTGCATCAAACACTGGGTGTCAGTCCTGCCTCTGCTCCTCCAATCCAGACACGTCTTCTTTCACACTGTGCCTCATTTTCCCCGCTCTGTAAATCACACCTTCCTAATTAAGCATTGCTTCAGTGCCCAGGTGTGGCTGAGGTGCAAAGCACAAGCTCCAGGGCCTCTTTCCCCACTGCTCCTGAGAGGCAAAGTGCAGAGGCACCAGCAGGATGCTGGGCACGGTGACACACCTGAGAGCTTCTGTCGGATTCCTCCAGCCACCAACAGTTCTCTGGAGCTGCTCAGAGCGGGGAGGTGGGGTGAGCTGCCTTGCTAAGAACAAGCAGGATAATAAGCCCACCTTAATGACTTCAGAGGGACACAATCTGACCTTATCTACATGCAAATTGTGGTGTCTTCTCCCCCTCTTGGAGGGCAGGTGAGCTGGCTTTAATGTTCGTGGTAACAGCAGTGCATTTGCATTCCACCAGCTGCTTTTAGGAACTTCTCTCTGCTTTGTTCAGTGACTTGGGCTGTATTTAAAGCACAAAATCCCTTCTGAATAGAAAGCAGCTCCATTTGGCTGCCACCTGTTACCGACTCACCAGAGCCTCGGGATATTTTCAGACACTGGCTCCCGCACCCTTTGTCGGCAGCGTTTGACTCCTGGTTCTCCATCATCCGGTTGTATTGGCATGGAAACCAGCCTCTGATGCTGAGGAATCCATCTGTTCCCGCTGTTCCCTCCTCACCTGAAGTCAGGCAGTCCTACTTACGTGGTTTGGGTGCCTGTGAGTTGAAAGAATCTAAGAAGTTGGAGGCTGGGATTAAAAATAAAATGAAAGTGAACCGCAGATGTTCTTCCATCAGGCAGCAAGCTCGAGGTGGTTCCCTGCAGAAGCAGACCTCAAGTATCCCAAAAGCTGTGTGCCACACCATTTTTCTTTCCCAAATTAGAGGTGAAATACAGCAGGAACTCAGCAGGATCTGCCCATACAAACAACTATGTTCTCCAAGGTTTTGCAGAAAACAATATGTTTGTATAGACATATTCTTGCCAACCCACAGTAAAATCCACATCCTCTATAAAGCTACGGAGCTGCCTTCTCCATCACCTCTTTCCCCATTTTTCTGAAGCTACTCCAACGCTTATTGAGGACCACTTGACCTGTCCCAATTCCACCAGCTGTGTAATCTTGCTTGCTGCTATCTCAACCAGTCTGCAGTTTGAATGACGTTTGGATGAACTTCCAAATTTGGGGCATTCTGCTCCTCTAGTCTGGCATTAATCTTACACATGGATCCACAGCCTTCAGAGGAAGAAAGTAAAGAGGAAGTGAGCTGTATTTTTAGAGGAAAAAAAAAATTGAACATCATATTTTTATGCAAATAGCTTTAAACTCTGAGTAGGGGCAAGAGAGAATATAGGAGAAGAAATCCATTTAAAAACTGTCCTGCTTCTATTATTTTCTCCTTTATGTTTTCACTGTGGCTTTAGTGGCTCTTTAAAGATGTACTACAAAGCTTTTAATAAAAGCCAGAATGAAAGGCAGAATCCTCTTTAAGATCCTAAATCAGTCTTGCAATACGTGTCTAGACTCACACGTTACTAATACATTAACTTTTTAGAAGCGAGATATTGTAACACCCAGTAATCCCTTCAGCTTCTGGTGAGTTCCCTGTCAAGGAGGCTGTGTTTCTGTTTGGATGGGAAGCAGCAACATTAACAATGACCCCTTCCAGAGAACATTTAATAGGCAAGTCGATCACTCAAAGTACCTTTCCTTTGTGCCTCTCATTCATCTGGAGACCTTTCCAGCACTCCATGAGCACTGAGGGTATGATTGCTCTGCATTCTGCAATCACTGCACTCACTGAACAAAACATGCAGGGCTTTGGTCCTAGTGCTGGGAGCAATGTGCTGGTGTTGGCACTGATCCCACCAAATTTAGGGTTACACTTCTCCAGCAGCAGCCATTCCGTCTTCACTGAGCAGCAGCAATTTCCTCTGGTCACAGCTATGCAGTTTCTCTTCTCCTGCAATTCAATTTTCACTGCAGCTGGCTTTCAAAAGTGTATGTCCATGTAAGCTTTTCTCAGTCACAATAACATATTCTCCTATAATTTGCACTTTTGAGACTTACCATCGTTTCTTGTTTGCTTCCAGGCCTAAATGTGGCATCTACAAATAATCTATCAAGAAAAGGTAACCAGCAGTCTCTGAAGGAGTGTGGATTTGTTTTTTTCTTAAGAAGACCCAACATTCTCTGTACCAAGCAGTGCCTGTACCTCATCTGTTTCCAGTGGAGGTGCCAACCCACTGATTCTTCTGATGGCAAATGCCAGGGGCAAAACAAGAAGTCACTGAGAAATCACCTGGTTTGTCTGGAGCTACAGAGAGAAAGCGGCTGTAACTCAGATCCCCTGTGATCCCAGCTCCATATCCAGCCTCCCCACTTCCCACACAACCACAGGCAAATCACTGCATCTCACTGAACTCCAGTTACCCAGCTGTGAAATGAGGTAAGAAGAGCTTTGTTCATCCAGGACTTTGTTTGGCAAAGTCTGTGGGGTGCAGACTCTTGCTCTTCCCTTGTATGTACCACAGTTTTATTTTATGAATAACCGCCAGATGCACTGCATGAATCCACGACCCCAAAGACTTAAGAGAGGTACCTGTAAAGACAACAGAGCAAGTGTGTTGCTCTCCTGCATTGCCCAGATCCTTTGGATGCAGACTCAACTTCTAAGCTTCCCAAGGCTGCAAGCAACTGCCCCAGCAGCCACAAAGCTCAGGAGCCCCAGGCAGGCTGTGGCTAAATTTAGATCCTCCCTTCTGTGCTTCAGCTGGGATTTCAGATTGATTTTGTTTCTCCAGTGCAGTCAGAGCTGCTCAGAGGGATCCCTTGTTTCTCTGGTTAGTTATTACCCTCCTGGAGGGAGAAAGGGCCCTGTTTGTACTGGGAACACCTGACAAGCTGCTCTGAGCAAAACGGTGAATGCCAAGTCCCTCCATCAAAGCAACAAGGCCAAACCCCCTCTGTGTGCCAGCAACAGGGAGGAACCACGTGAACCCATCCCTGGCGCTGAGCCTCTGAGAGCAGGGGAAGGGCAGAAATCCTGACCCAGCACCAGGAGAGCTCCTCAGGTGTGCTCCAGGTGCTTTGTGCCAAGTCCCGCTGTCCCTCTTCCCACGTCACACAAGCCATTCAGAGCCCACATACACGTGTAACCCCCTCCACTGCTCCAGGTTTGCCCGCAGCAGCACTTCCAGCAGGACTCAGTCATCAAACCGAAGACTTGTCCCTTGCCAGATCAAAAAAAGCTCAATGAAACCGAAACATCTTTGCCCCGAGGCCACTTGATGCTTGCTTTAACTGCATCACTCCATTAAGGATGATACAATTTAAGTGTGAATGTCTGGTTTGCATTAAGATTGATAGCAGTTAGTTAGCCATATTCCTTGGATATTAACAGCAGAGCTTTATCCTGGTGATTTCTCATTGCTCCTAACAAGATGAAGGGCTCCAGTCTCAGCCAGCAGGAAAACAAGTTTGGCTGTTACCAGCAATTAAATAGCCAAAAAGAAGATAACTCTGCATCAGTGTTAAGCAGCCTGACACCCATTAGATGTATTGCTTTTCGGGATCCCATGCACACTTTACCCAGGTTTCAACCTAAGCTGTGAAACATTACAAAGACAATTAAAACACCATAAGCAATCATGTGTGAATATTCCTGAATGCAGCTACTAAACAAGAGACAATGACAGATGAGCAAAGGAAGAAATCATAGTTTAATCTAACCTTTAATGGGTGTTTATTAACTAACTGATTACCCCAATCTAGAACAAGTCGCTTGTTACAGACTGAACTATATCCCAGCTTTTGCCATGTTGCATCCAAGGCTCAACGGAGACAGCACTCAACAGGTTTATAGGAAGTGAGAATGAGATACACATACAGACTGGACACCCCTGATCCTACTGGAACATCCTGTGCCAACTAAATGATCTGGACAGAGGCCACTGGCACATATTGCAAAGTGGGAGAGCAAACCAAGGAGGTGGTGTAAAAAATGTGGTCCACCTTAAACAGTGGCAGTCAAACACCTCTGACCCTGCTCTTTCAGCCTCTGAGACAACCAGGATGGCCTTTGTCCTCAAAAC
Organism: Oxyruncus cristatus; assembly: GCA_013399855.1. Taxonomy (NCBI): domain Eukaryota; kingdom Metazoa; phylum Chordata; class Aves; order Passeriformes; family Cotingidae; genus Oxyruncus; species Oxyruncus cristatus. The sequence continues at coordinate 855,282 of VXAY01004701.1, read as the reverse complement.
TGTAATCCCAATCTCCTACTCAATGATGCAGTTGATCAGCTTCAGTTAATCTGCAACAAAGCCACAGCAGCTCTGGGTCCTGCTCTCTAACTGTGGCCACAGCCCGGGCCTGGGAGAGGATAGATGGCTGTGCTTAACTGCACATTAGAGTGCGTAAGTGCTGAACGGGAAAGGGTCTAATCTTACATCCAAACACCACAGGGATTGGGGAGGAATTTAACTGAAAAGAAAGAGCAGGGTTCAGCCACCTTTCACCCTCCTCTAATACGCTCTGCCTTCCCAGACAACTACTTCTGTTCTCTCAGGGGTAAGTCAACATCTTGCTCGGTTATTTTTAATCCTCCTCAGCCGCCCGGCTGGACAACTGTATTTGTGGATAGTTCCCCAGGCAGGCTGAAACACACTCAATTACTGAATCCTTAGGTCTCAGACTCAGCTGCTGCTTCTCCAGAGGTAACCCTGTCACTGCTGCCTCGGGCCTGACACACATTTCTTCTCACCGGAGCTCACTTCATTAACCAGGCAGTACCTACCTCTCCCTTTATTGCTTCCCTCTGTGCCTCCTTGGGTTTAAGGTTTTATCAGAGCAGATTGCCCACAGCTGACTTAATGCTGCCACAAAACGGGCACTAATTGCATGGCCATCTGGAATTGAGCTCCTGGTCTCAGACCTGTCCAAGTGTCTCTGCACAAGGCAAAGTCAGTTCCTTTGTGTCATTGCCTTGACATTGGCCTGCAGTCTGAGATGGGGGCTCAGCCCTGTCCTCTGTTGATGGAAAAAACATAGGAGGGAGACGAATCTCATTTGCATGAGTAACCACCCACCATGCCAGGCCAAATATTGTCATTGTTTTCATTAGAAGATTAATTTGTGCTTGGAAAGAAAAGATTAAAGTGAGTTGTTTTTACTGCACAGATGGAGGAGGAAGAAAATTGCTTTTGCTGTGTCTTCAGCAGTGGATTCACCCTCCCCACATCCCAGTGCTATACCACTAACTCATGGTACTTGGACACAAACAGGACACCCTGGGATAACAAACAGTCCCAGATGGCCTGTGTCTGCAATATAGCTCATGTCACACCTCGATGGATTGTCTTCCACTCAGATTTGTCTCCCAAAAGGAAAATGGTTAAAAGGTAATATTCTGGGGTATTTTTTTCATTTAAAGAGAAAAAAAAAAACCCAAAAAACCCCGTGATTTATATTAGGGAGGAAAGTCTGGAAGGGCACCAGTCCGTTTCTGCAGTTGTACATTCAGAGACCTGATCAAGCACTGGTGTTGGCTGAGGCATTGTGGCAGCTCTAGAGGCATCAGCCCTGTAGTAGGGCAGGTACCCACAGCCACTCCCAGGCCAGGCCAGCGTGAGGGAGTCACTTTGGGGCTCATGTACCCTCCCTTTATCCTGCCAAGCATGTGAGCTCTGTACATAGTTAACAAAGTCCCTGTCCCCGTCACCTACTAAGGAAAGTTAAAGTACAGACACATGGAGGAACAGAATGAGCTTCCTTGTGCTTCTCTCTAATCATCAGTGAGGGCAACCCAGGGATGTTTTCCCTTCATCTCCCCTCTTTTGTCAGTGCAGAGTCCCAGCAGCCACATGCTGCCAACAAGGATGCTCCAAACCACCAGCTGATCTCATCCACCATTACAAAAGTTGTTAAGCCTCTGCTTCTTTTCCTAGTGAGAAAAAAGAAGTGATCTGTGGACCAGATCCAAGAGACATTCCCACCACTCAGCCCAGACGGTGGAGAGGTTTGCATCAATCTTTTGGTCATGGGGGAGCTCATCATAAATCCCAGCTTATGACAGAAGCTACAAGAAGCCTCATCCCAAGGCCAGCGCTGCGTGTGATGCTGTGACCCTTGGCCTTAATTGCATATTAACACATCCCACATGTCTTGGTAAAAGGCTACTAAGGAGGAAAGGACATTTGAAACTGCTTTACAGCAAGAAACAGACATTTGCTGGTGTGTGACTTGCAATGCATTCTAATAATCACACAATTACAGCTGCAATCCACTCACCCTGCCAGTGAGAAGAGGGGAAATTAAGAAAATTCTCTCTCTGGTGATCCTCATAGATACCATGAAGTGACACCACTTAAGCCAGCATAGAATGTGGAGTATTCAGGAATAGCTGTTTGTGTTCACCAACAACCAACAAATCACCCAGTGAAAGCATGGACAAAAACCCAGGGATGAGACCGTCTGCTGCCAGGGGATCTCCCTCTGACCTGAGTCCTTAACAGAGATGTCTCTCAGGAAAACAGAAGGAAAATCAGAGCTTCATATGAGCTTCCAGGAAATAGATTTACTGCCAGTTGCTTTTCTCAGTCTTATGTTTTCCCTCACGCTGCAGCCCCAGTGTGTCAGAGAGGAATTTTTTTGCTTTACTGGGCAAGGACGCTTTGTCCTTTTCCCAGTGACCGCATCAGGCACAAGGAAACGCAAAGCCCAAAGAAACCTGCTGGGCAGCCTCAACCCAAGGCCAGTTCGGGATGTTCAAGAGTCAGAAGAAGTTTTCCATGAAGGGAGTAAGGCAGGGGATAGGCAGGATCACGTGGCAAGACATAGGGAGAAGTGACGTACTTTTCAAAAGTACAGCAAGTCACACTCTGTGTTGGCTGAGCAGAGAGACAGACAGACAGACAGACATCTGCAGTGGGAAGTGGAAAAGATGGATGTTAACACATGCTCCATTTGGACTCTGAGGGGATATCCTGTCTCACCAGGAGGTTTTTAAAAGCTAAAATCTGCTTTGCCTGAGTACAAACTCTAGACAGGGTGCCACTACTGCACAGACTCCTCTGGTGCCAAAGGACCACAGCCATTTCTCAGGGCCTTCCTGAAGGTGTTAGATGTGTCCCAGATACACCAGATGTTAGCTCACACCACAGCAAGAAGATCAGGACTGATGTGAACTTGATCCAAATCGCCTGGGAAGTCAGCCTGGAAAGTAGAGGGAGAGAAAGCCGCAGAGCTGATGAACTTTGAGTAGCCTGTGTTGCTAAGGAGACACATCACAGCACCCTTTAGCTGGAATTTCCCAAGTGATGAAGAGCTCCATGCCCAGGAACATCACTTCACTCCAGCTCAGCCTGAAGGGAATGAAGCCACCATAAACCAAGAGCAGAGCATCGCCTGGCAGGCAGGAGCAGATGATGTCCCAGCCAACTGGACCCAATGGAGCAAGTTCAGCAGGCACCAAACCCAACCACAGCCATGGGTTGGTTACAGTCCCTCTGCCAGACAACTTCAGGGCAGGACTCAGTGGTGTTACACCTTTCTCACTGCTGAAGGTCACGAGTTCACCCCTCAGCACCTTGGTTATCACACCTGGATGCAGGACAGAGATGATGGAAGGAAAAGCTTTGTGAAAAAGGCAGCACTGGGCAGATGGTGGGGTGGGTTTTTGTGACATTTCTCCTGGCACAGCAAACTGTGAGTCTGTAAGACTTCTTCCACCTACTTAGTGGCTCTACAAGGCTGCTTATTAACGCTGCTGCCAGATTGGCTTCTCACAGGATTTGTTTATCTGCTGTAGTGGATGCTTTGGGAACGGCTGACAGCTTCCAGGATTGCTGCTGGAGACTTCCAGGAGGAAAATGAAAGGTAGAAGCAGGCTAAGCAGTCTCTCTGTCTGTACAGCACCTTGAGTTCTCTGCCATCACAAGCAAGAGGCTATGGATTGATGGACAACACCCCTGCAATGTCTCCATGGAGCTCACAGGACACCCTCCCAGGGGCACATCACGCTGTGACCAAAGCCCGCCTCAGCCCGCCAGGCTGGAGCCAGTGTGCTCTTGGCTGGGAAGAGAAGCCCCGGAGGCAGTGCTCCTGCAGGGAAGAAGTCAGCCTGCAGGGAATGCAGCTGAGCTGTCTGCTGCCTGTCCCTCAGCGTGCACTGGGGGTCTGGGCTCTCCCAGCTGAAGCACAGCTGGCTGGGGTTGCAGGTTTGCAGGAGTGCCCAGCAGCTGTGGCTGGGGGCTGGACCCTCGTGGAGCTCCACAAACACAACAAACAGGAGCTACTGGCTGCCAAACTCAGACTTAGGACTTCCAGTAGGAAACCAGACTTTTGTCAGCCTTTCCTGGGCTTTGCTGGGATTGATGCTACAGATCCCACTACCAGCTCACACTGAGATGATGCTCCAATACACCCAGCACAAAGGCTTTGCCAGTCAAAAGGCTCAGGGGCTTCATCCAACCAGTTCTGTCCCTCTCCCATGTGCCTCATAATCACTGACTTGCACAAGCAAAGAAACTCAGCAAATCCTTGGGCCACAGGTGGCTGCAAAGTGCTCTGGAAATCTCCAGCTGCTGGGGTGGGGGGTTCCCCCATAAATGTCTTTTTAAATATTGTTTTAATGAGGGAACGAACACTCAGCATTCACAAACACCAGCATTTTCATGCTACTGGTTCCTATTTCATCTATTATTTACAAAAAAAGATCTGTTCAGGAAAAAAAGGAAGCCCTCTCTTCTGAACTCTTTCCAGGACTGACTCAGCAACTTAATTTTTATGCTGGCTACTTTCTTTCTTCTCTTCTCTTCTCTTTATTGCTAATTTTTTTAATTTTCCACTTAAAATCCTAATTTGCATGATAGGTCTGTCCAGCCTTAAGGAGATTTTTCTTGTCTTTGACTTTTATCTCATTTTCTCTTCACTTTTTTTTTTCTTTAATTAAAAGCCAGCTTTGAATTAGTTCACTGAAGCATTCCCTTCCCCATCTTCCTCTCCCTCCAGAGAGCTCCTCCCACTCCAATCCTGCTGGCCCCTTCTGCGATCTCAGCACATTGCCATCACAAGAGCAACGGAAAAGTTGATGCAGATCACCCCTGAATGTCAACAGCTGGATGACTCCCAGGCAGATCCCAGCAGGACACTGGTGTCCTACGCTGGTCGCTCCCAGGTAAGCCCAGCTTTAGCTCTGGCCCGTCCCAGGGGAGTGGCAGTTGTGCAGTTCAGCAAATCCCTTCAACGTGCAACAAGACGAGCACTTCATGCTTTTAAGGCATTTTCAGCTCTGAGGGGTCAGACAGGATCAGACCTTTACAGAGGGAACAACTCAAGGAGAGGACTGAGCCTCTTTGTTTCCACTCCCCACTCTGCCCTGGCACAGCCCTTTGGACTAAGGGGAGGAAAGGACAGAAATCATTGCCAGGACGGCTCACTTGGCATTTGCTGAGATCCTAAGGAGACCCAGTTTCACACCTCCTCTGACACGGCCCCCAGCGTTGCTGCAGAGACTGTTTGCAGAAGGGACGGTACAAATGCCTCATGAAAACACGTGCAAGCCAAGATGCCAGGAGCTACAAATCAAACTGGCACAAATCTGGGTAATGCCACTGATTTCAAGTGAGTTGCTCCCTGTTTACGTTAGGATGATGAGTCAGCTCACAATATGACTTTTTAAATTTCCCAGGTAGTTACAGAACAATGTGGAAAGATCTACATTGCTGATTGCTTTCCCCGCTAATTGTGGTTTGCTGTAGAGACCCACTGGGTCTTAGGGATGGAGGGAACGAAGGGTTACTCTGCTCATTTGCCAGCTGAAGCATCAGTGGTGTTCCTTCACTTGTTCTCGCTCTTGAAATAGCTACTGTTGAGCAGTAATACCAATGTTTTTCAGCTCCATTTAATGCCAGCAGGATCATGCCTGCATTGAGGTCACAGAAATGACTGCAGTGTGTTGGAGAGGGAGATCCATGTTGGCTCCTATTGTCTGTCAGGCGTACCTGTATGAGCCCAGATGCTGCAGCAGAGAAAGCCACACAGACTAAAATTGATCTTGCTTTTCCAAAAGAGCTCTCTAATCCTACTGCTGCCACAGGGAGACTATTGCCACTAGAACACAGCAACAGGAAAGCATACAAGGACAAGGAGCAGCTGGCTCAGCCCAAACATCTGGGTACCTATCTCTGACAGGGGCCGAAAAGAGATACCTGGGGAAGCACAAGAATTAACAGCAAACATATCATTTTCCTCCAAACAGTCTCTCAGATTCCAGTTTTTGTGTCTCATTCAGAGTTAGACAGCCCTTCTGTGTATTTAGTATCTCTAAGCAGATTTCTCTCCCATTAATCAGTCTGGCATTCCCTGATATTGTATAAACCACCCTGCAGTGAGGAGTTCCTCAGCTGAACTACCGCTGCCAGCACCAACCCCCTTTTGTTGCTTCTGATCCCGCCACCTACAAGGGGAAGCTTTCCCTGGTGCTTTCTAGTTCTGGTGCTGGAAGTGCACATCCAATGCCTGCACACCCTCCACAAGCTCCTCGTGACTCCACAGACCTTCCTCACACACACCTGCCATCAGTGCCCTCTCAGGTGGAGACAGAGGTACCTACTCACCCCTTGCACAGAATTCTGAACCCCCCCTCTGAATTTCTCCCTATTTTCCCAGATCAGTTTTGAAATGGGAGGACCAGAACTGCACAGTGCAGGTGGACTGCCAAAAGGAGCTGACTTGGCAGGAGTTTCCACATCCCTGCTCTACACTGTGATCATTTCCAGGGCAGTGCTACAGCTCCTGACATGTCTTTTCTAAGACAAGAAGGGATCAAAGGGGAAGATGGACCCGGTATCTGCCGGTTGCTGCTATTCAGGACGAGGGGCTGGACAAGACCTTCCTAAACAAAGGCCAAAAAAATCAGTGTTCCAGACACAAAACAGCTCCCCACAATCCTGGGCACACCCCCAGTCTCCATTATTTTGGGGCAGGAGAGAAGGAGAGAGACAGAAAAGGATTAGCCATGCTTCACTGACTAACTGGTGTGATCCAATTAGTGGCCTGTTCTAGGAACATGGACACAGCTAAGAAGAGCTGAAGCCAGTTGAATCGTTGCTCTCCTTTCATAATAGATGCCAAGTCTGGACTCCTCAGCACAGCTGCCCATCACTTAACTCCCCACTGGGCACAACCAAGCGTGAAATCCTGGCTGGAGGATCGGGAAGCACGATCGTTCACCAAGGACCACAGCGAGGAAGAAACAGATGGACAAGCCAAACCTCTCCCTCCATCCCCTTTGCACGGGAGCGAGTTGCAGGGATCCTGACAGGCAGCCAGGCAGCGCCAGCACGGAGCAGGCACTTTCTTACCCATCTCCTGCCCAGCCCGTGGCCATCAGCTCCCCTGGGGTGCTCTGGGGGGGATCTGCAGTTTGGCCAAACACAGGAGGCTCTGTGAGGAGAATCAGCCACGTGGCATTATCAGCTGGCACCCGCAGCCTTATCGAGTCTCTTTGGAAAGCTCCTCAGCTCAGGGCAGCCTCCACCTTTTTAATTTCTAAAAGGCTGATGCTAAGTAATTGTTTGATATCTCCACAGCATTTGCTCCCCTTTATCTCGGGATCCCTGCTGCAATTCATTGACAGAACTGTCTTTTCTGTTTCTCTATTCCACCGTGTATGTACTAGAAAATGCTTTCATTGTGGGCAGAGATACTTGCTGCTAATTGATGCTTATTATTCCTTTTAAGCCTGTAATTGCTTTTTCTTGTCTAAATTTACTTCTTTCTCCTCCCCCCCAACTCTTCCTCAAATTGCTTTGGTTTTCTCTTCTAATCAGCCCAAATCCTGGTGTTCGAAAGATTATCTGAACGTGTGCCAAAGGTTTTGCTGTTGCTTTGACATGCTGGCTTTTCACATCTGTGGAGTTTACTTGAGCTTCTTGAATATTTACAGGCAAATTGGGTGGCCTGCAACTGGTAATCTCTCAACTGCCTTAATGAGGGCAGATTTTAGGTGTCAGCTTCCACGCAGACTTTTGATTAGAAGGCTACAAAGGGTCCTTGGAATTATCTCTTACACAACATAGGATTTCTTAGTCAATTCTTTCTGTGGATAATGAAACAAATGGAACAAGTAGAACAAAATGCAGTTTGGTTTTGTGACTGAAAGAGAACCTGTTCCTTCTGATGATGTCTTTTCTTTTTCCCCAGACCTTTACTGGATTAGCCCAAAGGAGTTTCCAGCCCATTGCTCCCTGGAGGACCAGGTTCCTCTTCACTGGGACCTTCCCAGAGCCTTCCTCTGGATTCTCACCATCACATCCACCTTCACCTGCAACAGGACCACAGTCTGGTTTGGGCACTAAATCCCCACAGGGAAGAAATCAAGTCAAACAGGCAACACACCATGTCCTTTTCCATCTCAGACTTTGTGTGGTTCCTGGCAGCTGATCCAAGGCACCTGAGAAACAAATGTCAACTCTTGCCAGCTGGAATTCACCTCCACCAGGGAATGCCTGTGGCAGTGGCTTCGCTCAGCACCAGGCAGCAAGGGCTCACTCCTACCTTGGACACACTGCCCTGCCATCACAAGGGTAACACGGACTTCCATCTGTCTTGTAAAAACTTGGGATCTTCTCACTTCTCAGCTGCCTCCTGCCCCAGGATGTCCTGAAAGGCTGAGTGGCCTCAGGAGGCAGCGGCTGTGACACCAGCCTTAGTACTGACCACTTGTGCCATTTTTAGGAAGCATCTGTGCCTTTATTTTCTCTTTGCTTTCTCTTCCTCTTCCATTCAGCTGTGAGTGCTCCAGCCATGCTTATCCTGGTTTATTTCTTCGAAGTTTTCCAAAGCCTATGGAGGTCTCCAGCTTTGTTCCTTGGCACAGTTGTCATGCTGTATCTACCTGCTATTTAGGGCTGCCTTCAGCAGCGGTTTGAGCCACACAACCCCCTCTTTCCAGGCTCCTCAATTCCCCACAGCCAGCACAAGAGCTGTCCAGGTTGCCTGGACTGAACATGAAGCAGAGTTTTCCTGCAGTGAGTCTCTGCTCTTTCATCTGGTCTTGTCTCCAGAAGCTGAAATAAGAGGAGGGGATGCAGAAGGGCCAGAAGGAACAGTGGAGATGGTGATGAGCACAGGATATCTTCCCACTGGGTTTACAGGAATGAGTAAGCCCTAAACATCCCTCCTCCAGAAGCGGGGACGCGGCTGAACTCAGCCCCACTCAGCAGCACTCCCAGCTGCAGCAGCAGAGGACTAGCTTTGCTCTCAGAATGGCTTCTGGGAGTGCTTTGAAGGCTTCCATCCTGGAAGCATCATCCATCCATCGTGGTGCTGGTGTCTGCAGTCTGAGGGCCAGCACAGCACAGCCCACCCAGGGCTCCAGGGGGGAGAACCAGGGGTAGCCACGGGCTCGTGAAGCACTCAGTGAGTCCCAGCCACAGCACATAAATATCCCCTGCAGCTCAAAGCACCAAGCCAGGGCACAGAGGGACAAGAACAATTACTACCATCCAGGAACATTTACTGATGGGAGTTCACTGCATTTCATTTTAAACCAGTTTCTTTTGCAGCTCCAGTGACCTGAGGAGCCAGAAATATGAATATTAACAAAAGAAACAAATAAATAACGTATTCCAATTACAGCTTTAATAAGAGGCAATGTGCTAGAACTCCATGTGGATGCAACAGTAATTTCTAATTAAAAACAAGCAATTAATTATTAAACTAAAAAAGTCTAGTATTATTCCAGCATGTTCAAATCAGAGCGTGCTCTCGAAGTGAATTCAGGATTATGATTTTTAATGCTTGGGGTGTTCTTCTGTTTGCTTGTTTCTAATCTGATCAAGGGAAAAGGTAATCTTCAGGCAGCAGAACTGCACAGCTCATAGGATGCCATTAGGAGCTGCTCTGAGCTCCACCCTCACTCTGCTTTAAAGGACTACACCTCAGTTTCTCGAGTGAAATCTTCCTTGATCCCTCTCAGACACCTTTGAGAGCTGCAGCCAACAGATCAAAGTCCTGCTGGGGGAGGAAGCCCCTCTACAGCCCGTAACACCACAGACTGAGAGTCCAGGAGAAGGGCATGGAAAGGGAGATAGCTCAGGGCACCGTGGGTTTGCTGTGCATCTCCAAGAGGTTCTTTGTTTCAGGAATTAGTCAGGAAATTTGTGGCCACTCACCACCGGAGTGAACTGGGCCCACATCCAGCATGATTCATGCCAAGTGAGAACTTGCCACCTATCAGCTGCCTTTTCATGGAACAGAACGGTGCCAACACATTTAAACCAGCCCAAATCCAGTAAGATACAAACACTAGAGGCAAGGAAGAGGACTGATCATGTAACTGGCAAATAAATCTGTGATTCAGACCCTTCCATGGAGCCAAACAGTAATTAGGATATTTGCCCTTGAAGCACAGATCTGACAGCAGAGTGACAAGTAGGTTCCTCTGACTGGTATAAAATGTGGGCAAAAATAATTAAAAACTAGTGGCTCTGGGCTGCTGGAATAGAAGCACCCTCAGGAGAGGCCTGAGGCACTGAAAGTTTGGAGTCAGACATCAAGAGCTTCCCATTTTATAGCAGGGGGGCAGATTCAGCCTTCATGGAAGTGAGCAATTTCAAACTAACAGACGGCACAGCCTGATGGATCAAAGATCGGATTGAGGCTTAGGAAACCAAAGCTGATTTTTCAGCTCTCCCAAGTAATCTGGCTTCTCTCTGTGCTTTTGCTTCAAGCTCAATGGAACAATAGTCTCCCTCCCTATGCACAAAGCAGAGCACCTGGCAGCTTGGTCCTACCATAACACAGAGGATATTAATAGAGGAGCTGCACTCCTGTATTTAGTTCCCTGTTTTGGATGGAGATGAAAATGAGCTGAACTGTGAATCCAGCGAACAATGGCCAAAAGCTGCCCGGGTGGAACACAGAGTGATGACAATCCTCAAAATGCCTGGAGAGATCTACTGCCAGTTGAAAGGCTTTTCTGCAAGACAAAGGACAGCTTTAGGGGAAAAAAGGGGAGCCTAAACAGGAAGGATGGATGTAAAAGCTGGAGAAATGGCTGAGGGACTCTTTCCTCCCCTCTGCTATGTGACCTGCTGGAGACCAGCACACAGGCCTTTCAACAACACACACAAACTGCAGCTGCTTGTCTGGGCAAGATTAGTTGGCAGATTAATCCTTGGAAGCTCCCAAGAAACCTGTCAGCACTACAGTGAGGAAAGCAGAGAGAAAGGAGATGGGTACTCAACGTGCCTCAAAAACCACTGACCGTAATTCCGTTCCTCCTGCGTCTCCATCTCTGGGGCCAAGTGGTCACACAGTCCAGAGAACTCTTGGACATGCCCTATGCTGGCTGAGCATGTCTGGGATTGTGAAGCCTACAGAAGGCATTCCCCAGCATTTCCCAAGTCCCTGAGTTTTTTTCCATGCCACATGGAGTCCCAGCCTGGAGAAAGACTTGGAGAATTGTGACTTTTTCAGTTTCTCCAGTGAAGACCTGCACCATCTTCTGCACAGATTTATCAGCTTTTTCTCCAATGAAGACCTGCACCATCTTCTGCACAGATTTATCAACTTTTTTTTTTGTGTATGTAGTTCCTGATGTGTTTTGCACATCTATGGGATGGAACATTGTTATGGACTTGGGACGAGTTGTTACAGACTTAGGAAGGCAAGTTTGAGTCCTGCTCCCAGCAAAGGCTCCTGTTTACCTGTCTGCTTGGGAATTTTGCTCTGAGTCATCCTACGCAGGACACAAAAAAATTTTCCATACTCAGTGAAAAAATAATACACTTCAAGAAGTAGAATTCCACAAGAAAGCTGCCCTTTTGAGTACTTAAGAGCGCATAGAAACTTCCCAATTTCCACAGGACAAGCTAACAACCAGTAGAGCAGCCCAGAACTTTGCAGCATATTGTCTCCCCACCCCAGTCGTTTTCATTATGACCCATTTTCTTGCCTTGTTTTTCCTTCCCTTGTTTCAAGTCGAAGCATTTTGACACCCTGCCCTTTGTGAACATCGTGTGTCAGAAGATCTACGAGGATGGCAAATCACGTTTTCTTCTGTCTAATCTCCGCAGGCAGCTGGGCCGCTGCCATCTCTAATTGGGTGCCTCTGGGACAGTGTCACCGTCGCAGCAGTGCTGGGTACCCCTGTACTGCAGCAGGACTCACAGGTAGCCTGTGATAGAGGAGCTGACCTGGACCTCAGTGTATTTATACCTAAAAATAGGAAGAGATCAACCTGCAGTTGGATTTAGGGGAGGCAAAAAAATAATAATAATTTTTTTAAAAAAATGGCTTTTCTTCGAAACCAGCAAGCAAAAGTGAGACTCTTGTCAAAGCTGATGCACAGAGAGTGCAGGGGGAGCAAAGGCAGATTTACACCAGGGCACAGCTGGTGATGGAGTCTGCACCACAGTAATCTGTGTTTACAGCAGGGCTACCTCTGGCTTGGAAAAGGTACTTAAATAGCAACTGGTTTGTTTTGCTTGTTTGCTTTAAACCTGTATATAATCAACTTCACGTCTGCTGCCTGCCATTCTCATTTGGTAAATGAGACACATCCAGATGTTTCAGCTTGTAAAAAGGGAACACATAAAACAAACCACACACCAGCTTCAATAAATACTTCTCTTAGATGTTTCTACTCGGTTTTTTGGGTTTTTTAAGTTGTTTTTCTTATTTCAAAAACAAGGCTTCCTCCTCCCTATCTTCTCTTGCCACTTGTGGCAACTACTCAAAAAACATGAGGGGGGGAAAAAAAAGCAGCTTTGTTTAACACAAAACAAACAAGCATTTGCATTTGGCAGTTCCCTCTGTACAAACCGAGGTCTGTGTGGGATTGCAGAGTGAAGGGGGGATTTGCGAGGTAGGCAGGAGCTCAAAGCAGCACTAACGCGTTCTGACACTCTCGCTTCTGTTTCCCATATGACAGCCTTGTTTTACACTGAGATTTAAAACACTCAGGCCTCCCCCACCCCTGCATGAAGGGACACAAGCATCCCTGGCTCCCGGGCTTTTCCAGGAGACCTGAGGTGCTGCAGAGAGGCAGCTCAGCACAGCCAGGGCATTTGGGATCTCAGCGGGGCCCGGAGCACATCCCCACGTGCTGCGAGGGTGGTGCCAGCCAGGAGAGCTGGGCTGTGCTGGGAGTCCCCCTGCCCAGGGCATGAACAAGGAGAAAAGGATGGGAATAAAGTCAGGAAAGGCAGATTTCCACCTGCCTTTTGCCCCTGTTATCTACTCGCCCTTCTTGGCTTTGCTCCTGAGCAAGACTGAAGGGCTCTGATGAAAGCAGAAAGTGGCCACAGCCCACGGGCATTAGAGCACCAGTAACGCCTAAGTCCAGGATAAGTTCTTTATAATAACCCAAATCACACAGCAGAGTTTCTTATTGCCAAGTGCGCAAATACATGAAATAAAACCTCTCTTCGTACCTGCAGGCTTCACCATCCAAACAATCCCTCTTTTTCCGAGTACAGTGTTCTTAAGACAGTTTAAACCCTTGTTATTTGTTATGCACCATCATAATCCCCTTCTATCTCTGCATTATTGGCAGGGATTTGGAGTCTGAACACGCAGCACAGACTTCGATGCCTTGCTGAGACATCTTGCTGCTTATTATGTAAAGAGAGCAGAGTGGCTGGGCCCAGCCCTGCTTGTGAGGAGCCCAGTCTGGAGCCCAGGACAGGACGTGGGAGAGCTGGGATCAGTGGTCCAAAGGAGCCAACCCTGGTGTAACTGTTCCTGGGAGGCAGTGTGGGCCCAGCTCTTAAAAAAAAAACCCCTGCTTGGTTATTTCTGAAGAGGAGGAATGATTCCCGAGGAAAGAAAGACAAGTCTCAGGGAGAAAACTGCTGTTCTTTACAAAAATAAAATAAAGTAACTCAGCTAAAGCCAAGAAAAATGAAGGAGTTAAAAAAAAAAAAAAAGAAACACGGGGTGTGAAATTCTAAAAATGTGGAGACAGATGTGGAAGGACAGGAATTCTTCAGCAAGGATATTTTTACAGTGTAATCTGTGAGGCTCCTAAACACGAGAGCCTGTTCCTTCTCCTCATTCACCCGACACATGAGCAAAAGCCACTGCCCCACTTTTGGGGCAAAAGAGAAGCAGATGGGCCAGTTTCTCAGTGTACTGGTGAATGCAGGGAAAGGGAAGGAAGGGAGGGATCTGGTTTGTGCTCAGCAGGCCACAGCCCAAAGCACTGATAACTTTAAAGGCTACTGAGATGGCCACTAAACCAAAAATTAAGGCGTGAGCTCTCAGAGGAGAGAAACTGAAGCCCTGCTTCAGCCTCTTCCAGCTGCTGGGCAAGGCTGGGGATAAAAGTGGGACTCATCCCATGGAGAATCCTACTGCAGCAATCAACCTTAAAGCTGCAGAGGAACCTGGCTGTGCCTCAGCACTGACCCCCAGGGACACTGCGACAGAGAGGGGCTGCTGGCCAGGGCTCTCAGCTGCTTCGCTTTTGTTCTGCAGAGAAAGGAGCAGGAACTGAGGAAAGGTTTTCAAAGGCCAAATGCTTGGAGCCCAAGCTCCTTCCCTGCCCACACAACTATTAATTTATTTCCATTTATTGAAGAGGGCAGAGCCCCAGCTGCAGAGCGTGACCAGGGAAGACGTGCAGTCCAGGGGAGCTGTGGCCATCACAGCCTTCTGCAGGGAAATTACAGAGAGAACCCTCAGGGGAAGAAGGATATGAATAGAAGAGGGGTTGAAGGTTTCCCCACAGGGCTTCCTTGGGCTCTCCCACTTTGTGTGCTCAGGAACAGGCCCCAGATGATTCTGGGCAAGATGTTTCTTTGTGACGGCCAGTGAGCTGTATGTCCCTGTGGGCTCTGACTGTAGAGATGATCCAAGAGAAAGGGCTGCAGGTTCCCTGGCCCCTGTCACTGCAAGTTCCCTGGCCCCTGTCACTGCAGCACTGCCTGGGCTGCAATGAAGCAGTAAATGGTCATCCAGCTCCCCTCAGCCAGCAGGCCCCAGGGTTTGGCCGCCAGCATTTAGAGACCCTCGGGTTTCAGAGGGTCTCATCAGGAAAAAGAGACTGGCAATGGATGTGCAGTGAGGTCACCCATTCATGCCCCATCCACCTCATCCCATCCCAAAGGAATCAGCAACATAATCACTGTCAAAATGGGTGTTACAGCCTGAACATGGGCGCCGAACTACCGGAGTCCTGGCAAGATGTAGATCTCAACAAGGAATTTGCACCATGAACTGGAACCACGCAGGAATCTGTGCTCGGGAGCAAGGCTGGGGCTCTCACAGCACTGCAGTGTCCATGCCACCCTGCTGAGCCTGAAGCTTGGAGGGAAGGAAGGAAAGACAAATGCAAAAGGCATCTTTGTGGATTCCTGTCCATCCTGGTTTGATCTGGAAACATGTCAAAGCCATTAAGGGACAAACAGCAGCCCTGACTCTACCTGTGCAATCAGATAAGTATCTGCCAGAGCTAAGAAAACAATACATTGCTTCATTTTATTGCCTGCTTTCATTCTTTTAATGAAAGCAAATTTTCAGCACACGCAAGCCCAAAGTTTCCTTTGCAAACAAAAGAAATGCTGGGCTCTCTGAGCCTTCAGAGACTTGTGTGTACAATTAGATTCACACTGTTGACAAAGATGTTGGAGGAGTAGTTTCCCAAAGAAGCTGCACATGCTGCAGTTGATTTTGTATGTATGAGCTCTGCTCAGATTATCTCGATGCTTTGTCAGAAAGGAAGAACTCTACCAACATGCCACTGATCAGTCCTTGTTACCCCACTACTGTGATATGAGTGGATCTGACTCTGTAATCTCAGCACTGTTAATACTGATTAAAACCAAATTATTACATATTTGTATCAACCCTGGCAGCAGAGTCTCCCTTGTCCTTCAGCATTAGCAAGTGAAGCTCTGAAGCAGCTGATGCCCAGAAAAGCAGATGATGTCCCTGGCGAATGGGAAGCAAAGCAGCCCCCTGAGAAGGGAGGTCAGGGCTGCTCCTGAAGTCTGTGCTGTGCCTGGACTTCTGCAGAGCTTATCCGAGCCTGTTGCTCGCTCCTCTCCCGGGATGCCTCACCCTTTGGACGCGGTCATTCCCGAAACACCCCGGCATCACGCACAGCGGATTACGGTAATTAAAACCCTGCCACACTCCTTGCTGGAGCAGGGAGCAAGGCCCAGGGATGCTGTCACACACAATTCAGTCTGGGGAGAAGTGATTGCTGTCTACAAAACTAATGCAACAAGATGAAAGGTGCTTTGTACGGGCTGGGGATTATCTCCTACTACCCAAATCCAGCACAGTTTCTTCAAATCCCCAGACCTTCTCTTCTTAGCATATCCCGGGCTATTTACATCATGGGTAGGAAAAGGAAACGTCCTTGGGAAAGCCAAATAAAACCCAAACTCTACTGTAATTCCAGGACGAGGTTAGAGACACCATAAGGAGTTTTATAGTGGTATCAGCCCTGTTGGGGTGGGTGCTATAAAAATGAGGAGTAAGACATCCCTTGCCTCAGTGACACAGCTGTCTCTTAGGTCTTCTAATCCCTCTTTGATGAGACACGATGCAGCTCGACAAGAAGCTTTAAAGGCCTGCAGAGGGACCAGCCAGAAGAGCACAAGCAAGGCCCAGATAGCTCCTATAAAGTACTATAAAAATGCTGAATTGCTTCAACAAGTTGTTCTGTTGAACTGGTTTAAGATATTTCACTTTTACAGAGGAAAACCGATTTTCAAAGGGTAAAACTGTTGGGAAGTGATTTACTTGTTGTGTTTCCAACACAAAAGAGAAAGAGCCCAGTGAAACCTCCAGTCAAGTAGATTCCTACGGAAAAGGGGTTTTTTTGCAGAACTATCGTTTTTCTCCTTTGTGAAATTCAACATTTCTCGAGAAGTCCCTACTTCAGAAGACTCAGAGTCAACTGAAAGGTAAGAACTGTGTTCCCAAAATAGTTCCCCACGTTCTTTCACTGAAATTTTTGATTTTAAAAGATTTCACACATTCCAAAGGTGGGAACAGCTCTAATAATTTTCCCCCTACTCTGTTTTGTTAAGTAGATAATTCTGCAGACCAGTGACTCTTATAGTCCATGTATGGACTTCAACACAAGAGAATCCCAATTTCCAACAGTGAATTAACGTTCCAGAAGTAACTAAGAAAAGTCTTGTTTTTTAGAACGCTGAATTAAGGTCGGATGGTCCTACAGATGTTTGAACGCCATCAAGAACAAACTCTGCGTCTTATTCCTCAAAGAAAAAAAAAAAAAGAATTCCTCATTCCCAGTGGTGCTGGCAGGTTTCCCAGCAGGCAGCACTTCGGAGCCAGTCACACCATCAGAAGCCAGAGGGAAGTGTAGCTAGAAAACAAGGAAAAGGGCAGGGAAGTGTAGAGGTCTGAGGAGCTGCACCATTATTAACTCCCGTTGTTCCCACTGCAGACAGAACAGCCTTTGACATCTGATCTCTGGGCACCTCACCTGGTTCACTTGACAAATGTCTCTCTCCGGTTCTTAGAAGGGAAGAAAAATAATAACCCCCACACACCCCTGCCCTTGAGTCAGGCTGCCCACCCAGCTTAGAGAAATCATTTATCATTGATCTGATAGCTTAAGCATATCTGCATAATAAGTTGCACACACCCAGAGAAGCTCTCTATGTTTCATGAATCCTCAGCAATGCATTTTTTAATAGAAAACATCAATCCCAAGTAGCCCGAAGGAACGATCCCTCTTTAATCACCCACCACACTGAGGACTAATTTTAGACAAAGGCTCAGCGCTCCAAGTCACCTACACCAGGCAATAATACAGATGATTCCTAAATTCACAGGGAAAGGTTCAATCGCCCTTTCAGAGCTGGATTGCAGATCCTGTGTTAATTACTACGGGAAATTACATCTCCAGTAATACTCAGCAAGGCTTTACAATAAATGCTGTCTGATCTATTCCTGCTCAGCCTTGAACTCTTTGTGGAATATTTGTAAATGTAATGGGTACTTCATTTTCACCACTGCTCCTGAATAATTCATTCGGTGGAAGATCCTTGCATGGTTCCGTGAATTGAGAGACTTGGGGTATTTTGCTCTCTATAGTTAATGGATTAAAACAGTTTTTTTGCAGCTATGAAACCAGGTAATTTATCACCACAAAACAAAGCATGGTTCATACATCACTGGCTCAACCCAGAAACACATCTGTGGGTATGGATATCAGAATGGAACTACCAACGATTTTTAAATCATCCCAAGTTGTCCGAAAAGCCAACAGAGTTGCAAAATAAAATGCTGAAAAACTGCCTTGCATCCGTCAAAATATTTGATTTTCCTTTTCTCAAACATTTAATTCAGACTCAACCCTTCTTTTCCCACGAAACGGTACATTTTGAAACATCACTTTGAAAAGAGAAGGAGAAATAAATCAAAACTCCTTTCCATTCAGAAAATGTCATAACTGGGAGTTCCAGCACTTTCAAGATATTCTTCCCCAGCTCCTTTCCAAGTTGAATTGTCAAAATTGGTAAGATTTCTTCAGCAATTTCTGTGTCATCAAAATGACACTTTTCCAGACAAAGCTGTTGTGAAAAAAAAAAAAAAAAAAAATCAAACCCAAACCTCAACAAACCCGAACATCTCTGATCCAAATGTCTTTGACACAAAGAGATGTCTCAAAGATGCAAAACCTTTCTTTGGGTGAGTCCCAGAACCTCGCTCTGACACATCCAGGTTGAACATGTAAGTTCCTCTTAGATAACCACAAAAGAGAAAGGAAACAACCCGAACCTCGGGGGCCAGAGACACCTTCAGATATGACCCGAGCCAAGCAGAGACTTCCTAGAGTGCAATTCTTGTATCAACTCCACTGTTGTGACTGAGGAAAATTCCTGGTTTTCACTGAGGAGATTCCCCAGCCGTAAAACCTGGGGACAAGAGTATGGACGCTTTGACAGCATCCACCCCTGGAGGTGAGCACTGACCTCTGGGTCCTGCACTGGTGCAGGATTTGCTCGTGAAGCTCCTCCCGTGGGTTTTGGTGCAATCTGCACTTCAATCCCTGCTCTCCTGCCTGCAGCTTCACCTCCACCAGGCACTAACTCTCGGTTCCCACCTGATCCCTTCAGCTGCACGTGAGGACATGTGCCCAGCCAGCAGCCACGTTGCCCCTATCAAAGGAAGTTAATTCATCAGAGGAAAATTCAGGGTGTCACACGTTGCTGGAGTTTGTAAAAGCTGTTTACAACCCTCCGTTGTGGGGCACCACCTCCATTTTCTCAGTGTCAGCAACAAATCTGCTCAATTCTCGTGTCAAAATGACTCCTCATGCCCCTCTGCCAAGTGGAAATGCCCATGAGGGCACCTGAGGAGATCAAATAATTTTCTCTTTGGCTCAGTCATCATCACCAGCCATAATTAGATTCCCAGGGCCACAAGCTGATGGTGTTGGACACGTGCACAGCCCCTTTGCTGTGGAAGGGTTGCACGGAGGGAGCTCAAGGCAAAGGCACAAAGCCAAGCAGGATATGCAGAGGGAAGTTCATCATTCCATGGGTTCTCAAGGCAGAGAGGGTGGCTGGGCTCTCCAGAGCTGTTCCTGCAGGGTTAACAGTGGTGAAAACACAGAAAAATGCCTCTATTTTTTCTCCTCCAGCAAAGCAAATGTGACTCAGCTGGTTGTTGTTTGCTTTCAGGGAAGAGAGGGTGGTTCTCCACAGTCACCCTGCTGACCTTCATCTCTCCAACAGGGTGAGCTGGGTCTGGGTTTTTAAGCTCTGCTGTGTGGGGGGGCAGGACGGGTCCCGACGGGGATGTGAAATGGCACATCACAACACCCTGTCAAGCCAAAAGGTGCTGCAGAGAACAAATCTTCCATGTTGAGCAGAAGAGGTCACCTGGTACCGCAGGTGCCTGTGATGGAGCAGGACAGCTGCCTGTTTCCCAAAATCCACAGGGCTGGGATTACCCTTTTAACCAAATTCCAAGCCCTTATCTTTGCCAGAAAAAAAAAAAAAAAGTCTTTTTTGTGTTCCACGTGGATTCGCAGAATTCAGGGGCAGAGAGGGCCTAATGTAGTGTCAAACCTCATTCCTTTATATCACAGACACCACTTTGTTCTTGCAAAGCCCTGCAAATTCCCTCCCTGAATGGATGCAGCACACCCTCAGCCCACAGCAGCCAGCCTGAGCAACCTTGAGGGGAGCAGCTCTCTGCCCAGCAGAGGAAAATTTCCTTGCAAATCCCAAACCCCGAGGAAAAGTCACCAAATCTTGCCAGTGATTAACAGGATAACGCCTGCCCAGCAGAAGAAAGAAACTTGGCAAGACAGATATCTCAAGAAAATGGAGAGTTCTGTTCCAATTTAATTTAAAAACCCCACGAGCTATTTTCAGCCTGAAGCAAGAAGAACAGGGGGGAAATGCCCCTTCCAACCCAGGGGTCAGCAGGGCTACCAGGGAATCCCCTTGGAAGCCCAGGCTGAGTTGATGCCCTCCAAAGCAGAGCTGTTCAAGGCACAGGAACACGAACAAGGACTGGATTTTTCTGATCAATCTCAGTCATGCTCTGCTCTATGAGGGCAGCTCAGTTCAGTGTGTGACAGAACCATGATTTATTTACAGAGTTTTGAAATTCTGGGGCCTAAACTGACTGAATGCAGAGAGCAGGTTGCAAGAAACAAGCAGACAAGCAGCAGGGCATCCTTCCTCTGCCAGCCTCATTGGATGGCTCCAATTCCCGATTCTTCTACCTGGAAGACAAACATGTCAGCCCTGTCCCTGGAGCTCCCACCTGTTGGTAGTTCTGGCTGAACATCCACATCTGCTTTCCTCATGAGCAAGAAATCGAAAATCTCTGAACAGGAATGCCAAGAATTCACTTTGGAAGCATGTGGTTCCTCCTTTTTGATAATTATCCAAAAAAAGCAGAGACATAAATAAAAATATGGCAAATGTGTTGTTTCCTTACTGCAACGTAAAGCAAAAATTATAAGTGTCTCACTCAAATCAAAATGAAAGCATTTGTTTTGACACATTCCAGTTTAAAATGATGCTGGAAGAGACATGTTTCCATTCAATGTTTTGCTTTTGATGAAAATGTTAAAAAAAAAAAAAAAAGGAAAAAAAAAAGTTTTCCTATAGTTTTTTCTGCCAGCTCCCAGAGGGATCAGTCAAAGCTTCCTGAAGCTCAGAGTCATTAGCAAGCTGTCACAGAACTGAGACCCTAAAATGCATTTGACACATCAGATCACAGTTCTATCAGACCTGGCAAGCGTGCCAGTGCTGGATCTTCACATCTAACTCTTGGATCAGACTCCTTTAGGAATCACTTTCTTCTCTGATAAGGCAAGAGAAAGGAAATTAGCCTAGTTCATCCCCTGGGAATGAAAGCCCCCCAGCCAAAACCCTGGGGTTCATCTGCCGTGCAGAAAGAGGAGCTCATGGAGCATCTCCTGACATTCCCACTGTCCAAAAAGCACAGTCACACACAGACATTCAATGCTTCAAGGGGAGGGGAGAGCAGCAGCACCCAAAATCTCAAAAAAAGAGCAGTGGAAAGCATACCACGTTGTCACTACAAACATGAGGCTTCTAAAGAGACAAGCCCTTGGGGGTCCAGTGGACACACACACCTCAGGGGCCTCTGCCTGGGAACATCAGAGCCTGAAGATCCCGTGTAAAAACTGCAAAATGCTGGTCCTGGCAGAGCAAAGGGCTGGAGTTGACCCATCTGGCAGCTGACCTTGCTTTTCCTACAGAGCTGAGCTATTTTGGCTGTTTAGCTCACAAAGCTCTCCGGCTGCTCTCTCTTTGAGCATCAAGATAATGGCTTTCTGGGAAGAAGATTGTTCCTGCTCCAGTAAGCAAACCCAAGGCCTCCACAACATGACCCCACACTCGGTTTTTGTGTTGCAGTTGAAGCAAACACATGTTCCAGCAGCCCTGACGCCCGCCCACGTCCAGGTGGCCGCACAGAGTTGTTGGTGCAGGCAGATGTCCCCTGTCAGACACTGGCAGTTCCAGGGCACGGCTGCTTTGCCGCTCTCAGACAGGCAATGCCACCAGTGCTCTGTGCGGATTTCTTGCTGGGAAGTGGCACATTTGAAGCACTCTGGAGCACCGGGAGTCCAGCTGGATCCCAAGTGCCATCTCCTGTTGTTATCGCTGTGATCCTCCCAAAAAAAAGAGATCAGGTTCTCCTCGTAAGGGGAGCGTCAGAAAGGGTACAGTGCCCTGTCCCTGGGACATCAGGCTAAGAGCTCATAGCTCCAGCTCCTCACACTGACCCTGCACTCAACAAACTGGAGAAATCTTGGCTTTTTAGGGTGTAGACTTTCTGCATCCTCTCTGGGAACATCCCGCATTCCTGCATCCCACACTCAACGGAGACTGAAGTTACGTTAACACATGAAAGTATCTCATCCCAGATCTGGCTAAAGCTCTCTCTTTTCATACAAGGACGTTTACTGTTTCCTTTCCTCCTGCAGAAACTTGCTCTCCAGGAAGAAAAATATGGAGTAAACCATAAATGAGGAATTGACATGCATCAGCTTATCCAGCAATGCTAAAACAGACGCTCGGATCACCCGGGCCCTCTGGATGATCATTAGCTATCAGGGTGTTTCAGTCAAGTTTGCAAGATGCTTTATATCAGTCAGGAGAGACTTTCTAATCAACTGACACAGTTTAAAGCATTTTGGATGGGGGAGCACGTACGTAGGAACGTGAGCCTGAGCACAGATGTATAAAATTGTAGGTGATCAAAGGTAGTGCATCCAAGGCAGGATTAAAAGACGTTTAATACAGCTTTTCCCAATAAGCCAGAGAGATGAAAGAACTGCCACAAGGCCTTGCTGGAGGCTTAGAAATTGCTCTGTGAAATCAGCTGCAATTGGTAATTAAATGGAAACCTTGGGGGTGTTCTGAAGACTTTTCTCATAGCCTGACATAAGGGAACTCATCTTTAAATTACGTAGACTTTTACCTTCCGTGGAGGTGAAGGTAAAACACCATCCTGCTGTTCCTACATGTCCTGCCTCAGAGCTGCTGAGGTGGCTCCTCAAACCTCTCTGTGACACGATCAGGGCACACAGTCCAACAGGCTGAGCCCCTTAGGACATTCCTGTCTTCCCAGTGCCTGCCCTCAGCTGATCCAGCTGTAAACCAGGGAAGACCTTCCATGCTGAGCCTGCAGGCATGGCCAGGAGTGTCCTGCCCTGCGCGACACGGAACACCGGCTGTGCTACAACCTCTCCCAGCAGGGCCCAGAGGACATTCTCCTTCTTGGAAGTGCACACAGCTCCTCCACAGCTGCTTCCAGCCTAGGTCTCTCCTCTGCTACCGGGAGAGCCCCAGGCAGGCAAGAGATCCCTTGATTGACTTGGATGGGGGGGAAGAAAAGGAAGATCCTGGTCCTGATAAAAGACTGTGGGTTTTTTAACTGATTATGGTGGATTGGAAATTCTGAGTGGGCACAGGAGGATCGGGAAGGGAAAGCAGACCACAGCAGAAAGCACAGCCTTGTGGGCAGAACATCCAAATGGGCCTCAGGAGATTTTGGTCAGACTTTCTGCCACCACCTTCCTCAGCACAGCTGAGGCAGAGCCTTTCACATGGCCCACTTCCCTTCTCTTTGCAAAAAAAAAGGGGTCGGCCCTTTTTTTGATCTACTTGCAGGAATCTGTAACTCACTGTTTGCTTGAAGAGTTCCTGGGGTAACAAGGGCCATAAACAAAGAGAACCTGCTACCCTGGATTGCAGTTCAACAGTGTTTTAAAATGCCTGTTTGATTCAAAGTGCTTTGCTTCTTGTTGTAGCCTTTCATTTCGAGATGGCACGACACTCTCACTCTGAGGCAGAGTAGTCTTTCAGACAAAGCTGAATCTGCTGAAAGTACACTGGGTATCCTTTCTTCAGCAGAACAACAAGCAGCAGGTGAGGACAAGTCAACTCCAGACAGCTCATCAGCCGCTGAAAAACAAACTAAGATAAAAAATGTTTGAAAAAAGAATTAAAAGCAGGTTCCATTTTTTTCCTTTTATTTTTTTTAAAAAAGAAAAAGGTTCTAAATCTCTGCTGAATACAAGGCAGGTAGCCAGAAATAGCTGCCACAGGCAGAGATCGACAGCTGATATAAATAGTGGTGACTCATGGTGCAATGGGGATCCAGTTCAGGGGAACAAATCCCTATCAGTTGCTCAGACAAAGCCTCCTACAGCAATGTCTCTGAAGATGCAGGCCTAAATACCTCTAGGAATTTGGGAATGCAGAGGTTGGGATAATACCTATGAGGCAGAAAACCCTTCATGCCAGTTCCCTGCCCAGGAACCATCCACTGCTGTGGATTCCTTTGGGTTGTGGCCCGGGAGAGAAGGATTTATGCAGAGCATAAGGATACTCTCTCAGACAGATGTCAGAAAAAATCTCCACGCATCAACTGTGCTGCTGCTGAAACCTGTCTGCCAAGAGTCCCTCCCTGAGGGCCTCACACTCACACTTTCTTTTAGGTGAATGTGCCCCACATAGGCCTAGTGTGTGTGTGTGTGCTTTAATTTCCTAAGGACTGTGTGCTTTCCCAGCAGAGCACCAGACCTTTCCACCCTTGGTTTGGAGAAGGTGCCTGTCTTACCCAGCCAGCAATGGCACACAACCACTACACCACTGGCACACAGCCACCACAAGGTTTTTGCCAGCTCTCTTTGGCTCTGCAGACTCATGTAGACTGAAGTTCTCCAGCATGTCTTACAGAGCCACCAGTGTTCAAGCGCCAAACATGCCCGGAGGACACTCCGACACAGTCCCGTGGCTGTGAACAGAGCCCATAGGAAAAGCCAAACCAGCCGGAGAGGAAGGAGCCAGGACTTATTCATCCTGAGCAGAAGTCTGCTCATGGCTGGAAGGCATGCTGGGATGCCAGGTGAAATGTTGACTCTCTGGTGCTTGTAAATCCTTTAAATCCTTTTCCTTTCATGATCCTGGTAACCAGCCCTCGAGCTGAAACCAGCTCTTTGCATCCAGCATTTCCAGCCTCTGAAATTGCTTCCTGCCCTGTGCTGCTGTGGAAGTCAATCCCAGAGGCAGAGTAAACCTGAGAAATAAAGAAGTATGACCCAGAACGGGCAGGCCAGCAGCTGGGTGTTGTACAGAACCGGCAGTCTCTCCAACACGCAGATGCTTTCCTTTCAACCGGTTTAATTTTTTTGCCCCTCCATATAATTCTCTAATAATCACCCTATTAACAGTGTTCCATTTGCCACACAACTTGGGATATTAATCCTATTAGTTGGTACTAATCCTCTGCAAAACAAAATGGAAATATTCACTCTCTCATTTTCTCGGGGTAAAAAAAAAAAAGGGAGAGAAAGAGGTGGGGAGAAGAGAAGACAAAGATCCTTTCAGAGGTTTGCTGTTTTGTAAGTTAATTGGATGGAACTGGGTCTCCTGTGGTCTCCATACAGAATTCCATTATCACGTAATGGGGTGTCACATACAGCCTGTTGATAAGAAACAGTCTGTCAGATTAAGCATTAACTATCATATTTGGAAACCATGCAGTTTTCTACCCACTGGGCCCTCAAAACACAAAATCCCATTTCCCTTTCCTTCCCCCAACACCTTCTTCCTTTACTACACACTAATTAAAAGAGAAGAAGGGGGAGACTGGTCTGTGCTGCCGAGCCCAAGATAAACTTTGCTGAGTAGGGAGAAAGAAATGAAGTGAGCATCCCAGAGAACACAGGTCTTTCCTATAGGCTTTCATTTTTCCGCCCACCCCTCTTGTGCAGTATTTTTTCATATTTCTGTGAAGAATTACTGGCAGTTTCCATCCTCCCCTGCTCCATAAGGTGAGACTGGCACCTACTGGAATGCACCTGGAAAGGCTGAGACTGAGAACAAAAAAATAAACCTTTCCTCAGCTTAATTTCATCTCCAGCTTCGCATTAGTTCCCCCCTTCACCAGGCAAACAAACAGGTCCGTAGACACGGTGACAGCACACACTGGAT
Organism: Oxyruncus cristatus; assembly: GCA_013399855.1. Classification (NCBI taxonomy): domain Eukaryota; kingdom Metazoa; phylum Chordata; class Aves; order Passeriformes; family Cotingidae; genus Oxyruncus; species Oxyruncus cristatus. The sequence continues at coordinate 829,557 of VXAY01004701.1, read as the reverse complement.
TTGACACAACTCCATTTTTATAAAGGTGCTCAAGTTTTAAGCTGTTTCATGGTAATTGGGGCCAACCATCACTAATCCCTTCATTTGTGTCAGCCCATATGGAGGGAACCACAGGCACAGGCCTTGATGGAGCTCCCACAGTTACTCTGGGTCTGTGAGGCTTTTCACTCTTCTCATGTGTCTCAGCACCTGATGGACCCAAGAGCAAACATCCCCCCAAGTGCATCAGTCTTCATTAGTTTCACCTCCCCTTCCCTCACAGGCTCCAGGCTGGGACTGAGGATTTCCATATGTGATCTGTTCATCCTCTGAGATGTAGATTTGGACCCCAAAACGCTGTTGTTCCACACTTGTCTCCTATCCATAGTCTTGTTCTTTGATGTCCCACTCCGAAGTCCCACTGGCCAATCTCATTTGAGTGGCAGCTTGGCTTCCTTCTGCTTGTCTCCCTGTTCCCATCTCTCCTTGCCAGGACAATTCCCCAGCCCTGTTCCCACTCCAGACCTCCACGACAGCTTGTACAGACCTCCAGCAAAGCCCACCCACCCTCTGCTGGTCTCAAAGCTCCTGGAGAGAGCCCTGGAGAACACATCCTGAATCCATCACCATCTAGTCACCCAAGAGAGCTGCTCTTTCCCAGAGGTTCCCACCTAGTTTTGCTCTGTACCACACTGTGTATTTTGTCATTAACTTTGGTACCTGGAGCAACAAACCTCCCAGTTCAGAGACTGTCACACCAAAAGCCACAAAATAGGCACCACAGGTTAAGCAAAAGCATGTAGAACAGGGGAGCAGAAGGGCTGAATGCCAGAGCATGGTGTGAAAAGATCAAGGGAGAATCAGAGAAGAAGAGCTGGAGAACAGAGCAAATCCCACAGATTTTTAGCTGAACAAAGTGCAGCTGGAGGCTGAGAACATCTCCTGGGCTGGAGCTGCCTCCATTATAGGACTGAAGCTCTTATTAAGAGAAAGTCCTCTCTGTTTACACTCTGCTAACCTGAGCACCATGACTCACTGCTAGGAATAAAGCCATCCCAACCCAGGGCACCAGACACCTCCTGATTAGCAAGTCTAATCATCCCTCTCCAAACCTCTCCATTAGGGAGCTCTGGGCCCTTTTGTTTGAGAAGCAGCAGCTTGTCAGCACCAACAGCCAGGCCTGCCAGACCCAGCTGACCCCATTCCCGGCTGGGGAGGTTTCCAGCAGTCCTCTGTCCTCGGGAGCAGCACGGCCTGCTGCCTCGAGAAACACCAAGTTCAGGTCATCCTAATCGCTACGGGCTGCACAAACAAACAAACAGAGCGTTGTTTGCACAACAGCTCTCCAGAGAGGCCTCACAGTTCAGCGGTGCTCGAGGTGGGCTGAGATGTTCCCCTCCACCTCCCGCTCTCAGCGGGAAGGAACAAGAGACACGCCGTGGAGCCGCTCAGCGGGCTGCCCTCGGTGTGCGTGTCTGGGGGCTGCAGAAGGAAATAGAGATTCCTCCTTCCAACAGAGCTTCAGGATGTCCTGCTGCTTTCAGGAACGTGTTGAATAATGACCAGGAATCAGAGAGAAAAAAGAGCTCCTTGCTCGAAAGGGCTGTTACAGCACCTGTGAAATTCCTCTGGATTTGGACAGGGGTAAAATGGAGTCGGTTCCCCACTCAGCTGGACTGACTGATAGGAACAGGGACAGGAGAGAGATCAGGTCCAGGGGAGTACCTAAGGGCTCAGCCACCAGCCAGCTCACTGCCTGGCAGCAACTCAGAGCCTGGTTCTGAAATCAATACAGGCTGAGAGCACTGAGCAGCCAGACCAAGCCAGGTCTGTAATTTACTGTAATTCTGAGCTGCTAGATTACTTTCCTCTGGTTTTCCAAGAGGAACAGTTAGCCACAGCAGTAAGTTACTCCCCTTTGTAGGCTCTGTTTTCCATTTTTTTCCCTTCCTGATTTTCACCCCAACTTCCTTTCCACAGTGCTATTCCAGCCTCCCATCACAACCCTCTGCTACCTCAGTGCAAAGGTTTTGCTGGGTTTTATACTGTCACTTACTGTCCAGCTTCATGGATATCATTCCTTAACCCCCTTCCAGCAGCCACATGGATATCTGAGGAGGAGGACGGCTCTACTGATGCTTCCAGAACAATTGCATGCCAACGACCACTAGGCTTCCTGTGAGATTCCACAGCCTCTGGATGCAGACAAAGAGGATGAACGGAGGGAGTATTCAGGGTCTTGGATTATCTCCTAAACTCTGTTTGCCAGCACACAATTAAGAGACTCTCCAGTGGACAGCACATTCAACAAAAGCTGCTCTGGAAGGACCCAAGATGGGACTTGATGGGACAGTGGCATTCCCTTTCACGGTCCACATTTGGGATTTATTGCTCCAAATGCCAACATCTGCTACAGGCCTTCTCTTTTGCAAAAGATGATGTTTTATTCTCCTGAGAATAGAAGACCTTTCAACCAACTACCAGTAGCGAGTTGAGCCTCTCATTGCTCTGAAGATACCACTTTGTGTAGCTGCTTCTTTCAGGAAGGAGAATCACCCCTGGAATAGCTCCAGATTTGCGCTGCCAGAAAACTGTGGCTGGCTATCTCGCTGCTGGGAATGGCCTGGGGAAGAGAGATTTCGACCTCTTTCATCTTGACTGGGTCAAGGGAACACTGGCTCCAGTGATGGATGGTTGACTGTAATTCCTGCCCACTCATTTAATCAGTGTGAACAGGCAGGAGCACGAGCATGCTCACAGAGGAGGCAGCAGCAGCAGTGCAGGAAATCCCAGCGGCTCCGCAGAGCAGGGAGGTGTGACGGGGAGACGCTGGCAGGGGAGCGAGACGCTGGGGTAGACTCCTGATACAGGGGACCACCAGCAAGGAGCCCGGGGCTTTTCTTTGGGTGAGACATGAAACAAAATCCCCCTCTGCTCGCTGTGCTACTCCAGTTCCAGAGGCTGAAGCCACGCTGCAGTGAAAGAGGAGCCCCCAGAGCTGCATAAACCACAGCATGTGCTGCATCCTGCCTGTGTGCCACGGGCAGCCGTAAATACATGGGGGCATCCAGGCATGGAGGGGAGAGGAGGGGCCCGGCCAGACCCAAAGCTACTTTTGCAGCCTCGCAACATGAAAGCCAAATAAATCTGCTCTTAAGGGAGCCTCCCATCCATCAATAGCTAGATATGCACAGAGTTCAAGGCCAGAATAGACCACATGGTCTGATCTCCTGCCTAAAGAAGGGTGGCCAGTAAAATGTTGCTGTTTCCTGACCCCGATAACATGCCATGAAAACAAGGGCACATAAACTCATCAGCTCAGCAGCAGTCCTTTCTCTGCAGCACCACGTAGCCATTAGAGCATTTTCAAACCAGAATGTGTGGGGTAGGGGGTTCTCCACGTGCTCCCTGGAGCTGGCACCGACCTCAGGCCCCCAGTCCCGCAGCTGGTGGGTCCCACAGGTTACCTCTGCTCACAGAGGAGCAGAGTGTTATGTAGCCAACAAGGTGAGGACAGGAGAGGACAAAATGGCACTCCAGCACTTCTGGGCCCCTGCACAGCCAGCAACAAGGCAGCTCCATGACTGCTGAAGCAGGGAAGCAGCACGACTGAACACATCCAGGCTGTGCTGTCAATGAACAACCTGCTCCGAAAGCAGAGGGACGCAATGCGAACCACGTCCAGCCCGGAATGTCTATTGTTGGTGTAGCAGGAGTACCCTCTAGTGGGAGAACAGCTTGCAGAAAGCCTCTAAAATCATTATATACACACACAAATGCAGGATTTTAGATCTGGGGGAAAAAAAAAAAAAAAAGCAGTGAGAGTGAACGTAAAAATGGGCTTGAAAACAGGGAAAGAGAATATCACAGGGAATAAAGTCATAAAGTCTGATTACCACTTGCAGCACTATTTTTTGCTCTTCTAGAAAAGCCATCTAAAAACATTTCAAGTATTTCCATGCAGGGAGAGCGTTGGGCTGGAAACCAGACAGGAGTCTACTCTCATTCACGAAGCCAGGCCAAGATTGTTTAAATACCCAAAGGTCACAGAAAAGCCCACGGCTGTGTGTCTCAATCCTGCTCACTGCTTGAAAGCTTCTGGGTGTGGAAGTAGTCTCTGTACTCGTGGCAGAAGCCCAACACATTTCCCGAGGACATCAGAGCTGGTGAAGTCGTTTTGCTTTGGCTCATGGATGAAAGATTTTGCTGTTAGAGGAGGGGGGAACCGGGCAAGGAGTGATGGGTTGGGCATAAAGGATGCAGAGGATGCCATACACTGGATACAGATGGGATCAATATGCTCTCCCCAGTGACCTGCTCTAATATCACACTGACACAGCCCTGACAGGTGCAGCATTAGAACCTCAATACAGTGGGATTATGTAGTTCCTTCGGGGCCCTTCCCATGCAAAAGCCTATCTAACCTGAATGTTTTTTATGTATATATATATATATATGTATGTATCCCTTCATCCACTATCGAAATGCACCTATCTCTAGGGAGACCTTTGAGGTGTCTAAGGCTCCAACCCATCTGATTTGGGCAAAGATAAATACAGTAGGGGAGTCTGAGCTGTTTTGTTTTCAGATTAGAGATCTAAGCATTGTTTCCTGCAAAGCAGCAACTGTAAAGGAGTGAGAGGATTTAAAGAAACACAGTCCATTTTACAGCCAGGGATAAGAAGGAAACTAAAAACATCCCCACCAGACTCAAGGCGATCCTTCCCACAGAGATGGAGCCCACTTAGATCCTGGTTCTCACGCAATCAGAGTGAAGCAGGAGTGAGAGCTGGGCATTGGAACGTTCACAGGTCAGTTTAGGAATGGTGGGAGAGGTGACAGGCAGAGCAACGTGGTGGGTTAAGCCCAGCATCTCTCCTGGGAGATGGCACAGCAATCCCTCTGCATAATGTGTCATCCCAACCCACAGGTTTCCTACTTCCCTCAAGCTCCAGTTACTCCCAGGAAATTTGGCTGAGGGTTCAGAGCCCTGATTCCTGCTTACAAGTATCAAACACCCCTTTGATGAGCTCAAAGAGCCGCATCCCAAAGAAGGGATGTCCCCTCAGCAGAGCTCATCTCCACCTTCCTGGGCCAGACTCAGGGCTGCTCCAGTTCCACAGGGACTTCCCAGCCAAGCACTGACCCAGCAAGGCACAGCATGAAAAGTGGAGTGGCATAAAAAAAGATGCCAGTCCCGGACACTGATTCCACCCTGGATCCTGCTTATTTCACTGGGAAGCCTCCCGGAAAAGATATTTAGTCACCATACAGCAGGGAGGAGCCTGGCCCAAGGTGACTGGGCTGCAGAACTGGACAGGAGCCCAGACCTCTCCCAGAGGTTTTCCGAGAGGCAGAGGGAGGGAGAGAGGGAGGAAGGGAGGGTTTGGCTCTTTGGAGGGTTACTCTGCCTTCCAGAGCAGAAGGCTGTGAATTCCCCATTTCCCTCACTGCACGCTCAGTTAAAGTGACAGATGACTGTTTGTGTGCACGAGCCTCTGTCATTGCAGAAACGAGAGGGTAGGGGATTTCCTGGAGAGAAAGGATAAGTAAAAAAAAAAAAAAAAAAAAAAGGAGAGAAATTTGAAGTAAATGAGGAAAAAAAGAGGAAGAGATTCTCTCGATACAGAACGTGCCACTGCAGAACCAGGGACATGCCTAGGGAAATGTTTAAAAAGTTTTTAAAAAGCAGCAAAGCTAAAAAAGAAAAAGGATCCTATTAAGATTAATGCCTTCTGGCTTTCCATCTCCCTCCAGCATGGCTCTTCCATTTCCATAAACCCATTATCCTCACTGCTGTTTCACTTAATTGGAAAATGTCTACTGCAACCTAGCATGTTCCAAGACAAACCTTGGATGTATATATAACAGGCACTTAAAAGCTTTCAAATATTTCAAATTTGCTCGAAACAATTATGTTAACAAAAACCCCGTGGGACTTTTTTTTTTTTTTTTTGAGAAAACAAAAACCACCAAAAAAACTGCCCCTCCCAAACCCCACAATAGTCATAAAGCATGTGTTCACAGGGCTAGAAACACCATTACATTTATCCTGATTAGCATTCACTACGCTTTTATGTGCACACACAGTTATTGCCAGGGTAGGGATGAGGGGAGAGGAGGAAATGACAGTAAATGATTTGGCTGGTGAAGGTCAGGGAACTGAAACAAGGATATTTGTTTCACTGCAGTGGCACCACGACAGCGAGTGCCAAGTGCCCTTTGAGCTGCACCCTCCTGGGAAATCCCTGGAGCTGTGCTGGGGGAGGGCAAGAGGAAACCAGGAGCATTCGGGCTCCAAGGTGGAGCTAACTTTGAGAACTTGGGATTTTCTGGCAGTTCCTGTCAGGTCTACAACTGTTAAGAAGCAGAGAAGCTCCTCTGCTTCCACTCCTCCTGCTGTCCTCCTTCCCTCTGTCCCCACCAGCCTCTCCCAGAGTGGCTGGAAGCACTGCTTTGGGATGACGAAGGCATCAGGACGTGTTATGTGGATTGAGATGCTCACGGTGGGAGTTTGCAGACTAGCACCTGGAGTTTGTCACTAGCACTTGTGGGAAGCACAGCAAGAATCAGACAAAGTTTTGTCCCCTGGTAAGTGGTGGCTCTTCCGGGTTTTAGCTGGTAAGGATCTCAGCACCTGTGTGCACACATGCATGTTAAAAGTTCACAGGCTCCTTTGGGAAATAATGGCCAATTTTTTCATTTTCACATATCCCAGCTGGTCTCATCTTGGCTGAATTATCTGGATAAGATTAAACTTGAACCCCAGAGCACTCAAGGTAAGTGCCAGCCTTGGCCCTGAGGAGCTGTGTTAGGGAACAAATCTCTCAAATATTTGCTCTGCTCTCCACTCCAGCACATCTCAGCTCTGTCCACACACATTATTCTCCTGCTGACCTGCCCACTGTGTAATGACATCACGCCTCTTTGAGAGACGAGATTTCCTCTCACGATCCCTGCATCTGGCTCAGCCCAGCAATGCCTGGGAAGAGAATGCCTGAAATGTGTCCCATCCGCAAAAAATGCAGGAAATCCCCTTGGCAGTGCCCCTGAATGCATCAAGAGACGTGCCAGTGGTGTTCCTGGCCCTGCACCTTCATCCTGCCTGTTTTGTAGAGATCTAAACCTGCCAGGACTTCTATCAGGGGTATCACAGCGTCTTCCTCTCCAACCTTCTCCTTCCTCACCCACACCACAAACACCTCTCCTCAAACCTGCCCTTGCCTTTCTGAGGCAGTCCTGAGAGCACCTGATCCACAGCACAGGGTGAGGGCAGATGCAAACCTTCATCTGGCAGCAGCACACGGGCAGCAGAAACCAAGCTGTCTCCTGCAGGATGGAATTGCCCATGCCAGGGCTTGGCTCTGTGTCCTCAGCGAGACATTCACGGGGATGGATGGCTGCTCCTCTTCCAGCACTGGTTAACAGGCACTAATCCTGCATGGAGAAAGTGCCCGTGTTGTGAACTGAGCCTTGCTATCCATTGGGAACCTGAGTCTTTGTGCAGGAAGAGTCATCAGGCCCAAAGAATGAAACAGCAGCAACAGTGATGGAAGTGGTGGTGGATGGCACAGAAGCTTGGCATTCAAAGCAGCACCTGGGCTGGGAAGGTGGCTCCTGTTGGGTTTGTGAGTGAAACAACCACATCCCTAAGGCTTGTTCCATTGCAGCTGAGTGAGAGGTCTGAGATGGGGAGGTGGCACCCACAGCCGGGGGGTCCAGGGTAAACTGAGCATCAAGGGAACAAAGAATGAGAAGGATCTCAGAGGGAACTGTTGCCTTGGACTATTTCCAAGGTAGCACAGCAGCTGAAGTCCAGCTTTATGTGGCACACCTGGCAGTGAGACCTTAAAAAACCAATTTGTGCTGAAGTCAAAGTGTGAGGGGACATGCAGCCCTAGAGCAGGCTGTGGAGCGTTAGCAAGATGTGAACAGCAAAGGGGGAGAGCCAGGGATGAGGTGAAATGAGGATTCCTGCTAACCAGGCAAGAGAAAGCCAACTCTGAGAGATCCTCATAAGCCAGAAAATTATGACACAAGGAGAGAGAAATTTAGCTTGTTTTCCTGACAAGCACAATTTGACTCCAGTGGTCTCACACCAGTTCTGTCTCTGTTGCCTCCTCCAAAAAGACACTAAATCAAATGTGGAAGATGCTTTTCAAACTAACAATATGAGGCTGTTGTCCATGCTGCTGTCTGCCTTAGATGCAAGTGGTGCTAAAAGCCCTGATAATTTACCTGCAAAGGGAACAAGGCTCCTGAAAGACACTCACTTCTGCTGTGGAATAAGAACAGAAGAGGCTGTGGAAATACCAAAACATTTTGCAAGAGCAACCAAGGGCTGCAACCTACAAATGAAGGCTGTGTCCTTGGAGGACACAGGCTGAGTTGTACAGTCTCAGCTTTTATTCAGCCATGACTGTATGATCTTTTATCTCCAGCTTTATTCTCAGCTAACACTAAGGTCTGACATGGCTGGTAGAAAGATCTGCTCAGTGCCCAGTTAAGAAAATGCTCCTCCAGCTCCTGCAGAGGCTGCAGGGCCCCACTGCATGTGGGAATCCCACAGTTAATGAGCAGTCTGCTGTTCTTTTCCGATGGGAAGCACACAAGAAAGAGGTTGTGGAAGGCACACACCAAGTGCAGCACGAACACAGACTGAAATATCATCACATCTTGCCCACCCTCAAACATCAGATCCTGGCCACAGCCTCCCCCAGACAATCAGGGCACAGTAAAAAATCACTTTTGGTTTATTGATAATGCACACAGGGAAGAAGAGGTTAAGTTCTCTCGGTGACTGCCCAAAAGCCAGGCAGGGAGATGCAAAGAGCAGCAAACCAGGAGAAAGCCAACAGAAATATCTCCCCACAATTCACTGTTTCCTTACCCCTACACTGAAGTTCTGCTCAACCACGAGACAAATTTATTGTGCAGCACAGATGTCCAGACAGTGCAATTTATTGTTTCAAGACAGAGGCCGGGGATGACAGGTCACACTGCCAAGCAAAGGAGTATGATATGGTCATGCTGGGAGCATGAGGAGTGAGCAGGAAGGAACGGAAATTTTGGAACACAACCAGTGAAAGCAGCAGCTTAACTGACATCTGATTTTGTAGCATAAATGTTTTGCAGGGCTTTGGACTACATAAGCAACTAATTTCCCCATTTAGCTATCTCTTAGTCATATCTTCATTTCTGCTGGTTTCAGAATCACTACTGCCCCATCAAACTGGCTTTCAAACAGCTCCTATTCCAGATCCAAACATAACTGGTTGCTGTAAGGCCAGCACTGCATTTCTCTGAGGTAGAGCTCATGTCATGTCCCCAGAACAAGCAGGGAGTTTTACAGTCCTGTACAAGCAGAGGAAATTAGGGGCTGATCTGCCTTGCTGCTGCACAGTGCAGCATGCCTGGGGCATGTGGATGACCAAAGGCAGTTGTGTTATCTCAGCACTTTTCCATGGCTTGCTCTAAACCTGCTGGCCCATCAAATGGACAGAACACACCATTGTCTATTGCCTTAGGGCTGTTCTTCCCTTCCTGGCCCTTCCCTGCACCCAGACACAATTTCCCAACATGATTTTCTCCTTCCCTACCACAGGAAGAAAAAAAGCTTCTTTGCTTTCTCCTCTGGTGGAGGCTGCACCCGGTGAGGCAGCCCCGTTATTAGGGGAATGGACTGGTAACAGCATTTGGGCATTTCTAGGTAATGAGGGCAGGGAGAGGGGAAGGGGGAAGTAATCAAAGTATGTGTAGCAGATGGGCTATTTCAGAGGCTTTTTTCTCCCTTAGCACCTGTGAAGGGCATTGCCTTTCAGCAGGGACACTTTTTGTAATGAAGTTAAACCCACGGAGCACAGTGGGACGATTTGTATCTGCTCACAGGAAGGAGAAGACAGGGAAAAGCATCGTCCTCAGAGGAACTATCTGGCACTAATGGGATTCTGCCCTGGCTAAGCCCATGGAAGGGGACCCTATTTCTCTGCCTTTCCCATCACAAGCAGAGGTTAATGCAGTCTCCACAAGTTTGTCAATTCTTTCTCAGTTACAGGATAACAATAAGGGGGACAGGGAACAGATGGAAAAGCTTGAGGCAGCTGCACTGACACAGAGTCACACTGTGTGTCAGGCTGAGAAGCCAAAACCTGTACACAGCCCCAACACCATAACAGGAACCGCTGCAGTCACTCAAATCTCAGCATTCCCTCAGACTCTGGAAGGGTGAAACACATCCTTTGGACAGAAAAGAGGCTCAGAAGTGCCATTCACAGACCAGAGTAGAGTCCTTTCTGGGTCTCTGGGAAGCCCAGACGCTCCCTGGTAAAGCCATGGCTCCAGCCACTGGTAGGGAATTGCCTGCCCTGTGAAGGAGCTGCTTGAGGGTTGTTGCTTCAGATGGGGAGAAAGGATGTCAGGACAGCACTGGATGCCTCTGGATATGGAGAGGTTTTGCACAAAGACATTTGCAAAAGGATTGAAAGGTGAGTGTTGGATGTGAGATGCTGGGCTGGGAGAGAGAAGTGTGTTTACCACTGAAACCAGTGCCTCTCTGGGTAACCCCGACACCTCAGCCATGGGCCACCCTATGAACCAGACCCTGCTAAAATATCAGGAGTATCTACATCAGTGCTGAGCACCACAGTCCTGTGTCTGTCTGCCGCAGAGGTGAGGAAACTCTGTGAACAGCTTCAGTACAGCTCCCAGGACGGAGGCAAGAACTGCAACAAGCATTGCAATTTAGGGTTTTTTCCCACCCGACTTGCAAGGTTTTATACCCCAAGTTTGCAGCTTTTGAACTGAGAGCATGGTCAGCCCTAAAAAAGGGAGCAGCCCTGATTTCAGCTCCTGTTGCTGAGAGCAGAAGATGATCAGATGGCAGTCCTGCCATCAGTGGAGGAGCTGTATGTACCTGTCCTGCACAGGTACATACATGACAGGTCACAACAGGCCCCTGGATGGAATAGGCAGAGCTCTACAACATCAACATGCAAAGACATCCTGTTATCTTTAAAGCTGACACGGCGAGGATGTGGAGCTGCAAACACTCCCCTCCCTCCAATCTGTTTGAAAACCACCTCACTGAAAACAGGTGCTCTGAAGTAAAACAGCAAATCCCAGCTATCAATGCACTGTTTGTATGAATTAGGCAGCAGGAAATGGTGGGTAAAACCTGCCTGAGGCATTTGGCTTTGTGGGACAGCAAAACAACCCACCCCACTGTGCCTGCAATGAGAGGAGAAGGACCTGCAGCCCCAGGGCTGTCAGCAACACAACAGATCACCTGGGGATTGTTTCACAGCTCAGCTTGGTTTGCATTTATACAGTGATAAAGTAGCAGGAGTTCCTCAAGCAGGAAATAGTGATTCAGCTTTACCTTTATTTAAAAGGGAATTTAAGGTGAGACTTGGGAAAAGGTTGGTGCTTGCTTTATTTATTTGTATCCCCTTTCTGGTCTTGTTTGCTTTCTAGTCAAGAACTCTGCTTCTTCACTGTGCATTCAATATTAAATTGCCTCTTAATGTACTAACAGCCAGGCTTCTCTTGAAGAATATGCTCCAGCACAGAGAATTCGCAGCATTTGTCAAGGAGAAAAGGATTACGTGAATAGGAACTGCAGCCAAGTTTCCTTGATTTTATTTTTTCCAGGTACTGGTAGATTAAAAAAAATGACAAAATTTCCTGGATCATTTATTTGTTTATTTTTCCTATACCTATGTAATCACTTTTTGTTGACAAAAACATTGTAAGCTCTCAGCTCAGCCACCCCCATCACAAGCAGGACTTATCCAAGGTCACAGAGTCACTGGCAGGACAGGGAATCAGACTCCATCTCCCAGATTTTATTCTTATAAAACTGGCAACAGCCACGTTCTTTTTGTCAGGAATATCCTGAACTCGCTACATCAGAGCTGGTTTGGGGAAAAGACTGAAATACCACCTTGATGTTCAGAAAGGTCTTTGGCCCTGGAATTTGGTTACCAGCACATTCCCCAAGGAAGGCACCTGCCCAAGGAGGCCTGGACGCTGGAGCACAGTGCTGAGTGGAACAAAGATATTTCTCATCTTGGAGGAAATGAAGAACCTGCTCAGGATTTCTGATAGGGAAGAAAACTGTCTCCTCCATCCATAGGATGAGTGAGAAAGGTTCCCTGGAGGGCTGGAGCCCTCCTCCAAATGCAGAAGTCTACAGAGGGATAAGGACTGGTATTCTGAAGACCAAATTCCTGTTTAAAGTACACTGCCCCTCTTTTTTTATCTAGGGACTGCTGCCCTCTCTGACAGGGCTCAGTTTGGCAATCCTAAAGCTGCCTACAGAGAAAAGTGTCATTGGAAAAGTCGGGATATATTTATCTTCCCCCACGTCATGAGGCTGCCCCTCAAGCAGGATAACAGTTAATCCAAGCTATGGAACCCCCCTTCCCACTGAACAGTGTGGCAAAAGCCCTCCCACTCCTATTCTCAGAGTACAGAAAGCTTTAATCCTATTTAAAAAGCCTGCAAGGCAGCCTGGCTTCCCACCCAGCCTTTCCAGCAGCAAGGCAAATCCCAAGTGCTTTTAACTCCATTGCACTGTAAACATGTGAGCACTAAACAGTCCTCAGAAGCACATTTCTGAGTGAGCCTTAGGGAACCTGGGCAAAGTAAATAAAGCGGTGGAAAGCCTTTCTAGAGGTTTCATAGGCTCTAATTTCCTCACCCAAGGGTCACAAGTAGAGTAGCTGTCACTTAAGGCTCTCAGCAATTCACACATCCCAATCCAGCTCTTGCTGTTCAGTGTTTGAGAAAACACTCAAAGCCATCTCCTCCAATTGTCTCCAGAGAAAATAAAGTTCAAGGCAGTATGACAAGAAAATTAGAGGCTGCGAAGTCTCGAGAAGCAGTTGTAAGGTAAACTGTCTTGCCCAGTGCAAGGTACAAATTGCCCCTTGCAAGTCCGTGCTCCCTGACTGGTGTTTTTGCTCTGGGGAGGTCCAGGATAGCCCAGGAAGCTACCCAGCTGCACCAGGAACGTGGATACTGCGACTCTGGCAGGTGGGGGCTCAAAGGACAGAGCACTTGAGTGTCCGTGAATGGGATTTCTCCAACCCAAAGAGAAGGAAAGCAGAGGTGGCTCAAAGATGAGTGCTGGAATGAAGGACTGGAGAGATACTGGACTGGTGGAATGTGCCTCTGGAAGGAGGACTGTTTGCACAGGAGGGACTCATCTGAGTGGAGGAGCAAGTGCAGAGATGGAGGAGGAGCATTAGCACAGAGACAAAGTCTTGTTATAGAGCAGGAGTGAAATGGGAAGAGGACTAGAGACCTGAGGAGGTTCTAGGAAGGTATAAAGGAACAACTTATAGCAGGAGGGCAAATACAGGGAAACTACAAACGAAATGAGCTACACAGAGAAGGGCCAGTGGTGCATTTGGACAGGGACCTCAGGCCTCCCACAGCTCATGATAAACAGAGGAAGGGTTGGGACAAAAACGTGAACAAGCTGTGACATATGTGACCTCAACATGAGAAAAGTTCCTTCAGCCCATCAGGTTTGATCACAGAGACTAAATGCCATATGTTCAGGACCAAAGTAAGAGGCAAAGGTGAAGTATGGCAAAGAGATGGCAGGTAAAGAGGGAAAAGAGGACAGAGGGTGAAGACAGGAGACTTTAGTTTAACTCCATGTCATCTTGTGGAAAGAGCTAAGAAAGTTTGCTGGGTGGTAGGAGGCTGCTGGTCAATTTTGAACCCAAAGGAGAAACTAGCAGGTACTCCTGGGTAAGAGTGCCAGATTTCCATGGCCTTGGGCTGGGAGCAGGGAGTGAGATCTGCTTTTTACAGGAGATCTAACCACAAGGATGCTCAGGACCTCAACGAGGATGTTCAGTGGAACAGAAGGTTTAACAAATGGAGCTGGAGATTTGCAGTTGTTCCAGGTACTGCACACAGATCCCCCAGCTCCACAACTCCCTTTCCGGCCAGACTGCTCAGAAGCTGGAAAGCTGCACTGGCACAGCACAAAGCCTGGCTGAACACACCTCCCCAGCAAACAGCCAGGAGGTCGAACTTGTTGTGACCTTGGCAAAAGAGGTCTGCCTTTAATCATGATTGTGGATGAGCTTCTGGGCTCCTTCTCTAATGTAGAGGCACAGCAGAAAAAATGGCAGCCTAAAAGTTGAGCTTTTAAAGAAAAAGCTTTCTCTGCTATATACATCATTACCCAACAATACAGAGTAGCTACTTAGAGTATCTCTCCGTTCATTAAAAGACCTGATTTTAAAAGCCAGCAGCTTTATCCCTCGTGTAATGTATCAAGTGCAAGCCGAATTGACACTTATGCAAGTCAAAGCAAATGTTTTTAAGATGTGACAGCAGAGCCATTATCAGCTTCATATATTTCACTCTACTTTTGTGCACACAACCAAGCATATTATTGGCTTTTTATTTCCCTCCTTGTTTGCTTCAGGATTCTGATTAAAGCAAGGAAATATTTCATGAACTGCCAGGTTATGCTTACACCATTAGGTCCATCTATGAGAAATATTTATTGTTTCAGGAAATGGGAGGAAAGGAGAGCTGGAGCACTGGTGATACATCTCATCCGCTTTGAAAACAGAGCAAAAGCTTTTCGGATCCTCCTCGGCCAAAGAGATGGGATGAAGTTGGCTCGGTATCAAAAGCTGTAGTGGCCAGATGATACAGAGCCCTGAGCTGGTCTAAAGCTCCTGGATCTGCTCAGCTTTGTACTGAAAATGTTAATGATGATAAAAGAATTTACGCTTGGTTAATGTCTTGTAATAAAATCCCACAGGTCTCTGCAACAGTTCTTTTTTCACTGTTCCCTCTCCTGATGCTGTTTGAGGTCACTGTAGGTGGCTTTAAGGCTTAAGTGCTAAGTGTCCTTTGGCAGGAGCCAGCGGGGTTTTGCTGCCAGCACTCCTGAGAAGCTGTTGCTGTACCTGACCTGAGGTGGCAGGAAGATGAGCACGGTCTGAGAGCCACAACCTGGTGCAGTTCACGGTGCAAACATGGGCAGCTTTGGGTGCACAGACCATCATCCCATGCTGGTACCACCCACACCTTGTGCAGTGCTGAGGCTCCAAGGAGGACTCACCTGAGGGCCAAGGACTTGGCAATGCCAGAGCAATGTGCTCCATCTCCAAGAGCACGGTCACAGGGAGCCACAGGGCCAGCAGACACCGTCCCAAGGAGTCCCACTGTGCAAAGGTATCCAGAACGACACAAGGCAGAGGGAGAGGCCAGGCAGTGCCAAAGGCTCCTGTCAGCACAGTCACTGCTGTGCCACCTCGCTGTCTGGGCTGTGCAACTGCTTTAGCTGTACCCAGGTCCAGGGAACTGCCACCTGAAAGGCCCATCCTGCTGACAACTCAGCTGAGCACAGTGGGGGACACCACATTCTCTCATACCTTACATGGAATAAAGCAGAGAAGTGAAGCACATTGTTTCCAGGCTTCCTGTGGATAACAAGACACTCCAGCATGATCAGGGTACTTTTCCAACCATGCCGGAAGGAGAACCTGCCCAGGTTCACTGCATCTTAAAGCTGGATGGAGTCTAAAACCCAAATAGCCACAAGTAACATAACCTGCTCAAGGGCAGACAAAACCAAGCCCTTCCTATGGGAGCACGTTGTCTTCCCTTTTCAATCTGCAGGGCACAGCAGGAGCTGGTCTGCAGTGGAGCTCCTGAAGATTTTGATGTTCAAGACACTCCAGAGGTGAGGGGAGAGTCACAGCAGAGTTTACAGCACACGGTGTCCCATCTGCATCTCCAGGGCAGGTACAGAGCTGAATGAGTAATGGGCAGGGGCAAGAAGAAGAGCTGATTTATACAAGAGGCTTCTAAATCAGTTCACTGAGATGGCTGACCTGTTGACAGTGACTTAATCAGCACAAAACATTGTCTTGATTCGTCACCAGGGAACGGCAAAATATTCTCGGAAGAGCTTCATCTTTTATCTTAAGAACTATTTACATCAAGGAGGTTAAGACAGAGCTCTAACCACACATGCAGCGCAACCTTTGGAGCACAATCAGGTCTGCTGTTCTCGAGAAACACTATCTGGGAAGAGAGTCTCCCCTGTCCTGACTTGCATCTGCCTATCCACAACAGAAAAAGCTCTGTGTTGCAGCATTTTTATTCATGAAGACAAACCCATTGTGTATTTTTCTAATGATCTCTTATGCCTGCAACTTGCACCGTTTTATAGCAGTAGAAGTTAGAGATGCAGTAAGCCATGTATTTAAGGCTGGTAACTTAATGGGAAGGGCATTAACTACCATTTCAGATTTTTAGTTATGTTCCCCTCCCCATCCTTTGTAATTACCTTGTTACTAAACAGCAGCATCAGCAATTTTATTGATGTGCTTTTAGCACAGGCCACTACCAGAGGACAAGTGTGCTGGAGCATGTTACAGACTCCAGAGTAAATTTTATCTCCTACTCTTTTTTAAAAAGGATGAGAACATTACCTCCTCTCCTCTACCCTTAAAAATCTGCATGAATCAGCAAGGTCTGCTTCACAGGCAGCTGCAGATAGTCATCTCTTAAAACAGGTGAGATCACTGTGGGCCCCCAAATCAGAACCCATGTTATGCCAAGAGATAATATCCTCTAACAAGCCTGGCTTTCTTATTTCTCTTGTGCCCTTTTGTGGGATGGAGGGAACTCTGCAACCCCCTTATGATCAAGTCCAATTCATGATGGAAGTCCTTCTTAATAGGCAAACAGAAGTAAAGACAAGTTTACCAAAGGTATCATTGTGATCCTTCACTTATTTCTGATGAGGGTGGTATTGACCTGTGAGCCTTGACATGGCCCGTGTTCACTTGTCCTCCTCCCTATTCCTCCAAGGATGGACCCCTGGCTCTGTGGGACCCTCCCCATGGCCAGGCCTCTTGCCAAGGAGACCCCGTGCCCACAACAGCCAGCTGGGATCAGCACCTGCCAGCACTCCTGCCTTGCTAATCCCCCTTCTCCGCCTTGTCAGCCTGTCTTATAAACCAAATAATTCCACATTTGGCAGTGTTCAACAAGCATCTGCCTTCAATTCTGAATTTTCTGTACATCCCCACAGCTCCTGGGGAGAATGAACACTGTCCTGTATCAGCTTTTTCTATGGCTGGCAACGGATTTGGGGAGTTGCATCCATGGCTCCATTGTGCACCTTGTCCTGTACACATGCACCAGGAGAAGACAAAAGGTCTAGTATGGGGCTTATCAGCACATGGCAGGCATTTTAAGCCATCTAGCAAAGGAAAAAAACATGTTGTGCATGTAAAAGAAGGAAATCCCTAATTGGAAACACAATTGTCTTGTAAGAAGGGCTCCAAAATCAACAGCCACTCCAATTTATATGGTGTTTTATCAAGCCAAATAGCCCCCAGGAGCTTTGCAAGATGAGACTCTAATAAGGCTTATAAAACGAGCCCTCTATAATAGAGGCTAAGGCAGGGAAGGGGGAGGAAAAGGCCTTTTAGCATGTGAATTGTAACAGAAATGGAAGTGTCAAACCTTCAGCTAACAGGGGCTGGAGGAAGCTGAGGGAATCTGCAGTAGTTTCAAGTGCAGAGGTTCACTGGGAACAGGTAGGAGGGCAGCTGGGATCCAGCCAGGGCAGGCTCTGATGTGGGACCAGGCACCACTCTCAGCTCATATGCAGGACACACTCTCAGTCCACAGGGCTTAGCTTTGGTGGATCAGCTCTAAGATGCCCCTCAGGGGAAGAGGGAAGCTCTCCTGTCTCACCAATACCACGTTTCCCCACAGTTTCTAAAAGGGAGCTGTGTGCCTTGATCCTGGCCATTGAGACATTTCATAGAAGAATGCAATTTTAAGGCTTTTTTATTTCTTCTTTTCCCCTCCACCCACATGAGGTGAGAGAGACTGAAGGAAAAACAGAGGTGATATTTTTATTCCAGCCTTTATGGTGTGTCTGCAAGGCAGCGAGATGCTGCAGCAATGAGTGTGTGACAAGAAGCATGAACATGACTCCAAAACGTGCCTGTAACATCACCTGCAGGAGAACATCCTTTGAGTACCATCCCTCCATCATCATTGTCCTTCCCAAGTGATAATACACAAGTCAAGGAAAGCAAAACCAGCTGCATACAGGTCACACTTCACTGCACAGCTCTGCAAACCATGCTGAGAAACCCTCAGAGGAAAGAGCACAACCAGTTTCAAGTTGAACTCTGGGGCTGTAAATACTTTGTTTCTGGCAGTTCTACAGTGGTTAAAAAATATATGAAGTAGTCGTGGAAAACCCAAGACATAAATTTGTTGTAGAAAGAAATGGCCTCTTCCTTCTGCAGCACAGAAGTGCTTTAATTTGGTTTCCAATTTCCGGCTGATGGTATTTTGTGAGCAAGTCTGCAATGGCAGCTCCGTGCTTTGTGGAGGTGATTCAAGAAGGATGTACCCTGCCCTGCTGGGAAGGCAAAGGGCTGCACATAGCCTGGTTTGTAACCAACACTCACATGTCTACCAGTCAGCTGACAGATTAAGTAAGGCTAGTCACTAGTTTCAATGTCTTAAAGATCATCTTGCCGAAGTCTGGGGGGGGAAAAAAAAGCCGTTTTAACATTTTCTTAGAGTTATAAATAATGTTACATGAAAATCACAGTGGTTCCAAAACTACAAGCATGCCCATCCATAGGGAAATATGTGTAATTTAGGATTCACCTGTCAGGGCCTTGAGTACATCAAAGACTTAGCAATCTTCCCCAAACATGCCTTTAGGACTCCCCCACAGCTCCAAACCTTGGCAGAGACTATGGCCAGCCTACAGAGGCAGCTTGTGGCCCTGCAGGCTTCTGCAGCACAGCCCTGCTCTCCTTTCTCCGAGCCACTTCATTTTAGCCACGGAAAAGGGATGATCTCTCCAGGCAATGGCAAAACCCCACTCCTGGCACAACACTGAACTGGCATCACCTCCAGGGCTGCAGGACTGGGAAGTCTGCCTGTACTGGGACAAGCTGCTGGAGCCCCAGAGGGACTGCTGGGAGCACATCCTCCCCCAGCACCAGTTTGGATCCACACCCAGCCAGCAGAAGACAGGTGCCTGTGCCCGGCCATGCACGTTCCTGATCCTGACCTGCTGGCTTAACTTCCCAGCTTGACCTCAGACCTGCCTTGGCACCGTGGGCTTGGATAGTGATTTCAGGGCTGTGGCTGGCCCTGGTTGTTGTCACTGGAGCTGCTCTGCTTTCCTTGCTGGGGGGTTGTCACAGACAGGGTTACTATGGCACTGCACCACTTGTCAGCAAAGCTTAGCTGTGTTTCCCTGCTGTCACCCTCAGCTCCCTGCTCATCCTGCCCTGCTGCTCCTTGACAGGATCCTGCAGTGCTGCCTGGAGGCAGCAACCCCTGTGCTACAGAGGAACCGAAGCAGCCAGACAGGCCAGTAACTGGCCTAAACAGGAGCACAGCCTCCTCTGAAAAACACAGCTCGGGCAGGACCGATGCGCCCCAAAGCTCGTATCTCACGTAATCCCCTGCTCGAGACTCCATCAATAATGCACAGTCGGATTGTGGAACACAAACCCCCTGAAACTTAATAAAAGGACTGGCTCAAGCACCGTGCTAACATCACTGGGATTGATGAGTACAGGAGGACATTCCAAACAAATTACACCTCAGAGCCAGGTAAGTCCCGTCAGCAGCAGACTGGATGAAAGACAAGGAGCTCAGTGTTCTTCTCACACCCAAAGTGAAGAAGTCATGAGTGGAAAACGATGGGTTTAGGAATTAAACACGCTTGCCAACCAGATTCTTCAGAACTGAAGGCTTATAAATTGAAAGGGAGGTTTGTCTAATGCTGTTTTAAACATTCCAGCACTTGGCAAAACTTTATCCAAACATGGGAGTGGGGGTGCTGGTACTCTGCATTGTGAAAGTCACCAAAAGGGCCACAACTGTGGTGGACTTACACCCAGCTCAGTTTTCCCTCACATTCCTAGATGCTTGTGCTTTGTGTCCAAATGCCCCAGGACTGTCCCATGTGCTCAGTGTTGTCCTGAGGGCAGCAGAAGGGTCAGCCCCAGCCCAGCACTCTGACCCCAAAGAGATGTGGGTTGGCCCTGGAACAGGCACTGCTGCTACAGGAGAACAGACTGCGAGGGAAACAGGGCAAACTCAGCACCGTGTAACACAGAGACAGGAAACCTCAGAGGCAGCAGACTCGTGGGCTGAGAGAACAGGGAATGCACCCTGGATAAGGGGCAAACTGGAGTCAGGACTTTTGGTAGTAATGTATCAAACTGTGGGTGGTGCAGAAAGTGAAAAAAAAAAAGTCAGAGGCAAACCTATGAACAGCTGAGGTTCTTAAATGCAGACACCCCATTAATAAATGTAGACTGCGTGTGCAGTGATGAGCAGAGGTAAAGCATACTCACTGCTCCCCAAGATCTGCCAATCAAAATCCCAGACTCTCAGGCCTATGGAGGGAGCCTGATCCATCCACATCCCAGACTGGATCCTGATCTTTGGATTAAGGCTGTACTGGATTCTGTTACTGTGTCTGTGACAGGCCTCTTCAGTGATTACCACCTCCCTGGCTTGCTGGAGAGCAGGGCTGGTGTTTGGGTTGCATGTGCCTCACAGGATCCACCCTTCCCACTCACAGAGCCTCCTCAGAGGTTGTACAAACATTCTGTGGTGTCCTCAGAAGACAGTGAAGGATCAGCCCTTCACATCACATCAGTTCCACCCACCCTGCACTCAGCACCCACCACCCTCACGCAGCACAAGCACCACGGGAGCCTGTCAGGAGGAATCAGTCCCACACGTCTCCCCCAGCACCAGCACAAATTCACAGGGTAGCATGGAAAGCCCAGCAATTCCCAACACTCTTTGTTGCAATCCAGAGTAAGAACATCTAGTATGGAGCCAGACTCCAAGGCAGACTCCAAGCCACTCCAGTAGAAATTAGAGTAACACAATTTCAATATCCTCGCAAAGGTAAATGCGCTCAGCTGCCTCAAGGCCTCAGTAAACATTAATTATTAACTTAATGTCTGGCTTCCCTGAGGTATCCATTATCCTGTGTATTAATGGCCCTTCCAATAAGGCAGGGGGCAAACAGCTTACAGATTACCTGATATATTAATGAAAGTTTACAAACTGATTTGGTTGGATTAGAAAGTGCTTGGCAGTTAACCGATCACAGAATCTGGAAAAACAGTGGAGTGCAATGAAAGATGTTTTCCTTCCTCGCAGCTTTATCTGCTCAGAAAAGAAGAGGAGCCAGGCACGGCAGTGCTGGATGTTCTTTTGGATGCTTCTCTTTGCTGTCTCCCATCCAAAGTGTAATTAAGGAAAGCCTCAGGCAGAAAACTCGGTTGTAGCAAGAGGCAACGTTAATGCTGCCATTTTCTAAATGCCTCTTCACAAAAGTTAAGTCAGTCTTATTGCTAAGACACAGGCTTCCGAATTTTCATTGCCATGGGATTTTGACACCCCATGGGATACGCCTGAGGGGTCACATTGACGAAAGGATTTCAGAGAACTAACTCCAATCCAATCCAATGCAATCCAACAGTGGGATGCTCAGAGCTGCCTGTCTAATCCTTTAAATTCCTCCAGACCCACAGACACGGACTGAGGTGAGGGCGACAGGCTGAGCGTGCAGACATGAACTATTTGCACTCCCTTCCTGCGTAAGCTGCTGCTCATCTTATTTTCCGACTCCCAGAAAGCTGCTTTTATAGCCCTCCGAAACACCTCATTTAACTGAAGGAGTATTTGTTCATTAGCGTTCCTTGCAGCAGGAAGCACATGTCAGCGTGGGAGTTCAATCCCCCGGGGTATGACAACAGGGATTCATTCCACAACACAGGGACTCTGGAGACGCTGCTGTCCCACGTTTGCAGCTCAGCTCTCCCCCAGATTCCACGGGCTGCCACCTCCACCCTGGTCAAAGCATCACGGACAATTCACAAGCAGGACAACCACATCCACGGGCTGCTCAAGATAAAACTGGCCAACACTAAAAGCCGGCATCTCCCCCTCCAAAGCTCAGGCAAATTATCATCTCTAAATACCAGAATACCACAGGCTTTTAATAGCCACACACACAACAAGCAGCAGTCACGTTTCCAATCTGCCGTGCACTTTACTGGGCTCCTTGTGCTTGGAGAGAAATCTGTATTCTCTGATCCTATCTGAATGTCAGCGAGTGATTTACAGGGAGACCAAGTAACAGTCCCTCTTGATAGATTTTTGGTTATGTTGCAGTCTGCTGTTTAGTCAGGTAACATCTGTTCTTCAAGCAGAGAAACACGATACTGATCTTTAATGTAAATTTATGGAAGAAGTTATGATTTTATCCTATATCCTAATAAGGATTCAGACACAGGTTTTAGAAGGAGAACCTTGTTTGTGCTGGAGTTTTGTGCCTGTTATTTTATCATAATTTAAAATCAAACTAGTCAGACACTAAATTATTTCCTGCTGAGAAATGTGCAAAAGCTCCCTTTATTCCTATATCCTCTTTACCCCTGGCATCTTGTATTTGTAGAGTGTAGATGGAGAACTTAACATCCATGTTTTCTCCTTTTAAAGTCTCTCCTTTGATCTAGTTATCCATCCAGGAGATTGCTTTGATCCTTGCAGTTTTGCTAATTCCAAATACGCAATTATGCTTATCTAGTCCTGGAGGATCGGGATGTTTCGAGCTGTCCCTCAGACGCTGCTGGTTTACCAACACAGCCCAGCTTTCATCAAAAGGAACTTGTTCTTGCCCAGAGCACTACAGACTCATCTGCCAGCCTCAAAAACCCAGGAGAGCCTGCTCCTCCTTGCCTGGCCACCTCACAGGCTGACAGCGAAGCAGGATAGAGAACTGGCTGACCTACTGCCTCGGACAGAAGGGACTCTCCTCGTGCTGAACAGCGAGGTCACAGAGCAAGTGGAAGAGTCCAGACAGGAATGGTCCCACTGAAGAACAGAGCTCAGGGCTCTCATACAGGCTGGGAGCCTGTTGGGTCTCCTGGTCGTGTCACCTTTCCCTCTCTCTCCCCCCTTTTTTCAGTCACTCATAAGCCATTGGCATTTGATGCCAGGGACCAGGGGGTATGTGAGAAACTCGACATCACAGCCCATGAAGGAACTGAAGCTGGTAGGGAAGGCAGAAGAAATGGTACGGGGAGCAGTTCTCCAAAAAGACAGCCATCTTCCCCCTCCCACTAACCAAAAAGAGACTGAGCTGAGACTGATTCCAGGCCTGTTTGTTGCTTGTTTTAAAAATCTTCTCCTTTATATATCATTGAATGAAGACTACTGTTATCTAAACCTGCCTGATCTCTCCCCAGGGGAGCAGGGAGGGAGGCAGAAGAGGAGAATGCCATTATCTCATGATGGGATCTGAAGTAGTAGGGGATTTCCTTTCAGCTTCCAGAGGATTGAAACAAATTGAGATGCATCACTCTAATGCTTCACTGCTCAGTATTTTGACACCACATTTCTGCTCAGCACCTGAAACTTCTCTGATGAAAAACGTGACCACAGCCATGCCCTCCTCTCTACTGCCAACTTCTTGTTTGCTGTTTCCCACTCTTAGAAAGAAATTAAAATCTTCTCTAACACATTAAAGAGTGATAGGGAAAAAATATGAGGGGAAGGAGAAGATAAGAAAATCTGAAGAAGCAGCAGGTGGCCACAACTGCAGTACAGCATTTAAATAATTATCTTCTTACATGAGCCCAGACAAACCCGCTGGATTTCTCCCACCAAAAGATAAGTGCAGGTTCCCTTCCCTCCCTATATAAAAGCTGGTATTTCTGTTCTTGCAAACGGAGGGCTAAAGTGGTAGTTTCCGTGCAAAAGCTTCCCCTACCAACAGCATCAGGAAGAAAAATTACCTTTTATGTCTCAGCACCACCCTGGCACTACCAGCAGCTTTTCAAGAGCCAGATTACACATGGAAAGTGGGAGTCAAGCTGCTAAATCACCCTCTTCAATCCAGCAAAGCACATTTTTCATGTTTTGCTTCAAACAGGGCTGATAACACCAGAGCAGCCCCAACAACACATTGTCTTTAATAAATCAGCTGAGAGATTAGAGAGGGCTTTGTTTTGCCAGCCTGCCCTAATGAGAACTACGTCTCAGGAGCTCTCAGGAGCTCAGACAGGTCCGTGACTGAGGTCCAGCGTCTGCCCTCGCAGAGAGAGTCTCGATGCCACAACAGGCTGCAAAATAGAGGCCTGGAGCTGGGGAGAGACACCTGGTAGGGATGCCGAGTGCACGGTCCTGCCACACTGCTCCAGTGGAAACCCTTCCAGGAAAGCTAGGAAAAGGAAAAGGAAAGTAGGTGGCAGGTGGTGGAGCTTTTCTGAAGTTGGCTTTCCTTGCCACACTGCAAAGTTCTCATGCAGGCAGAGTTTGCTTCCCACAGAACTTCAGTGGCCACCATCAGCTGAAGTTTCAGGCAGGGTCACTGAGATCTCTCAGCAGAGCTGTGTTTGGCAGACTCACCGCTTCAAAGCTGCAACCTTCCGAACCAGCCTTTCCAAGCTGCATTACTCACCTGATATTTGATAAATATCAGTGAACTCCCTTTCTTCGTAAGGGAGAACCTCTGAAATCCATTCTTCTTTGTATCACAGAAATTCCCATTGAGTCCTTCCCTGGAAAATCTTAACACCATGTTCATGCTGCAAGAGGGCAGCACAAAGAGCACAGCTTCCTGCCCTGACAGATTTTAGACTATCAGTCCTAGATGTAGATGCACCTATTGCATGTTTCTCAGCTTTATATTTTGCCTGAAAAACACACATTAATCATAAGATTGTAAACTCAGCCCGGGAAGGATGGTGTGAGTTTAAACTACCAAAATCGTTAAGCACTTAGTAAATACTTTTTTGTTAAGTTTTAAGAAAGAGACCTGGTAGCAAAATCGCAGTTTTTGTGACCGACTGCCAGTGAGTTTCCAAAATATGTGTAACACCTGGCCTCACTGGGTGAGTGCAGATATACCCCAGAATGTTTGCTGCAAAGTAGGTTCATCTTACAGTGAGGAAAGACATCTCAGTAGGTGATTCTACAGACACAGAACTGAAATCTATTCAAAACTGTGAATTACAGTACCTCACTTTTCTGTCCTTGAAACATTTGTCTGCACAGGTGGTGCACCTTTGGTGGCACGGGGCGAAAACAGAGGGGAAATGGAAGTGTACAGAGGTCACGCATCTTGGAAAGGAATGAGGAAGGAGATGAAAGAAGGGGGAAAAGGTACCACGGGAATACAAATGGTTCCAATTCATTCCTTTGCATAGAATATAAGGATCAGACAGGTAATATGTGGTCCCAACCAAATGCAAGCACCTAACAGGCTCCATCTGCCCAGGCAAACAATCCAAGTGTATTTATCACCTAACTATCAGGAGATTTGATCATCAGATAAGCAAGAAGATTGCTAAAAAGCACCTGCCTCACAGCACAGGACTTTAGAAGCTCATCCTCTGGAAGCTGCCCAGATTCTAAACCTGCTGCATTTGATTTTCGTGCCTCTTTTACCACTACTTGGGAGACAGAGCTCCGAGTCACTTGCCATTTGCACTGGGAAGCCCGAGCAAACAGCCAAAGCTGGGTAAGGGCATCTCTGCTGCGTGTACTAACAAAGAAATGGACCAAAATGTCGAGCCAGAAGACCTGGAAGCACGTCGGGCAAGGCTGGAGCTCGTCATGGATCCAGAGGGAGAGGCTGGAACAGTTTCCAGTGAGGCTCATTATCATGGTGAGCAGCTGAGCTGGCACGGGCTGGTTAAGACACCTCCGGTGCTTGAGGGGTGGCTCTGGAGGAAAGAGTAACAGAGGGACAACTGGAAGCTTGGCCTTCCACGGCATCTCCCTCCCTTCTGAAGGGGTGACATGATCTACACTGCGGCCACACGCACAGTTACCTTCCTTGCAAACCAGCAGCTTGAATAGACAGAACTGGAGAGCACGGGGTTTATATTACAGAGCAGAGACTTCTCACAGCTCTGTTAAAAATGCAGTCTGACCTCTGTTCTAAAGCCCTTTAGGGAATCTTTGTCCCAGAGCCTGGGAAAAATGTAGAGCCATAAATTAAAATTGCATTAGTAGTTTCTTTGGTGGTCTGCAGAGCAGGGAGGAGAGTAGAGGGGAATTTTTGTTGCACTTATAAAAAGTTATACCCCAAAATTATGTGCTGAGCTTTAGCATGGAAACACAGATCCACTAAAAAATATTGTTTAAGCTCTGTATTGCTCAACAGAGAGGAAATGGCATTACTGAAAGACTTAGTACATTAATTGCCATTTCTAGCACTCTTGGAATCCTCTTTGTGACATCTACAGAAAAGCATAAACCCCTCGTTCTTTCTGAAATAATTCTTTCTCTGCAGTTTCATACACATGAAATGCACAAAATTTGGACACTTTTACTTGTAGCTGCACTATTTCCAGGTGATTTCTTGTTAGTGCTTAGAGAGCTTTGATCTACTTTTAGCTAAAAATCAAGTTATATTCCACACATTGGTTTTATACGGGAAGGGTAGTCTGAAATTAATCCGTAGACATACTATTTTACTGCTTTTGCACTGTATTTCCTGTTTTAATGCTAGATTTTTTTGATGGAAGGTGGCAATCATTTAAACATTAAGAACAGTCATCTTGGGGACACAGTTGTCAGGTTTAAGGATCAGAAATTATATAGGCAGCTGTAAAAGGATAGGAAGTGAATAGATCAATATTATGAGGTCCAGTAATTCTTCTAAGTGCTAAAGTGAAATGGGGGAACTGTTTGCAAGAACAACTTGATGACTTAAGTTATGCAGCAACTCTAGGGGCAGGTGAGGAAGCAGGTAGCAACCTCTGTAGGATTTCCTGAAGGAGTTAAGGACATCTTGATCCCAAAGGTTTTTGCCCTGAAGCAAGGGCAGGCTAAGGAGAACTTGCAGTACTATCCCATTCTGGGCTGGAAAACAAAAATCTGTGACAGAACTGGCACCCACTTCATCTGCAGGAGAGTCACCAGGGGAGCATTTGTAGAGAAAAGATCCCTGACATTACACAACCCTGTCAGCACCCTCCCAGTCTTTGTTTACATGCAGGAAGTGACCAAACCATCACTGAATTAATCTTCCATTTTCACCACACAGTTAACATGTTTATGGGCAAAGCCCTGAGTGTGCAGTAACATCCTGCCTGCTGGTCCCTGTCCTGGGAGAATCTGGCATTGTTTGGAAGCATTTGGTCTGTTTGGTGCTCACTCTGCATGCAGAGCAGGAAGGAGCATCCCATCCCATCAACTACAGCACAGGTTCCCCATAAGGATGTGGATATTTGAAAGCAAGCCCAGGGTGCAGCAACCCTGCCAGTTTGAAGATCTCCTCAGAATTCAAATTAATTCAGGAGGAGGTTCACAGCTTACACGGAAATGCAGCGAGGCAGAGGAGACCAAAGCTCAGCTCAAAAAGCTGCACGTGGGGTAGGACAAAGTCCAGTGTCCTATTCCACTCTGGATTTCAACCAGATACACGAGAGTGTCATTTGTTGTGTGGGAAGAGTGATCCAAACCACGTCATTATTCATCCCATCTGACTCTAAGCTCGCAGTACAGGTGAGTTAAATTCTTAATCTACGATGACTTTATCCATTTCACTTGGATTTCAAAACTGAGCCTGTAGACCTGAGCATTCCAGATGGGTCCAAAGAGCAGTTACTTGGTTTAGTGGTTTTTCTAGGACACAGACTTTTACGGCTGCAGCATGAAAGTTTACAACCTCTAATATTTCAGTGGTTCTCTGAACATGACAGAGCATTTCCCCTCACTATGCAAGTCCAAACCAACAACCCAGATTTCTCCTCCAGTCCCACTCGAGGACAAACTTAGCTAGACACACCCTTTTTTTACTTGCCTTTGGAAGGTAACTTTCTATCAGCAAAATCAAAAAAAAATAAGCTAGTAAGATTATTTAATGAATGAAGAAGACAACTGCTTTTGGTTCATTTTCTTGGTTCTATGATTTGCCAAACCTTTTCAGACAAGTCTCTGTTGACAGACCATAGCAGGGTCTATTAAACCATGGATTCTGTTATGACTCCAAACAAAATTTCAGCTCAGAGCACTTCTGAAGGAGGAGGAAATGTCCCAGTCTAGTTCATCTGTACCTAGTAATGGAGAGTACACTGGCTGGTAGAGATCACTCCTAGAGAGAGAGACATCCTGGTTATCCCAAGTGAAGTGCAAAGGCAGGATCATTCACCTCATGTGTTTAGACACACTGCCTTTTGGTGCTCAAGAGCCTTGGGGACATGTGAAATTCCAACTGGAAGGCCCTGATTTCAAAGGTTTGGCAGTGACTTGGTGTGTTTCTCAGCAGTGCTATTGGCCCCAACCAGATTTAAGGTAGCATTAGCAATACAAAGCATCTCAAGGCAAGGACATAATCCTTGCAGGGAGTGGAAAGCTTCCTCTCCTACATTTCCTAGCAGCAAAATGGTAACCTCAATTAGCAAAAACAAGACAAAGTGTGGAAAGTTCCCATGAGAGAGAAGTTACCCTGCTTGTTTCAGATCTCAGCCAAGAGGCTCCAACACCAGGAAACCTCAGCTCCTGCACTTTCTATGGAGTGAACACAGCAACCCCACCTGAGCTGGCTGGCAGCAATAACTCTCCTCACACTTTGCATAATGAGGTCCCATCTATAGCCCCAGAAGTTGCTTAACCCTCAACGGTGACTTATTCCAGGCTATCAGCCAAGGGAATGCCTAAGTAGGATCTATGTAGCTATGATCTTCACAGCCTGGTATTCATCTTGTCTCAGAAATTGTTTAGGGCAGAGAGGTTAAGAAGAATAGAGTGCAGGCTTAAAAAAGATTTGTTTCTAAGAGACACTTCACTAGATTCATTCAATTTAGTGAAGAAACTAAGGTTAGGAGAACGCCTTTTAGGAACTGTTGTCTCATGGTAATTTAATACATAGGTTTTCAAAAGAAGACAGCAGTTAAGAAAAGTTGCAGTTCAGCCAGATAAGAAGCTCTCTCATTAGTATGGATTAGATCCAAACACCTTAGAATAGCTGTCAGCCTCTTTACAAGGCACATCCTATAACCCTTCCTTTTAGACTCCACAAGCCAAGCTACCCAGAGCTTTTAAGGGGTCCTGTCATATCACAGACTTACCAACTAGTCTAAAAATATCCCTGAAGGAGAAGAAGACCCTGATCTAGACAAGGCAATTAGACCTGGTCTAAAGAAAATTCACCGACCAGACAGGCATTGTTCTGCAATAGTGCTAATCAGCATCTCCTCTCACAAGGGGTAGGAGTCTCCAGAAGACAAGAGAGTAAAGTTCCCAGCTCTGAGCCTGCACACAGCCACACACCTCCCTCTCCAGGCAAAGAACCAGCAGAGCTGCTGCTTAGGGTGTTTATAAGAGCAGGAGGCAGCTTAACTGGGTTTCATCTGCAGCAGGTGGGTGTTTCCAGCACCGTGGGCATCTGCTCAGACACTTAACCCTCACCTTGCGTGTGAAGGTAACGGTGTGACTGCACAGAGTGGCCTTGCCCAAAATACCAACAGCAGGTGCCAACCGAGACAGAAAAGCTCCTCTTTTTTATGGGTTGTTTTAAATGTATTTGCTTCAGTGTGCTGGTGTTTTCACCCACTCATGTGCATTTCAAGGGAATAACAAAGGGGGGGAAACTGGGAGGCAGGAAGGAATGGGAAGAGAAGACAGGGGCAGGCCAAGACTGGGACCTCAGCTGAGGGCCAGCAGGAACCTCGTGTGTTCAGCAAAGCCCCTCTACCTGGGATAGCTGCACTCCAGGCACAGGGACAGGTTGGGCCCTGGGAAGGACCTGCTGGTTCTCACAGCAGCGAAGTGAATGTGTAGTTCTTTGGCTGGAGCCAAGTGGCAGCTCCTCAGTTCACCTACAGGCATTTGCAAAACCCTTCAGAAAGAAAAGGGAGCCAAGTTTCACTGCAAGGGAAGGGATAGGATATCCCAGGCAGCAATAGCCTGGCATCCCCCAAGGTGCTCTGAGGAATCACAGCCCCAAACAGCCCCAAAAGCAGCATTTGCAGATAGGTCAGAGGTTTTGTATTTGCTTTGGCTTTGTTTTTATCCCATTTCCCAAGCCCCAGGGTGCTGCAAGTGAGGCAGAGGCATTGTGACAACCCATCCACCCTCCAGAGAGGGGAAGGCAGCACTTTGCAATCATGAAGACTCACACAGGAACCCAAACCCCTGCTTCCAGCACTGGCATCCAGGGGCAGGGTCTTTGGAGCAGAAGCAGCAGCAAATAGCCCATCCCTGGAGAGTTATTCCCTGCATAAATAGCTGCATAAACAGCTCTGCAGTGGCAGTCACAGTCTGGCTCTGAAGACTTTTATATCCCCAGTTTCTAATGAGGACCAGTTTAATTTTTTTTAAACATCCTGTCTCCCTAATAAAAGTCATCTCCAATATGGAATTGGCTCTGAGAATTGCAGTTCCCTGATCATAAGTGCTTTCAAGTGCTGTGGCACGGTGATCAACGTGAAGGTTGGATTAAGGTTTAGACTGCAGCTTTTGGGAGTCATACAAGTCACTAATTACACATACAGCCCTCGGCACAGCAATGTGTAACACTGCTCACTACTTTAGGGAAGATTCAAAGAGAAATTACACAGTTTAGCACTAAAATAAGAAAGTTCCTCTAACATTAAAAAGCAGAATCTCCCTCCAAGCAGAGGTTTGTCTGTGCCTCCTGAGCAAGTGACATCTGAGGCTCTGTTAAAGCCCAGAGACGACAACTCCTGCACGTGATGAAGAGCAGAGGCCAAGAGCTGGGGTCTCCCAAAGTCACCTTGTAACTGAATTTCCATTTGCCTTCCAAAACATGGTCTTGGCTGTGGAAAGCCTCAGAAGTGCTAACACTTCATTTAGCCAAAGATATCCCACAGCCTCCAGGGGCAGGACAAAACAGGAGCGACTGTTATTATTGCTCCTGAGGTACCAGGGGGGAGATTAGATCTGCAATCAGGCAGATCTCAGCCCCACTGCAGGCAGCAGGGCACGTCTATATCGGATTTGTTTAGGAGTTCCTGTCATTTCACTGGCTTCGCTTTGAATGTCTGACACCCAGACCAGCCGTCAAGTGCAGGTTGAACAGATGTGGCTCGAAAGAACATGGGAAGGTGCACAGCAGCCTGGGACTGCTTCGTGCTAGAGCAGAGAACCTGAGGCACAGAAAGAAGGTAAAACTGCCTGAGCCCTGTCTGCTCGCCATTTGTACACAACTGCCACTTAGTACAACGAAGAAGCAGAGCGGAGAAATTGGGAATTCGAAGCCTGCGAGATTCCTGGCTGTTAAGACAATAAGCAGTGCCTTTAACCCAACCAACAGGGAGGATGAAAGGTAGGCACCAATTAATTGTACCATTTTCTTCCTAGTGACGAGTGTTACTTCGCAGAACTAGCCAGAAGAGTTTCAATTAAAAGTTGTTTGCATTCAAAAATAGCCTTTTTATCAGAAGCCGTAAAGACTTTCCAAAATAAAAAAAAATACAAAGGTGTTTAAACTTTTATAACCTTTCTTGAAAACGTTTGCCGTTTTCTGAAATTAATTTTAGATGTCTCAGAGAGTTATATCACAACAATTTCTTGGCTTTAGCAACAGGGATTGCCTAGCAAGGTCAATTAAAAGAAAAAAATAAGCCGTGGTTTCAATTTCATTCTAAAGAATTCAAAGCTAAAATTTTCAATTAAAATTTTGAAAAAAAAATCTCCTTCTGGCACGCAGAAATGACAAATGAACTCGGG
>VXAY01004701.1:757687-792303 GCA_013399855.1 Oxyruncus cristatus | reverse complement strand
TGGGGGTTTGGGGTGTGAGGGGGGCTCGGCGGGGCTGTGAGGCCGCTGTGGAGCGGGTCCCGGGCGGGGAGGGTTGAGAGCTGGGGGGCTGAGGGTCTCCCGGCGGACACAAGGCAGCGGGTGCTCAGTCAGTGTCTCCGCTCTCCCGCAGCACTCCCTGCACGGACTGGATGCCCACGGGCTGCAGGGCTCTGTCACACGCCGCCCGGGCCCTCAGCAGGGGCGCAGGGCTGTTCTGCCCCCTCACACGGCTCTGCTTGCCCAGAGCCTTCTCCTGCTGCGTGGGACTCGGCGCCGGGCGCTGGTGCCAGCTGCTGTCACAGCCCGTGTCCCTGCAGGGCGGCGGGGCCGGGGCTTTCCCCTTCTCCCTGTTGCTGAGCCCTTGGCCGCGTCCAGCCTGCACGGCTGCAGAGGGCATGGCCGAGCAGAGGTACTGCGTGGACTATGCCAAGCGCGGCACGGCCGGCTGCAAGAAATGCAAGGAGAAGATCGTGAAGGGGGTGTGCCGCATCGGGAAGATTGTCCCCAACCCTTTCACGGAGTCTGGCGGGGACATGAAGGAGTGGTACCATGTCAAGTGCATGTTTGAGAAGCTGGACAAGGCCCGGGCCACCACCAAGAAAATTGAAGACATCACAGATTTGGAGGGATGGGAGGAGCTGCAGGATGAGGATAAAGAATTAATCAATAAGCACATCTCAGGTGAGACACAAGGCAGCATCTGGGTCGCTTTTCTACTTACTGTCAAGTTATGCCACCCAGCTGTGTCTTTACCATGAAATCCTCATGGATTTGTATGGCTTAGGGGCACAGTGGGTAGTGCTTCTCCAACCTCTGTCTCAGCCCTGTAGGAAAGGGAAGAAATAATCACTTCTACAGAGGCACCTCTTGATCCATTTGTCACAACTGATCCTAAGTGGTTTAATTCATGGGCAGATAAATCCCAGGAGAAACCATCAGTTACTTTCCACTTTCAGCTCTTTCCATGATCTTTAGTAAGTTACGTGTTCTTTTAACTTTTGTTCTCTGAAAAACGTCCATTTATTTTTTTTCTTCTCCAGTTCCCAGTTCTTTTAAGCCTTTGTTGCAGTGTACCACAGGTAATACATTGAGGGATGTGTGAGATTATTTCTGACTGCCTCTTTGAACCTTGCTGGTTTGCAGAAGCAAATTCCAAGGCTGGAAGTACCCCGAAGAAAAAGGTGATAGTCCAGGCTAAACTCACTGCCACAGGACAACTGACTACAAAAGATCTTGTCAGTCCATCACCAAAGAAGTTCTCTGGCTTCACAGGTAAGACTTAAAAACCTGATTCTGGAAAATCAGTTTCTTCTAATAACCGTTTTAACTTGGCTCAGATCAGTAGTTTTTTACCTATAGATTCTTTAGTCTTAATTAGTCTTTTAAAATTCTGGTTTGCCACGAGTTGCCAGTGTTTCTTAGGCTGTCAGACATGAGAGAACATCCTGAAAAATGTTTGAGTTTCTGGCATTCCCAAGGAAACAAAGGTTCTGCCATAACCCCCATTGTCAGGCTGATGTCCCGCTGACTCCATACTGCCTTCATCCATTGTCCAATTCCAGTCAAACTGAAGGTATAGACTAAAGTTATCCCACATGGAGCTCAAAATCTGTAAAAAAATGGTTATGGGGGATTCCTAGTTGTGGTGTTCATGGAAGGGAAAACTGTTACACTTCAGCAGCTTGTCTTGGGAAGCAGCTGCCAGAGGGGCAGTCGGTGTGTGAGCTCTGACTGACCTGTAGCTCCAAACTATCCAGAGCACACGTAGCCACAACACAGCCCCAGAGATCACCACGTGTAGGGGTGTTGATGTCAGGAGAGAAAATGGGATTGGGACATTTTCCCCCCGTTCTAGAAATGATTTTACGGAAACATCCTGCCGTGAAGAGCAAAGTCTTATAAAGCAGAGGTAAAACAGAGGCATCTGCCAGCTGGAACTCCTTTGCACCATGGTTTAATCATACTTGTCTGGTAGAATTAAGGCCCAGAACATTTTGGTTTGATGTAAAAAATGAAAGTAATTTAAAAATAGTCGTTTGTGGTTTTTTTATAACGATAATAAAATGTAAAGTCACAAATTTTGGGATAGCACACATCATTAGTCAGTTCTGAAGCTTCCCCAGCATGCTGGGGATGTTCTCAGCTTGCCAAGCGGAGGTATCTTCAAAATTTGCCGTGTATTGTACTTGTTAAAAAAAGCAACTTGTTCTGTGTTTGATGCAGCCAAGCCAAAGAATTCAGAAGCTGTCTCTGCAAACTCTTCCCACAAGTCCAGCCTGTCTGCAGCCAGGTGTGATC
Organism: Oxyruncus cristatus; assembly: GCA_013399855.1. Lineage (NCBI taxonomy): Eukaryota > Metazoa > Chordata > Aves > Passeriformes > Cotingidae > Oxyruncus > Oxyruncus cristatus. The sequence goes on along the minus strand of VXAY01004701.1, from coordinate 789,984 downwards.
CCAAGCACAAGGACTGTTTGCTGCGGGAGTTCCGGAAGCTCTGTGCCATGGTGGCTGAAAAGCCAAGCTACAATGTGAAAACACAGATCATCCAGGACTTCCTGAGGAAGGGATCTGGAGGAGGTATGGCTCCTGCTTGGAATTCTCAGTGTCAGTCAACCTCAAAGTTTTATTTCAAAAAGGAAAGGTGAAGTCAAGTCAGGTTGCTGTGCAGTTCCAACTGTGTGCTGCGGTGATTTCTGAGCTGTGGAGATAATGTTTGCAGACTGTTTAAATAACAAATTCAGACCAGAATGTCTCACTCTGGTGTTGTAGGGAACGTTCTTAGGTGCCAAATTTAGTGCTGAGATCACATTTGGAGGAAAATGGTGGGTATTTCCCCTAAAAAAAAAAAAAAAAATCTACTTTCATGTGAAGCAGAGCAGAATGGTGCAAAGAGGAAGGCCCAGCTGTGGGTTTCATCCCCAGGGTCATGCAAATGGGCACAGCCAACCAGAGCCTGGATGTGCAAATAAATTATCACACTTATAATGGTCTGTGCTTTTTATTTTCCCCAGATGGTTTTCATGGTGATGTATACTTGACCATTAAGCTGCTGTTACCAGGTGTCATTAAAATAGTTTACAACTTGAATGATAAGCAGATTGTGAAGCTGTTTAGTAGGATTTTTAACTGCAACCAAGACGAAATGGTCCGGGACCTGGAGCAGGTGAGTACAGACAGCAGTTCTCTGCATTTCTTCTCTTCAGTCTTTGGTTGTGGAAATTCTGTGATGCTTTGGGTTTTTAACTCCTATTTTCAAGTGTTAGCTTGACTGTTAGAATGGGAGCTGGTGGTTTATTTTGTTTTTTCTTGGCTTTAGCAGTTTTCACAGCATTTCCTGCTATCTGGAACCTTTAGAAAATCATTTTTGAGTAGAAAGACAGATACAAATTCACCCATATTAAACCCAACTTTAGAAAGCAAGGCTAAAATATCTAGGCAACTTGGGCTGCATCTGTTTGTCTAAACTGCTTTGTCTGGCACATTCCTGTAATGGATTCATATTACTCTTTTTGTAAGATCACCTGTCAAAAACTGGGATTCAATTAACAAATCTGTCACTGTGAGCTTCAGTTGTTGGATACAGTTAAGCTGCACTGGTACAGCTGCAAGTGCTGGTGACTGACTGTGCACGCTCTGATTCATTGCAAGATGGAGAAAATGGGTGAATTAGATAATGAAGGTAATTCTTTCATCTCTGTTTATTGCCTTGGTACGTACTGAATTCTGGTGACATCACTGTTTCAGCCTGTTTCAGGTCCTTGCATTTACAGGTGGATTGATCCTGAGGAAATAAGGGGTCTGTGATGCTGCAGTGCAAAACTTACCTTTTTTAGCAAGTGAAGCAGCTTTATTCTGTGTTGTGGCAGCTTCTTGGATTGTTTGATTCCAAATTCTTCATGCAATCCCAGCATCATTCCTGTCCTCTATCCTGGCTACTGGAATCGTGCTGAATCCCCGGTGGCATCACCACTCTGATCCACGCCCTCGTTTTGTTTTTGGAGACAGGGAGATGTTTCCGAGACCGTCCGCATCTTCTTCGAACAGAGCAAGACTTGTCCTCCAGCAGCCAAAAGCCTCCTGACCATCCAGGAGGTCGATGAATTCCTAATCCAGCTCTCAAAGCTCACCAAGGAGGATGACCAGCAAGGTGTGCTGCAGCAGATCAGTCGCAGGTAAGGGAAGCAGTCGGCCTCTGGAGGGTTGTCCCACCACTAGGAGTGGTTACCTAGGGACCACAAGCTGCAATAGGTGAGAAATTAATCATCAGCCACAGAAACTGAACTTAATTAACATCCATAAACCACTGTTAGTGGTGTGATTAAGACACCTTGACTGCTGACCAGCAACAGAGAACATTTATGGCTCCTGGTCATGCCAGAGAACTTCATCCTTGCCTGTCAGGACACTGTTCAGTCAGTACCAAACAAGTGACTTGCAGAACTACCTTAATGGTGTTTAGCTGTTCATTAAGTTGCTTTTTTTAGGTATGTTGGGAAATGCAGTTAAGACGTGTTAAAGATTCTTGGTCTGGCTCGGTTTGTGTTGATTTGAGGCTAAGTATGTTACCATCACTTAGACTTGATGCATTAATTAAATACATCTTGGATGGTACATCAACACTGAGGCAGAATTAATACTGGCATTCCAACATGATGCTAAAAAGCCTTTTGGATGTTCTCTTGTGTCTCTGAGGTGTTGTTAGTAATGCGTGCCCTTATTTGAGTTTAAACCCTTTGTAAGGGGAGGACCTTTCCTTTAAAAGAGATCTGGCTCAGTTTCTTCTTTCCAACTGGAAAGTGGTTCAGTTAAATGTCCACCATTGCTGAATCTTCTCTTTTGTTCTTCAGATGCACAGGCAACGACCTGAAATGCATCATCCGGCTAATTAAGCATGACTTGAAAATGAATGCTGGAGCAAAGCACGTGTAAGTCTGACGTTCGCTGTGAGATAAAACCAGAAACGCTCGTTTCGGCAGCCAGGAGCAGCAGTCCTGATGTTGATCCGCGTTCCCCTCCTCTCCCCGCTTTGTCCCAGGCTGGATGCGTTGGATCCCAACGCCTACGAGGCGTTCAAGGCGTCGCGGAACCTGCAGGACGTGGTGGAGCGGGTGCTGCAGAACCAGCAGGAGGCCGAGAAGGTGCCGGGGCTGAAGCGAACGCTGAGTGTCCAGGCCTCGCTCATGACCCCCGTGCAGCCCATGCTGGTAGGTTGGCTCCCCTCCAGCCCAGCGAGAGATGGAGCTCTGGAGTGCTGGCAGAGAGCCTCCCCTGGGGGGCTCAGCAGCCGGAGAAGTGGTTGTGGGCACTGTGAGCTCATAGTGCTGAATTTTCGTTTAATGCCATTTCATAAAGCGTTTTCTACCAAGAGGCCAGTATTCAGTGTACTCAGTCCTTGCGCCTTCAGTGCCACTGCCAAGCTAAAATCGTGACTTGCTTTTAAAAGTGACTTCTGTGTTTTGTTTGCTGTCCTTCCAGAAGCTGATCCTTCCTCTAGAAATACTGTTAGCTTTCCACTGGATTAGAGATTCAAATAAGTTTGGCTTTTTGTTTGAACGAATCAGAGTCAAATATTTACTTCTGGGCTGAGTGCAATCCTGCAAAAGGCACAGTGCTTACACCTTTAAGTGTTTGGAGGAGATAAGCACTGAAAAGCTGTAATTATCTGGGCATATGCAGATGATTCTAAGTAAATGAGTAATTAAGAAAAGGAAAACGGACTCGCTATCAGAGACCCTGGACAAAAGTATTTACAAGGGAATTGGTAGTTCCTTCATGAACTCAGGGAAAAGTATCTTTGTTTTCCAATGTATCACCTGAGATCTTCTCTCTCCCCCTGAAGGCTGAAGCCTGCAAGTCCATCGAGTATGCCATGAAGAAGTGCCCCAATGGCATGTATGCCGAGATCAAATATGATGGGGAGAGGGTGCAGGTCCACAAAAATGGGGATCACTTCAGCTACTTCAGCAGGAGCCTCAAACCCGTCCTCCCACACAAAGTAAGCACCTGTACCCTGCTTGTGCCAGCTCCTCGACTGGATTCCACAGTAGCTTCTTTCTATGGGCAAGGAGGATTCCTTCACCTGTAAACTTATTTCCAGTTCGCGTAGGTATTTGGAATCTGGAAAAACAACACTCGGTAGAGTTGTAATCTCTTACACATGGTGCACATGAAGGGCTTGAAACTCAAGCTATGTGCCATAGAGCCCTCTTTATGAACAGCATTTTTGGGAGTCTTGGTGCCAGTCGGGTGACTTGGTTCTATTTACTCGAGCCTCATCTTTTTATTTGTAGGCTGTGCTGTGTGGACCAGTGCAGATATGCCCACATGTGCCTCAGACACTTCTGGAGAAAACACCTTCACTGGAGTGAGTTTTTCTCTTCAGCCCAAAGACTGATTTTTCTTTTTTTTTTTTTTTTTCCCAAGGTAGCCCATTTTAAGGACTTCATCCCCCAGGCTTTCCCTGGTGGGCAAAGTATGATCCTGGATTCAGAAGTTCTTCTGATTGACAACAAAACTGGCAAGCCACTTCCTTTTGGGACTCTTGGTGTGCACAAGGTAAAAGGAATTAAGTAAACCCTCCTTTGTTGTGGTTGGAGGTTGTTCTGCTGACTTAAATGCACCAGGATGTTATCACAGGGTACTTTCAGAGCTGTGGTGCTTGCTGGAGCATCTGGGGAATAAATAAGATCCCTATTAATTAAAAGCTACTAATACAATTGATTTTATATTAACGTGATCACTGGCAGGACAGTAAGAAAACTTCAGCTCAAGATAAATATTAAAAAAAATCTTTGGGAAATCTTGCAATTCTGCGATTGCTCAAGCCAGGATTAGCAGAGTGTGAGACCAAAAATGGTGCAGAGTATTTAGTCCATATGAGTGTTATGCAGAGCTTGTGTCTGGACTAAATGGGGGTGAGGAAGAAGGCAGTAAAGTGAAAATTAAACTCCAAGGGCTTAGGTTAGAAGTAGCCATTAATCTGATGTCTCTAGAAATTTGCTGGGTTTTGTTGCAGCAGCAGTGACAGATGTTGCGTTGCCCCAGGTCATTAATATTTGTGGCGTTATTTCCCTGTCACCAGCAGATTAACGTGTTTTATCTTCTTAGTTTGTGCTTTGACACATTCAGTCTAAATCTTAATTCTCCGAATGCTCCTGCCTATTAGACGAGGCCTAAGCTTACCCTGACTAAAATGTTACGGGGATAAAAATCCGTCCTCTTGTTTCTGCTTCTTTTCTGAAACTCCGTGTTGCCGCTGGCCATGGCTGCAGATTTCTTTTAACGGATCTTGTCTTCCAGAAAGCTGCTTTCCAAGATGCCAACGTTTGCCTGTTTGTGTTTGACTGCATCTACTTCAACGACATCAGCCTGATGGACAGGTGTGTCTCTCTGGCAGGTGTGAGCGTGGCCTGACTGGTTTCCCAGCACGAAACCACCACTGCAGAGGCACCAGTTCGCTTTGCCTGTCAGACTGGCCACTCACCCTGTAAAACCACTCCTGCGTGGGAGGGTCCTTGCTCTGCACTTCCAGAATATTGGGAGTCAGCTGCATTTCGGATAAATTGGGTGTGGCTCAGTACCAGCTCATCTTATGTCCTCTGAAATTAAACAGGAGAGTTTCTATTTTATAACTGCCTGGACGAAAGTAAGAATTAGTTGTCGTCTCTGGAACTCTGTAGGATAAATCATTTAATTACTTAAATAGCTTTTTTTTTTTTTTTTTCCCAATGTTCATGTGACTGGTGCTTCACGTTAGAGCTGCCGCTTGTCCCTAATTACCCATTCCCTGGTTTAGGCCTCTGTGTGAACGTCGCAAGTTCCTCCACGACAACATGGTGGAAATCCCCAACCGGATCCTGTTCTCGGAGATGAAGCACGTCACGGTGAGCCCAGCGTTCGTTCGCTCCCCGTGGCTGCGCTCGGGGCACTGCACTGCTCCTCTGCCACACAGCCTTTTTTTAGGACTCTGTCTGCAAATCCACCCTGTCAGAATGGTTCTACTTCCGCTCTGCGGGCAAGACTTCCTGAGCTGCTGAGTTGTGTAGCACCTTGGGTTTGGTGGAGAATGTTTGGATGGTTTGGGCAGAGAAGGCGTTTTGGGAGGAGGAAGGTTCAGAGGTCCCAAGGCAGGTGGATAGAGAAGGAATCAGGTGCTGCTGCCTGAGAAAATCTGATGGTGTACATATGGGACATCTCTGAGGGGATACTTCTAACAAGCCAACCCTTCTCTTCTTGGACAAGTCACTGGATGTGCAGCAAAGAGATCATGTATGGGATCCTCCTTGGAAAACTGTTGCAAAGTTACCTGTTCCTCTCTTCAGTTGCTTTGGGTTTAGTGCACCACTGCTCTGAACAGAAAGCCTGGAGACCCATCGGCAGTGCTGAGCTCACCATGATTCCTTTCCTTTTCAGAAAGCTTCAGATCTGGCCGATATGATCACCCGAGTGATCCGTGAGGGGCTGGAAGGACTGGTGTTGAAAGACATAAAGGCAAGTTCACATTTACTCTTTCCTGGTGTATGCTGGGAACTGGGGAATAACAGCGGAATCTGTGGATGAAGCACACAAGGCTGAGCCCTCTTGGAACATCCTCTGGGGTTTGGGAGTGCTGACATCTGATTCAAGTTGCTCCTTACATACTGAGCACTGCTGTGCTCAGGAGCTGCTGGGCTGGATAAAGGCAAGGGCTGTTTGAGGAACTGCTGCCCCCCAGGTGACCTCTCTGAGGGGGATTCTTGCCTTGCTTTGCACAGGGAAATTATGAACCAGGCAAACGACACTGGCTGAAGGTGAAGAAGGACTATCTCAACGAGGGGGCCATGGCTGACACCGCTGACCTGGTGGTGCTGGGAGCTTTCTATGGACAAGGCAGTAAAGGCAAGTCATCGCTCCTCCGGTGCTGGGCTGAGTTCACTGTGGGGTGTTTGGCACAAGCCCAGCTCCCTTTGACTCCCAACGAGGCAAAAGGAGTTTGGCTCCTTACTTTGCTTTTTGCAAAGCTGCGGCTTCTCCTGTAGATGTGACCCACCCTCCTCTTCCCTGTGCAGGGGGGATGATGTCCATCTTCCTCATGGGCTGCTACGATCCCAAGAGTGAGAAGTGGTGCACTGTGACCAAGTGCTCCGGTGGCCACGACGATGCCACCTTGGCGCGTCTGCAGACGGAGCTGGACATGGTGAAGATCAGCAAGGTGAGAGGGGCTCTTGGCGAAGGGATGCTCAGCAAAGGGCTGAGCTGGTGTTGAGGTGCTGGTTAAATGCTGGTTTAAGTGCTCTGCTAGGAAGGAGTAAGAGTTAAAGCAGATAAACGGCTCTGACACAAGTGAGGTGTCAGTACAGCCGGCTCCTGATGAGGCACTGCCTGGGATTTGTACTCAGACACGGAGTGGGAAGCCAGGCACCATCTGTTTCCTGCCTGGACAGAGTTTTATTGGGAAGGGTACCAATTTTTTGGGGCATACTGCAATTGGCAAAGGCAGTCACTAGATGGGGTTGTGGGAGAGAAGAGCTCGAGTCAGACTTGAAGCTCCATAGCCTGATGTGTTGGAGTTCAGACTCTTCTGTCTTATTTACGTGAGGAATCTTAACTTTTCAAGACTTGACAAATACACAGAGAATTTTAATATTTACTTGACATCCTGAAGGCCATTTGCATCAGGCTTAAACGAATGGGTAGTTCTACATGAGTCACAATTGGAGCAACAGTGTTATCGTTTCACATACAAATGGCAGGAATTGAGAGCTGTGTTCCAGGTAATATTTGGGATTTCTCAATGAGAGAGACTGCTGCAGATCAGGCTAAAGCAAGGCAGTGTAATACCTATATGCTGATTTACTTCTAGGTTATGTTTCAGCAACTTTTGTAGTAGTAGGTTCATACATAAGTGCTGTCATTTTGTGTTTGTGCTTTAATTAACAGGATCCCAGTAAAATTCCACGGTGGCTAAAAATAAACAAAATCTACTACCCAGACTTCATTGTCCCAGATCCAAAGGTAGGTGTTGTCATAGTCATTTAACTCCATTTCCCAGCCCTGACATAACAATCTTTCATGTCCTTTAAGTGTACAGGTTGTCTCTGTTACAAAAATTAGTCTTTATACTTGGAATGGGAAATTAAGCACAAGTTTCATCTCTCAGTCTTGCAGGTGCTTTTGAGGCTAAAAGCTTCATGAAGATACCACACCTGCAGCACTTCTAGGAAACATTCTTGTGCATTAAATCCCTTCCAGAAGTGAACTTACTTTAAATTTGAGGCATGAAAAATCTGACTTGGAACAGTTGAAGCACAACTGTAACCCAAAAGTTGCTGGTTTTGTAGGAAATGAATCAGTCTGCTTTGTGCTTGAAAGAAAAGGTGTTATTTAGAAATTAGCATTATGTGTTAGTGAAGGACCTTTGACTTAGTGGAAAAAGTAGGTTTTTCTGATTAAGGTGATCCAGAGGGTCGGTTTGTGTATGTTGGAACAGGGAGGGGCGTTACTGATCAGACACATTAGAGTTGTTTCATGAGAGGGCACAGGAGTGTGACGTGACTTCCTCCCTGGTGTGTTCAGAAAGCCCCAGTGTGGGAGATCACGGGGGCCGAGTTCTCCAAGGCTGAGGCCCACACTGCAGACGGGATCTCCATCCGCTTCCCGCGCTGCACCCGCATCCGGGACGACAAGGACTGGCAAACGGCCACCAACCTGCAGCAGCTCAAGGTGAGCAAACGCGGTGCTCCTGCACACGCTGGGCTGTGAGCTCTGGCAACAGCCCACCCTTAAAATGCAGGTTTGGGTAGCAGGGTATGAGGTGAAGGCACCTCCCGCCTGGGCCGTTCCCTTTGCTCAGGCCCCTGGCTGGATGGCTGTGACGGGAATGCCACTCTGGCACGGGGTCTCTCGAGTCTCCTGAGCTCTTGTGTTGGGCCCTGTCAGGAAAGTCTGTGCTGGCAGCTGATTGTCTCAGCTCCTGTAACACCCCATGGTGAGGAGTTGCTTTCCTCAAGGAGGTGGCCTTCATCCTCTTTAAGGTCATTCAGTATCCCAGTTGGGAGATCATTTGGGAAGTGGCTGTGGATAACCTGGGCCAGTCCTGGGGCAAGTGGGAGTCAGGCAGGACCCCTGGGCTGCACCCACCCACTCCTCCTCCTCTGCCGATGGAACTGTCCCGGTGCCAGCCCCGCAGTGAGCTGGGGGTGAGCTCTGAGCTCAGGGGTTCCTGCAGTCTGGGCTGCCCTCACACAGCCCGTGGGGTGCTGGCAGCAGCTGCCAGCGCTTGCTGTGCCATGGAAACCAGGAGTGATCCACCCCCCTGCTGTCCTGCAGCCTGTGCAGGTAGGGGAGAGAGAGGCACAGTACCCTCTGCAGATGGGCTGATCCAGGGAGAGCAGTGGGCACTGTTCATCTCTCAGGCCCTGATGAATTAGTCTGTCTTGCTCTGCAGCAGATGAGGGGGATGTGGCTTTAGATTCCTCCCTGTGTGGTTTCCCTTCATGCCAAGCAGAGGGGTAGAATGCAGAGAGCTTGGACAGAGCTGACAGGGGAAATGGCTAAAAAGAGGTGCAGGAGAAAAATCACCTGAGCAAACACCCGGGGGGGGAACAAACAAGAGGAGCCCCTGTAACTGCAGTTCCAGCTCCTCTCTGGTGTCAGACATTCACTCTCTGCTTTGGGGGGCAGGAGCTGTACCAACTCTCCAAGGAGAAGGCTGATTTCAGCGTTGGTGCCGGGGAGGAGGATGAGTCCACAGCTGGCAGCAGTGGAGAGAATGAGGGGAATTCCAGGTCTTCCACACCTCACAGCAGTATTAAAACCCCCCCAAACAAGTCACCTGCAAAAGCCCAGAAGCCAGAAGGTAAGATGGTGCTTCCCAGGAGAGGAGGCTCGGGGGGTGTGCTTTGTGTTTGGGGCAGGCTGGGTCAGGATCTTTGCCTTCTATCAGAGGCTTGAAGCTCCCACAGCACCTTCCATGTGCATGTCAGGGAGAATGGGCAGAGCTGTTCAGACCCTTAGTTTGGCCTGTGCTACTCCCAGCATGGATTGAGCAGCCACAGCTCTGAGCTGTGCTGGGATTGGGAAAAGACAGATGGAAGCAGCACTGACGATGCCGTTTTTAGGTTGGTGTTCCCTGCTCCTGTTCCTGCACGTCACATGCCCTTTGGTTAGATGCTTTTGGCCATGAACCAGTATTTAATTTTATTTGGATGGAATTCATGCATATAATGGGACACCTGCATGGAGGTGATTTCCAGGTAAATTGAGTTTGTGTTTGTCACTGGGGAAACAACGTGAAGCAAATTGCTGAGCAGTTTCAAAAAGGACAGTGTGGTGACAGCACAGAGGGCAGGCGGCAGCAGCATCCTGGAAATGAGGGCAGGAGGTTCCCCCACACCATTTATAGTAGGAAACTGTGTCTTACTCTTTACATTCTAATCCATGGCTTTCCCAAAAAGAGAGAAGGAAACTTTTCCAATTTACTCTCTTCACTCTCTTCCCCTCCATGTTAATATACAACCGGTATCCGGACAGAGCACAGAAATGAGACAAGTTTTTTGTTTTCAGAGAGCAAAGCAATCCTTGCATCCCCTCAGAAATCCGAGGAGAAACGAGGGGAGAAGAGAAAGGCCTCGGAACTGGAGGACAACGGAAAAAAGGTACAGTCGGCTGGACAGCAACCGCGGTGGGGTGGGAGGAGGCCGAGGCAGTTCCCTTGTCTGTTCACCTTTGCCTTCCACCGGGAAATTCATCCGCCCTTCTCTCCCTCAGCACCCGCTGCTGGACATTTTCACGGGGGTGAGGCTGTACCTGCCGCCCTCCGTGCAGGACTTCGACAGACTGCGGCGCTACTTCATCGCCTACGACGGGGACCTGGTGACAGAGTTGGACGCGGCCTCGGCCACCCACGTCGTCGGGGACACTGATGACAGCCCTGGTGCTCAGCGAGTCTCTCCCGGGTGGATCTGGGAATGCATCCGGAAGAGGAGGCTGGTAGCCCCGTGCTAGTGGGGCGGTGACGGTCCTGGCACAGGAGCAGCCCTGAACTAGGTAGGTGGAAGGAAAGGTGCAGCTGTGGACACACATGAAATGCCAGCAAAGGTGCTTACAAAGATCCCCAGCAACCCTATGGAATAAATTAAAACAACTCTCTGAAGAAATGTCACTGCTGAATCCAGTTTTCCTGCCCTTCCTGTAGACCCCTGCACTCACCCGGGTGCTGGGTTAGTCTCCTTGGGTTTTTAAAGTTTGGGTATTTTTATAGATAAAGAAATAAAACTGAAGCAGTTTCTCCTTTGCTCTCAGGACTTATTTTCCAAAGGTTATTCTCTGCCTGGACAGGAAAACAGACCACCCACTGTGTGAAACTGTTGGCTGCTGTGCCAGGATTTTGCTGTGTGGGTACAATTTACACAAAGGTCACGTGTCCTTCTCCTGGTTTTGCCTTTTCTCTCCTGTCCCTGACACTCCAGTCAGGGCCAGGAGCATTTACACCTTGGTGTAGGTTTCACGTTAAAAGCAGGACACCAAGTAAGCTGCTGTTGGAGCAGCTCCTGTGGCATTATCCAAGTATCCTCCTGGAGGGTTTGTTTTCCGGAATACGTTGCTCCTGTGCTCTGCTATTCATGTTTCAACACGTAAAAGCTGAGAAAGGAACTCCAGCATCTCGATCTTTCAGGATGACTGAGACCTCCTGGGAAGCTGTTCAGAACTACTGCAAGTGGTTGAATATTAATGAAATAAGGAGGGGGGGTGGTTTGGAAAGAGTTATTGCTTTTAACTGCTTTGCAAATGGCCACGTGCATTCGTTGTCAGGTAACTTTTCTCCTTCACCCTCCTCTCTGCTTTGTACCCCCCACTAACAATATTTAAGCAGCTTCTGGCTGAGGTGCAGCAGCAGCAGCTGCAGATCTCTGCTTTCTCCCCACCTGTTGTAACAAGAGTCAGAAACGAGGTTAACTAAATCACATTTCAACTTTATTTATAAAATTATAAACCAAACTTCTGTACCAAAACTAGCGAGTTTTACCATCATAGTACCGAGAGGATTTAACACAGAATAACACACCCTTTCAAGTAGAATATTAACTTTTAAAGTCTTTAAACGATGTACAGTGTACATAAAGCACATAAATATTTCCATTTACTTTATTAGTTCAGAACATTATATTCCTTTGCATCATTTATCAGTTTCCTCCAGATTTTGATTTTCCTTGGAAAACCAGTCACACGTATCCATAAGTAGAAAACCCATTTTTACAAGGGAAACAAGAAGAGTCCTCCCTTCAGAAAGCACATTCTGGAGTCACTGGGTGTATCTTCTCATCCCTAAAAATTTCAGGCATTGATCTGCAACTTGATTTATCTGCTGTATAAAGTAAGCCTACCCCCTGCAAGGAAAAGCACATCTGTCCAGAGGGGAATAATCTTCTTCCTGCTACATTCCCCCACCCCTGAGTTTATTGAAAAATATGACAACATGAGTTTTCACAGTGAATTTACTGAATTCAGCACTTTGTGTATTCCTGTACCTCCTGGAGGTCGCTGCACCCTCCCCAGGAGTAAACAGTCTCTCCTCACCTGCCTCTCCTTTTAACATGATGCACGGAATTGTACCAGTTCCTTCTCATGCTGGAACCTGTTAAACCTAAAGCTAAAGATTAAAGAACAACCTGACCAGGCAAAGAGGTAAAACTCCGTGTTTAGTTCAGTAACCTGCAGCAGCTGCTGCCTTTGGGTGGAGTTCTGAGACCACCTCAGCACCGCAGGGGTTCTGCTGCCTCCTGAGCCACAGACTCCTCACCTCAGGCGCTTTCCTGGCTCCAGCAGAGCACAGACCCTCCACTCCCTGCAGCTGAATTGCTGCTCATGCAACAGTCCCTGGTAAAAACACACAGTTTAATTTGGTGTTGACGTTGTTATCACTCCCTGCACGAGGAGCTTTGGTGCTGTTCCTGCAACTGCCCTTCCAGTGCTCCAGGAGCTGTGAGGGGACACCGGGATTTGTGCTGTTCCCTGCTGGCAGCCAGGCAGGAGCTCGGTTTGAACATGGAGTGATCACCTCTCCCCAGAGCCAGACAGCACAACCCTGCAGCAGGAGGTTCCCAGCTCCACAAATGCCTTGGAATGAGTGAACAAACCCACGGTGATGGAAACTTAAGGCATGAAGATTGTGAAGCTTGGCTGTGCAGCAGCCAAACACACCAAGGGGAAAATACAACAGTTACAATCATCTCTGGCAAGTCCTTCCACCTGCACACGCTGCCCAGGAGCTGTGAGGGCCTGGAGCTCTCAGGGATCACACCAGGGACCCTCTTCCCCACCCTCACCAGCAGGAAGGACAAAATAAATTACTTTTAATAAACAGTCTGAAGGGCACAGAACTGTAAAACAGCCCAGGAGGAGGGGGGGAAGCTGACCTGCAGTGGTGATTGCTCATGGCTTTCCTCCATGATTCCCTTTGAAAAGAAAAAGTCACCTGTACTTAAATATGCTTGTGTAGCAGTGGAGTCCTCGCTGTTCTCCAGCTGAGTGGTTCCCTCACTAAACCCTCGGGAAGACTCAAAGCCTTGGATTTGTAGCTCCTTCAGCAAGTGAAGGCAGTTCAGTTTGTGCTGGGAAGCCTGTGGAGTCAAAGCAGTCAACAACCATCAAACCAGACACCTCCCTCGCCATGGCACAAACAAACACCACCACACAGGGCCAGGCTGGATGCTCACAGAACCTCCCTCCCAGCAGGTCTCAACGATACAAAGGCAACCTTCATATAAAATGATACGTTTTTCCACAATGGCACTGGGCTGGAATTGGGGAAAGCGGAGGCAGTCTGCCTGTTCTGCAAGCATAACAGGGTTTTACATTAAATTAAAAATCAAAGTAAAATTAACAAGCACAGTGACATTTAAATCTTTGAAAACCAAGTCGTTGCTGGGTGTAGCCTGAGCAGCAAAACAAAGGACACTTTTTGAGACCCCAGTTCACTTTTATTATTCAGAGGAAAATACAAAGCCTCTGGAGCTGATCTTTGTGGTGGAAAGCCGAGCATCCATCTGTCCTCAGCAGAGAGGATCGAGTTATCCTGGGCGGTGGGTGGTTCATGACTGCTGGCACCGAGCTCCGAGGAGTGCAGGCACTGCGGTGTAAAGCACGATGGTGGCAAGAGCAGGGTCGGGCGTGGATCGAGCAGGACAGTTTTCCCCAAGGCTTCCTCCTTCCCTCCCTTCCAGCGGGGTCTGTTTGTAACTGTTTGTAGCGATGGGGACGATTTCTCTGGCAGCAGAGGAGGCTTTAGGGCATCCCCAGCCCCGCCCCAGTTACGTCCTGAAGACGTGCACGGCCCTGATGACGTACTGGCGGCAGATGGGACACTCGCTCATGCGCTTCCCGCACTTGGTGCACGTCACCATGTGCCCGCATTCCAGCAGGACACAGTCAATGGGCGCATCCATGCAGATCCTGCACAGGTTGTCCTCGGTGCTGGGCTGCCCAGCACCACCTGAGGGGACAGGAGACGACGGGCTGGTGAGACACAGGGAGGTATGTCGGGTTTGTGTGAGCCCAGTGGGCTCCACTTCAGGGCTTCCCTCACGGACTTGGAAGCACATGGAAGGGCTGCAGTAAAAGCCCCCCTTGTGTCTGTGTCTGCTCCACCAGAAGTTTCAGCTTTCCCACAGTGATTTGTGTGTGGTGAAAACAAACACCACTGAGATTCTCAGCAATGAGGCCATTGAAGCAACGTGGGTCCCTCTTCCCAAGTAACCGACAGGACAAGAGGAAGTGGCCTCAAGTTGTGCCAGGGGAGGTTTAGATTGGATATTGGGAAAAACTTCTGTCCCAAAAGGGTGGTCAAGCACTGGCACAGCTGTTCAGGGCAGTGGTGGAAGAAATAACCCTGGAGGGATTTTAAAGCCATGTGGATGTGGCACTTGGGGACATGGTCAGTNAGGACAAGAGGAAGTGGCCTCAAGTTGTGCCAGGGGAGGTTTAGATTGGATATTGGGAAAAACTTCTGTCCCAAAAGGGTGGTCAAGCACTGGCACAGCTGTTCAGGGCAGTGGTGGAAGAAATAACCCTGGAGGGATTCAAAAGCCATGTGGATGTGGCACTTGGGGACATGGTCAGTGGTGGCCTTGGCAGTGCTGGGGAAACAGTTGGACTTAACCTCGGAGGGTTTTTCCCACCTAAGCAAGTCCAGGATTAAGGATATCACTTACCAGTTTGATCGTCCATGTCAGAAACTGCAACAGAAGAAGAGAAAGTGATGTGGTGAGAACCAGCTGGGGCAGAAATGTTACCAGGCAGGGGCTGAAAGCCCCGAGGGAGTTGCTAAACCAAAACTGCTTTCTGCTGATCCCCACGAGAGGCTCAGGCACGAGCTCCGAGCACGACAGATTCAACAACTGGCAAGGAACTTTCTCCTATCCTGAGCTTACACAACACTCAAGGCTTCCCAGAGATAAGCAGTGCTCCAAAGGCATGTCTCAATTTTTAAGACAGCCCTGGAATGTGTGCAGAGTTTGGCTCCCTACTGCTGCACCTGCAGCAGCCCCTCGTGCCAGTTACTTTGGTGTTACACGAGCACCAGGATTGCTGGGACACACACAGAGGCAACTGGGATTAGGAGAGAAGGATAAATTCTACCAAAAGCACAAGATACAAGAATATAAACACAAAGCAGGTGTCATATCATTTATAGAGGACAAGGCTTAGAGAGATGCGTTTAGGGAAACAAGAGTAGTTTGGACAGCACTGAGAAACAAACCTATGAAATCAGTGTTAAAGTAAGTTTCTCTTGTAAATAATGTACAAGTCTGTGTGGTTTTTAAGTAATGCCCTGGAAGTGCAAAGTGGCACCTGAAAGTCAAGCCAGGTACATTCTCTGTGCACCTCTGTTCCCTCACCTCTCCCTGAGCAGGCCCAGTGTGTGCAGCAGGAACACTCTGGAGATAAGACAGAGTCAAACCCCAGCTGTGCAGCCACTGTCCTGAGCTCATGCTCTGAATTTCCCCGCTGCTTTTTGGTCACAGTTTCCTGCCTGGGCAGAGCATTTCCCTGATCACTTCCCCAGTTACCACGAGTGCAGAGGGAAGAGCTCAGCCCGGTCACACAGCAGCTGTTCTGTGGCTGAGGCAGTGCCCAGTGGGATCTGCCACAGCCCCACGCCATCTGAGGTGAAGGGTGCACAGCTCTCATGTTGCTGCCACAGGGCAGTGGCTCTCCAGAGCTCCCAGAAGGCTCTCCTCAAATAACCACAAGTAGTGGTGAGCAGAGTTCAGCTACTTTCACTCTAATGTGCAAAACACTCCATCCTTCCCCCTCACTTACACAGAACAGAAACATAAGGTAAGTTCTATTTCCTTCTACCACTGTTACAAAAAAAGGGAAAACCTGGAAAACAGGCACACGTTTGCCACGTTTCTCACCTAGATGCTGAGGGTCTTTCTCTCTGTAGAGACGGGTCACCCTCTCCATCAGCTCCCACTTTTCACAGCAGCCTTTGTAGGTGACGAAGTTGCGGGCGAGGATCTCCTTCAGCTGCCGCACGGAGAGCGCGTTGATGTCCCCGACGCTCCTCAGGTCGGAGAGAGAAGCCTTCCTCCCCTGCACCAGGTTATCCTCAGAGTCAGTAGACTGGAAGGGGACAAAGGTGGAATGATTCTTGTCCTCAACCCCTAAACCCACAATTTGCATCAACTTTCAATGTCTGCATGAGCAGGAATTCACGTTCGGATGAATATAACTGGTTACTCTGAATTCGTCCATCAGAAACACAAGTCTTAGGACAGAAATAAGTAATTTCTATTATCAGTGTCCAAGTGACACCAGTTTCTCCTCTATGTGTAGGACAAGGTGTTGCCACAGGAGGGGGCTGTTTGGGTCTGCTCAGTCTCAGTTACTGTTCAGCCACCCATCTCTGCCGTAATGATTCTGTGGAACCAAATACAGCCTAGGAAACCTGGTATTCCTTGTCATCTGATTCCAGGACACACAAACCTGTGTCTCCTCCTCTGCTGTTGCTTCCTCTGCTGTATCCTCAATTGCTGTCACACCGACTGGGCTGGGAGGCACATGACCATTTGCCTACAAGAGGAGATAAAGCTTTCACCAGCGGAGTGTCTGTGGGTGTCCCATGGGAAATCAGCTCCAGTGCAGTGTCCCTGCAATCCCTGGCCACGGGAAGGACGAGTGCAGCACAAGGTACAAGCCAGGCACACTCACAGAGTATTCCCTCTGCAGCACTCACACAAACAAAAGTAGAACTTTCTGAAACTGAAGTGCAGCCTCTGAACCTTCAAAGCCTCAGTAGAGAACTTGTGCAGTAAAATCCCACAGGATGCTCTTGTGAGGCTGGATCAGGAGGAGCCCAAATTTAGACGTGTGTATATATGTTATGTGTACATATGCAATCCTTCCCTGAGTGTCACACTGATGGGATGTCAGAGCTCTGGCAGCACCTGGGTGATCAGTGCAAGGCTCTGTACAACCCTCCTCTGACACAGCTCAGAGTCTCCTGATCTTCACAGTAACCAGACAAACCCCTCCTCAGGTGGGTTCTGGAGTGGGCAAACAGGAGCCTCTCAGTGAAGGACCAGCAGCAACAAAGCTGGAGGAAAAACGCTGAGCAGCTGCTTTGGGCTCTCCATTAAAAGAGAAGTGTAATCGTATCTGACTCACCCTCAGCAGCCTCCCTTCCCCTCTGCTTTCCTACTGACAAAGAGACTGTAATGTTACCATGTTACTTATCCAGGTGGGGACTTGTTAATATTTACAGAGCACAGGAGTCACAATAACCATCAAAGAGCCCGAACTGTAGCAGGATGTCATGCAAGTAGAGACAAGAAGCTGAAATGTATCACGGGGCACTAAGGGAAGACAAGAGAGCTGGTGAAAACTGGAACGGCAATATCCAGAAAACCAGGGAATTTAAATGCCTTTTAATGATTTGTAAAAAAACGTTCTCCCAGGAAAACTCCTCCTTTGAACTAGATTTATCTGCTGAGGAAGCAGAAGGTACACACGTTTTTCAGGGAACTAAATACACCTATTAACTTTGTAATAGGACAAGGAGCAGATGTCAAACACTGAGTAAACTTCCCACAGCAGAAAGCAGAAAGACAAACAAAGCAAGGTCAATAAAAAATAATTAAGCTCAAATGCCCCTGACAAGGTTTGTCAGAACTGCAGGTTCATCATAAACCGAAGACCTGGCGACACACCAAGGGTTTGTTTGGTTTGTTTTCTATTGATCTGAGCGCAGGAGACACCAAAAACCTCACCCACCTCCTATCATCTTTCTCATCAGTTCCAGTTCCCAAAGTGCTTTACACTGTGCCTGCTGTCTGGCACAGGAATTAAAGAACAATATCAACCATTTCATGACACCTGCATATGGTTGTGAAGAGGTGTCAGCCCCAAAGGACCAGGCACAGGAGCATCTTGTGCCAATGCAAGTGCAGACCAGGGAAAACCCATCTCAAACCAGTGCTGTTGCTCTGAGAGTGAACGCTTGACACGCTCAGCACTGCCCACCAAATTCAAATCCACTAATGAGCGGCACATCAAAATCAGTGACAGCAAGGCACAGCTTTACACAGCAACACCACAGGCAACATCTTAGGAGTTAATCCAAACCCAGAGATGAAGGAGTTTGCAAAGGATGGTTCTGGCCAGAGACTGTACCTGTGGGTGCTCCTCAGCTACTGAGATGGGATCTGCAGACACCGAAGACTCCTCGAGTGAGGTAGAAGAGGACAGGCGGGTTGGGGGGTGACTCACATAGTCCTGCTGTCCAGAGGCTCTGGTATTAAATGTGTTTGTTCTTATCTGATCCTCCTGGCTAATTACAGGCTGCTGGCCAAGGATCAGAAACACCAGGTCCTCCTTTTCACGACAGAACTCCGTGGAGATCTCATGGAGGGCCAGGTAGTCTCGCAGGTCCTTCACCTTCATCTTTATCAGCTCTTCCCGCTGGAAAGCCGTGGCTCGGAAGCGCTGGCAGAGGTGGCAGAGCAGGGGCCCCCCCTCGGGCTGGCTGGAGCAGGACGTGCAAAAATTCTTCTTACAGTCCAAGCAGATGTGCTGGTAAAGAGAGGGGAAAGGAATCAAACCCATCCCGTGCCAGAGGGACACGGTGACCTCCCGTCCGGAAGCCAAAGGGAGCAGCAGCCTCTGCGAAAGCACAATCACAACCCTGGGATTTATGGAAAAGTGTCAAGTCTGTTCCCTGCCTTCCTAAATGAGGAAAAGGCCCGATCCCTGAGCAGATCTCTACCTCCCTCAGGGCTCCTGGAGAGGCCCCACTTACACATTTCCCCAGAATGAAGCGTTATATTCCCAGCCAGTTCCCTCAAATGGCAGGAGTTTTCTGCACCTGCTCATTCAGTCTGAGCCAGAGGAAATCTGGAGACATCTCTAAGGGAATCTCTGTCTTGCACATGAATTCCAGCTATTTGTGCATGTTGCTCTGTGCATTCAGAAAGCTGGAGGGAACTACTTAAAAACATTTCTCTCTTTCATAAATTTAATACTTGCTATGAATGACCTCCCTCCCTCCCCACTCCCCTTTTTTTTCCCCTCCAATTTGCTGCAATCACTAAATGAATCTTTCTTTCACCATAAGAGGGAAAGGGAACAGCAAAGCTTACAGTGTCTGACAGACATCAAAGAACTCAGCATTTCTTTATACAACAAAAATAGCTTATTTTGAAAATAATACACCCACTGTGTGCCAGTTAGTGCCAGACAGAAAGTGTTGGAAGTTTTGGAAATATTAGGCCCCAGACATTTAAAAACTTTACAGATGAAATTCTGTTGTTTAATGTTGATATTTGACACTGTTGTGATCTCGTCACTCAGGGCTCAATTTTCAGAAGTTCCAAGCACTCACAGTCCGTGTTGACTTC
Organism: Oxyruncus cristatus; assembly: GCA_013399855.1. Lineage (NCBI taxonomy): Eukaryota > Metazoa > Chordata > Aves > Passeriformes > Cotingidae > Oxyruncus > Oxyruncus cristatus. Next base: position 770,560 of record VXAY01004701.1, on the reverse strand, counting down.
TGCAGAAACTTGACTGTTCAGCACTTTGGAAAGGCAAATTCTACATTTTCCAATAGGAATAGCAACAGAACAGCCACATTAAGTGCCTTTTAAAAAGCCCTGAGGGAAGAAAGAAGTGGTTTCAGTGCCGGTTAAAAGAGGTGATTCAGAGTCTCAGAGAAGCCAAGCACCCCTATGAAATCCCGACATCCTGATCCTTCCTTTGTGCAAGGAAAAGTACACGTGGAGTTGGAGAAGCAACAAACTCAAGGACAAAAGAAAATTGTTTTATTAATTGGTTCCAGTGATTAAAGAACATCTCTAAGTAGACAGTTCAAAGAGAGCAGATGTTTCTCATGTTTTACAGGGTGTAAATACCCTACTTGCTTACAAAAGCTCCTTCTGATCCCCTGGCAGCCCCCTGGCTCCCCACACACCCTTACAATTAACACCAACAGGCCTCTCATTTAGACCCTGGAATATACTTACAGTGACAGTTAGTGGAAAGAATCCCAATTTCCTGCCCAAGCATTTTAAGACATGAAAATTTCTACCACAGAGAGAACCTCTGGTCATGCAAACCTCAAACCTCACCTCAAAACCCCTGTCTGGGGGCCTGCCAAGGAAAAGTGACTTTCATCAACACAAAGCAAGGCAGGAAGGGCTATTCCCACAAAACATCCAGTTTTGAGAAGTTTTCCAAAACTTGGTCATTATAAAAGCCATCAATATGTAGCTTTTTCTGACCCTGTGACTGCAGGAGCAATCCTGTTTCTTGGGAAGTTTTCAGGGCAGAGACAGGAACTGATGCTTGTGTGTGTCTAGGGCAGGACAACAAACACTTCACAAAGGCAGAGAAGTGGAAAATAACCTTAATGACAACTTGCCCTCTCTCAACTGCCCACCTCTGGCATGGCAGAAATAGAGGAACTGAGATGAAAAAACCCTAAAAAAAACCCACAATAAAACCCCCACAAAATACCTCAAAAACCCCAAACAACCCCACTTTTCTCTGGCAGGGGGAAGCCTCCCCACGCCTTGCAGATCAACAAACCTGCTCCAAAGGGAACCTCTGCATTGCCAAGGACCTTCCAGCCAGAAAACCCCCGCTGGAGCACTCCCATCCTTAGGTGTCATTATCCAAAGTGTTCCTTGCAAGCCATTAACAGCAATGACAGGCTGCCCTGGTTATCAAATGATACTTTTGAGAAGTCAAAATAAAGCCAGGCATGTCTCTGGCCTCTCAGTACAGCACCAGGCTTCATCTGCAGGCAAAAACACTCCCCAGCCTGTATCTGAGCACCAAGTGTTCAAACAGGCACGTGTGGGGCACAGCTCAGCTTCCAGCAGCTTCTGCAGCTTGGATATATTTGCTGGACTCTGACTACAAGGGCAGTGATTGGAGGCTCTTCAGAATGACTAGTTTGAAGTGTTGTTGTAAATTGAAGCCTGCTCCTAAAAGGTCAGGCCGTGTCCAGGATGGAAGCTGTTCCTGGGCATTTGCTTGACAGCCCATCTCCCAGAGACACCAGGATGGGGCTCTGATTCCCTTGGCTCTTCCCTGTCTGCAGGAGAACACCAAGTGCCAACATTCAAGCTTTCACTACTGTTGTTCTCAGGGGCTTTTTAATCTCACGCTCCACCTTGCCAGGAGCCTTCTCCTCAAGTGTGCAAAGGCAGGTAGGTACCTTCCTGAAAATGTCACCCAATTCAGGCCACTCAAATCAGAAAATGGAGGAGGATGGAAGAATAATCCAAAATATCCAGCAAGGATGCCCCAATAGCTTTCTATCAGCAGAGAGGGGAGTGAACAATGCATGGTTTAAAATTAAAAGACCTTGTGGAATCATTTCGCTGCAGAAAACCAAGACCAAAAAAGTCATATAAGAGAAGGAAAATGCCAAAAAAACCTCACAGGTTTTTGCTACTATGATTAAATGTTACATCCTTTAAAGATGCTCCAACAGTTAATGGAAAGCACCCTGTAAGTATGTGTTCCATTCAAATGTCCCCTACCCTAATCCTTCTGGTAGGGGACATGTTATATGACAATGAAAATACAATTATGATGAAAGATCAAGTACTTCAGATACCACCACTCTGCTTTTTGGAGGGTTTTGTTTGTTTGTTGGGTTTGGGTTTTTTTTTTTAGAGCAATCTAGGTTATCCTTATGGTCACCAGTACAGAAGGAATTAATTTTCATCCACTGTATTTCAGAATAAACATGAACTGGACCCTAGAGTTCAAAGGTGCTGCCTTTCCCGGGAGGGAACACAGTTTTCCACACTCTCCTTGCAGCACAGGGAGATTTCACACACTTCTCCCTCCACAGCAACAGCACCAAAGAATTCTCCCAGCTTACAAACACATCCATGTGTTGTAAGTCATGTGTTCAGTCCCTCTGGAGACCAAGGCCCGAGGGATGAGCTCTGCCAGACCTCCCTGCAGCTGTTCCAGCATTCCCACTGGCAGCCATCGAGCTCCAGCTGCTCCCAGAGATCCTGCTCAGGAGCTGTGCTGGCAGCAGGAAGGTGGGAGGCAGGTTTAGGAGCCCCCTTTGGAATACAGAAGTTTCACTGACAGTCTGAGCAGGACACGAGCACACATTGTCCTCTGCTGCCCCAGGGACACCCGATCCCACAGGAAAACAGGGAGGCTGCTGGGAGCAGGAGTGTCTTTGGCTGCTGTAGCAGATCCTCCACAACTTGTGCACCAGAGGTTTCCCTGACCCTGCTCAGAGTGTTCACCTGCAGGCAGTGAAGGTTCCAGACAGAGCTCCAAAGGCAGCTCATATAAAACAGGTACTTAAGAAAATACTGAGGAAAATGGGGCCGTGGTTCTGGCACTGCTGCTGTTGAGTCCACCCTGAACTGGCCGAGATGGTTTCACTACAGAAGCAGAATTATCTACATCCATTATCTGCCATAATGCAGAACAGCAGGCACTGGATCCAGGATAACTCTAACCACAAGTATTTGTGAGGACACATCACATCGATGAGCACAATGTTGAACACAACACTACAGAGTCCCGTGCAGGGACAGCACCATTCCAGCTGCCCCAGCACCAGGAAAAGTCTAAGCATACCTACATACCCCAAATGTATCACCATATATACCCAACCCCCCCAGTAAATTACCAAAGTTTGAATTTCCAGTGATTTCTGGAGCAACAACACTTCTCAGTGCAAAAATGCATCAATATTCCTGTTCTGTGAGAAAAGAGCAACAGCCCAGACTTACCATTTCCCACATGTGTCCCCGTGCATGAATAAAAAGGTGCAAGGAAAACCAGTTTATGAACTTTCCCATCTAACCTAAAAGGGCTGTGGCCAAAATTTACTATTATTTGTGCATTCTCACATTCCTAAGTTCAGTAATACATTATAGATCAGACACTTGTTAAGCCACAGAATGTGGATGCAGAACAACTTTCCTCCCTACAACATTTTCAAGCAGCATTACAGGACCTCCCATGCCCAAATAGTGCAAATCCAGGCAGGATTTGCTGTCAAATTAAAAGTCTTGTGGCAGCAATTATTTTGGCATCTGTATACTCACAAATGGAGTTCACAAACAAGATAATATAAATTTGGCTTTGGGAGGGTTTTTTTTATTTGCTTCAGCAATTCTACACACACCCTCAATAAACTTCCCTGGCTTTTTTAGTTCGAGCAACAAGTTTGGAAAAGGGACAGGCAGATAAAAAGCACAAACATTACTAAACTTCTGGCCAGAACGTACATATTTCTTTTTTTAAAAGGACATCAGTGCTTTTAAGTAACAATAAATCACGTTTAATCTAATGCTCCTTTAAGTGACTATCAGCAGCTTGCCTTTGTCCTTTCAGGCCCGGCAAAGCCAAGCCTACTGAAGGTTAACATTTGCAGTCACTTACGGATGCCCAATTGTGAAAGAACGACCAAAGACACCGAAGTCTTTTCCCATATGGAATGTGCCTCTAATGAGCATCGTTTCCTTCCCGAGCGGCTCTCGGTGGTTAAAGGAAGCGGCTGAACGCTGCCAGCACTCACCTTGCTGGCGGAGCTGTCGAAGTGCAGCCCGCAGGCTTTGCAGCTCTGCTCGGGAGCCGTGGGAGAGGGGAAGGAGCTGTAGCCGGGGTTGGAATAGGCCTGGGCTCGGGCTGGCGGCGGCTGCGGCTGCATCTCCTCGGGTGAGCCGTCCAGACAGAACCAGTTACAGCAGCTCGCCCACATAGTAACTGCAAGGGGGAAAACAGGTTAGGAACGACACTGCCCAGCATCATTCATTGCTAACAGTGTCTTAGTTAACTATCGTCCTTCCTCCAGCACGATGTGCCTTTGGTGGGAAGGCACAAATACAGCCCAGGACAGTTATCACTAGAATTTCATGTGAAGATCAGATAAATTTTATGTTCCACTTGGCTGCAGGAGATTCTAAGTCGGTTGTAACAGGCTGTCTCTGTTTCACATAAGCTGCAATACCTTGGGTTTTGTGCATCAGGAAAAGAAAACAGAGGCTGGAATTATGTGGCATACAGCAATTAAATAAAATCATGGATGGCTATTCTTCAGCTTCATCCTAAATCCCTCTACAGATTTACAGCTACAATATCTAAAAAGATAAAATAAAAGCAAGGACAGTGGAGCCATGGATTTCACATAGTGCAGTTCTCAGCTGAATTTACAGCATCACGAGGCTAAATCATCACACAGCGAGTCAATATCAGTAATGTAAGAAAAATCAAATACTGGCTTCCAGTAACTTGCTTGGGAAAACAATTGTATCTGAGACACACAATCACTTGTTTATTTTTTCAAGTCAAATTATATCTATATATATACACACATACAAACACACACGTACACTTACCTGAAATCCTAACAGTCCAGTGCAAAATGCTCAGTTTTGAAGTCTCCCAAGACCACCTATGCAGCAGTATTCCAAAAATACACTGCTATAAACTTGCTTTTGGGAGTTTACAAAGAAATCTGAATTCATCTGGGCATTCAGTTTCTGGAGCACACACCATGTGTCATCACTTATGGGTAGGCAGAATACGAATTGCCTCCTCTGCATTTCTGCTCTCACAGAGGAGTTCCTGGACTGTGATTCTTTTATGTCTTAAAAAATCAGGTCCATCACTGACAGCTGCTCAATTTTATAAACTTCTGGAAATCAAACATCCCTAAGTTACACAGCCAATTCACTCCTTTCCCCTCACTCAGTATTGCCACTGTGAAACTCCAGATTCCCAAGGGAAGGAGGCTGGTATGAATCTAAACCTTATTTGCTATAATTCCAACACACTGTTCTGTTCTTTTTTCCTTCTTTCTTTTTTTTTAAGCAGTGTTAAATGTTTTGGGCTGATGTACTTGAACTGGGAAGCTTTTGCAGTCTGGTGCTGTTCCAGTATCTGCAGTTCTTTTGGCATCTCTAATCCTTTCAAACACCTCGCTGAATTTGGTTGGTCGGAGTTCCCGCTGTCCCAGACACAGCCTTTCAAATCCCACAGTGTGAGCTCAGCCCGGAGCCCTCCCTGCAGGATCAGCACATTGCAACGCTGAAGCGAAAATCTCCACGTTCGTGACACGATACATTCCTGGTGTAACCGATGTGCACACCCTGCACTGCAAACTGCACTCAGACTGGCAACCTCAGCTCAATAAATAGGGTAAACTGCACTTAAGCTGGCAATCAGATCCCAATAAACACATGGAGGGAAGTGTTCCATGAGCAGGAATAACCTATCACCCATCTGCATCAGCTCTGCACTGCAATCAAACACGCAGTTTAGATGGCATAGATAAACACAATTACCCTTTTTCTCTCTGCACGTTAATTTTCAAGCTCTCAGTGCCACTCAGGAGTTAACACAGCCTTTATATTGCAAAAATACGGAAATTCTAGTTTAAATTGTGCTCTTTGGAGGTTGAATTTGTTTCTAGGAATTGCAAATCTAAACAACATTAGAGCTGCACAGTCAAACAAAGCCTTCACAACCTCCACAGCAGTGGAAAACTGTGTCCAGAGTTAAGCTCCCTTCCTGTTTCAAGGACCCCTGCAAGCTGAAGGCCACCCACGATAACAGAATACACAAATGCTACTGCCTGCCCCCAAAAACTGTTTTCCTAAAAGAAGACAGCCTACTAATTCACTCTGGAACATTGCAACATGTCAAACATCGGGAAGAAAAACACAAGGCGGTGAACAAACCGGGATAAAGCAAGACAGAGCTCAGCATTCAGCTGGGGTTGTAGCTCTGTGACTGCCAGCAAATTAAAAGGCCGACAAAAGGCTCAGACATTTCTTTAGAAGAACCTTAATCCTGCCCAACTACAAAAGCGTGGAAGGGCAATGTCCATAAACACCTAATAATCAGGACTGCCCTCTGATCTGGAACATTTTTCCAAAGGTATCTCCTTTCTTGAAGGAGGGCACATCTCCGTACCTTGTATAACAACAAGAAATACAGGTAAGACTCGGCAGCTGCTCCAAGAGGGATTTTTCCTTTGTTCTGTACAGGATCAGCTTTAGACCTGAGGAAACAAGCCCTGCCACTGGGAGAGCACCTGGCAAGCAGAATTTCACTCTGAAATTTCAGGATGGCAGTTTCCTTGGTAACTCTACAGCCAAAGTATTCCCTGACTTATTTTCTTACCCATTCAGAGGTAGCTGGTGAGCACCATCCAGGAACAGCTCATTTCCCCAGGTAGTTGTTGCAGTGGTGGCAGAGTTTGAAGGTCAGACCTGGAAAGCCCTGCCCTGTGCAAAGCCTCTCTGTGCCCTGCAGATCAACATCTCTTCTGCACCCAAGGACTCCACAGCTCCACTGAGGAGACACAGAAATGCCCAGTGGAAAGGGCTGGGTAAATACTTACAGTAACCTGACTAGTATCAACGTGACAGCTTGGAAAAGTTAATGACATCATGGATTTCAGGAATCGTCAAGGAATATCTTGAAAAAAAGAGGCTGACTTACTGGCAGGACTGACACTACAGGCATTACTGATCCCAGCATTATTCCTGGACGAGATGCTCATACGGGCTAATGGCAGCCACAGAAACAACTGTTCCACCCACGGACCTGAGCGTGGGTTTGGCAAACTGGAAGTCACCCAACAGTGACTTCTGGCAGCCAGAAACTACCTGCCCGAAATCCTAACTGCACGTTGCACTTGGAGCATTTGCCAGAGCAAAGGGAGAAGGAGTTTCATCAAGGGTGGAGACACAAGATGAAAGAGTCTCTCCCGGACTTGCAAACACATCCACCCACGTGGCAATCATCACCTTGGGAAGGGGGACTGTTTTATCTCCTTTCTTGAGCTGCTTTAGGAGAAGCCAGAAGAAATCCAATAAGTATTGGCAGGCAGTTGCTTGCCATGTTCTGTGGGCAAGGCAGTGCCAGCACTCCCTCATGCTCTGCTGGACTGCTTTTTAAAATTTATTTATTTTTCTGGTATGAAGCTGTGGATGCCATTACTCTCTTCACTGAATTTAAAGAGCGAAATTCATTTCATCACCTGTTCATTAACACATTCTGTAGAACACCACGAGTTCTGTATAAATTTGCAAGCATGATTTAATTCTGGAGGAAATACCAGTGACGTCAAAGTTTTCCTCCCATACACAGTTGAAGAAAGGGTTCCTAATCCAGGGCCTGGATTCTTATGCTTTCCATCTTCATTAAAATATGCGTTTGAACTCAGGTTCTCGCTATATATGCAGTATTACTGCCATAACCTTGCTGGAGTATCAGAGATCACTGCCTACACACAGGAGTTATTACACATGTTATTTGGATTTTATCAAAGGGTAGGCTGTGGCTGCAGAGGGAAACTGTGGTTTATGTTTGAATATAAAACTAACCTTTATTTTCATAAGGGTACAAACAATAAGGGACTAGAACAAGCAAAAGGAACATCTCAGAATCAGATTTCAGCTCTGTATAATAAAGCTCTGGAGGACCATGTCTGGCTTCTTGTCCTGACCACTCAGGAATCCAGCAGCTGGAATTCAGTAGCATCAATGAGACACTTAAGGGATCAAAAGGAACTGAGCTCCCAGAAGCAGCTGATTTTACTCCCACATGAGGCGAAGCCACAGGAACAAGTACTTCTGCTCCTGACAGGCCTTTAACCGCTGGAACAGCAGGGCTGATGACCCTTGAGGCTCCTGCAGATGGAGCAGAGTGCCAAAAAGGGAGGGAGATGCAAGACAGCAGCTTCCAGTGGTGTTTGCTCATCGGCCTCAAGAGCTGCCTCACACCTTCTAATTTAGAGAAGACTCTGCTCACCATGATGAGCTGCTTTTCCATCAACTCCCTGAGCCATCAAGCTCCTCTTTCCACCTCATTCATCAACAGACCATCCTCCTTGCTACCTCCTTACTGCCTTCAGAACCTGCTGGGATCAGCTGTAGATGCTCCACAACAACACCTGGCCAGCCTGGCGTCCACTGTGTGGCTCCACAACAGCAAAGCCACGTTCATTGGTAAGACACAACTTTCAAGGCAACACACCCACTGTTCCCAACAGAAGCAGTTCCTGCCATTTCCAGTGGCTTGAAGATCACTGAAATCTGTTCAGGAGGCCAGAAAAAGGCAACGTGGCTTTAAAATACTCATGTATTGATAATGCACTTTTAAAAGTACTATTTTCATTATTAATCCATGCAAAATCAATCAGATCTCACTTTCATGAATGCTGTTCTGAATGGGTTCAAGTATTTCATGAGTTAACCACCTTGGTGCCTCATTAGTGGCGCTGGACAGTTGCTCACTGTTACAGCTTACTACTTTTTTTGCCAATAAAACTGTACTCATAAGAAACCCCTTGCTAAAATTAGTTGCACTAATAACCTACCATTTACAAACTGAATTCAGTTTGGTCAAAAAATTAGTATGTATTCTATAACTCTGCTATCATATTATCTGCTCAAATGCCATTTATGCATGAAGCATTATTTTTATCAGCCTGTGTCCCAGGCACAGAGACCAGAATTATGATAAATGGGAGCAACCATATGTTGGGACAGCTGGAAAAGTCAGCAAATGAGCCACTCACAGGAAGGACAAAGGAAGGACTTGCCAGTCTGAGCATGACATGGTGTCTCAAGCAGTACAGAGCACGAGATAAGGAAGAGATGGCACCAGCCCCGGCTGTCTGTCCCAAACTATGCACATCTCATCTGCTGGATGTAACAACTGGATTGAGCACATCAGATTTTTACGTAGGGACAGAATGAAATGTGTATATGAGCAAAGGCAGCAGTTCACCTGTGCCCAAGGTGACAGCACGCACACCTTGAAAACACGAGCAATTAAATATCAGCACTGTATCACAGCTAGAAACAGGGGTATGCAGGGGGGAGAGACACAGATTTGGGGTTGGAAAGCAGAGACAATTTTCCATTTTGTTCCGTGCCTTCCAAATGCCTGCAGACATTTCCCATCTCTAACCATCCAAGCATACAACAGCAATAATCCTTACAAAGACAAATACACGATTGCTCACCGGTCTGATCAGCAGCTTTGATGTGAGTCTAAAACTTTCTGGGTGAGAACCCGCCCAGCTGTGCAGGCAGAGTGTTCAGCTCAATCCACACTGAGCACAGTCACCACGGGGTATCCAGGGTTCCTGTGGCTTCTTGGTGAGGATTCTGTGCATCCAGGAGCGCCTGAGCTGCTGGGCACATCAGGGCTGCCCTGGAACAGCCCCCACACACTCACGTCCACCGGCTGCCTCCGACGGCCAGAGCGGGCTGACAGCGGCACTCCATGGCCGTGCGCCGGCTACGCCTTCCCTGCTGGAAGCGCACAGCGCGAGGCTGGAAGTGCAGCCTGTCCCCTCCAGTAACAATCCATCCTCAGACCCCCTTCGACACAGCGCGCACTTCAGCACCTCGGAGATGCCCCCAACAGAGCCTGGGGGTCAGGAACCTCGGAAGACCCAGCAGATGGCAAGGCGCGGGGCCAGGAGCCAGCTCCGGGAGCGTGGCACACAGCTGGACCGGGTGGCGTGTGCCCTCAGTGGGTGCGCTGCGGCTCCGAGCGTGCGAGCCCGGAGGAAAGGGAACCTGGCTGGGCACCAGCATTTTAATGAAGGAAGTGACATCCATTTACCACGGAGCAGAAAGTAAACAGGGCAGCCCGCTGGGGCAGGGAGCAGAGGGAGCAGGGAAGAGCTGGAACGGGGCCACAGCAGCTCGCCACAGCCACACACAGTTCGGTGAAACGCCATCGCCTGGAATCACTGCTGAGCTGAGGGAAGCACCAGTAAGACTTCCCACTTAACGTGGTACGGAGCGAACCATCGTGCACACGAAGACCTTTTCATGCTGCTATTACCTGGTTTACGTTGAGAAAACGATCTGCAAGGTAAGCCCTTGGAAAATTTGCTTAGATGAGAGGAAAATTAAGAGTTCTTAAGGGTATTCTGAGGACATTCTGCAGCTGTATCAGTGTTTATCAATATGGCTCTGAGTAACTTGCCAGCTCCCTCCCAGCAACACTCGATGCTCTGTTTGGTAGAAGATTTCCAGACAGATCTCCAGTGAAAGCACCTGAAATCCCACCAGCACAAAGGAGCTCAGCTTCAAGCACCTCTTTGAAACTAGAGAGCTGCACTTCCCACCTGAAAATCGAGAAAATGGTACTGTGAAGCTGAGTGATTTACAGAGCAGTTCCCAGGAAGACGATTCCACAGGCAGAAAGACACTCTCACTTTACTCCCAGCCTTGCACCTGAATTACAAACTCAACACCCACCTGCTTTTCCTCTTCCCCTTAGCACAAGTAACACCAAATTTTCCCCATTTTAGCATGAGAAGCTTGGAAACCCTGTTTTGTAAGGAACTGGGTACCTGGGGTGAGGATTATTTCAATATAAACTGTTTATTGGGACCCAAAGTTGCACTTTATATATTGAAAAATATTTAGATAAGAAGCTTTTCTTGCTATTAACTGTAATTAGGTCTGGAGACATCTGCCAAGATGGAAATTCAACAGCCTCCTTCCTTTGGAAGCCAGTGACATTCTTCCAGCAAGTTAACACAAAACAACTTGATTAATGAAATCATGTGACTGGTTTTAGAAAATTATTTATCTTACCCAGTCTATCTCAATTCCTTAGTCCCATACCTCTTCCCAAGGAATGTGCTGTGACCTCAGATAGACTTATCTCCCTTCCAGTCTCCTGCTATGCTGAAAAACAATTCAGAAAGCCCCTGTGCTCTTTTCCACTAGTTTGATATTCATCAGCAAGACTAAATTAGTAAGCTGTGATATATAGCATGAGCCAAGCCAGGAAGAGAAGGAAACTCTGGAGAAGTAAGATTCCAGAGTACTCAGCTGTATTGCCATTCCCACCCTCCCAGCATCTTGCGTGGGTGTACCTGTGTCTCTATCCTTTGTCCCAAACTCTAAAAGTGGCAGTGAAAGTGGAAGCTGTCCAGGAAAGCTTTAGCAAGGAGCAGTCCAGGAATCATAGACTATCATCTACCAACTCAACCAGTCCTTTTTATTACAGGGGAAAAGGGCCATGATGGATTTTTTTTCTCTATTCATTCACATCATCACAGGTCTTCTCGAATTTAGTTGCAGTGGGTCACTGCTAAAATTGTAATATGTAGCAATAAATTGCTCGAGGAAAACCTGAACATTTAAATAACTGTGTAGCTTCTTAACCAGCTTTAATCCAGGAAAGTTGTCATTCCAGACTTCATCTCAAAACCCACCTAGACCACTATTCTATGACATCCATGTGACAATAGCTGGGGGAGGTTTGCTGAGTCCATGCTCACCTGGAAGCCAGGAAGGGGCTCCAAAGGCACAGCAGAAGCTTTTCAGGGAGTCTCCCCCTCCTCTGAGCACTACAAATACCTCACTCTCTCAGCAAATTTTACAATGCCCAGAATAGAAAGTTGCTGAAAATAAGTTTCTGCGGTGCTGCAAAAGACTGAGTGACTTCAGCATTTGGGTATTGCAAACAAAGAGGAGCAGATCCACAGTTTAACCAGGGACATCCTGGGAACAGCTTGGACTCGCCTCAGCTTCTACCCTGGAAGAAGGTAACCCCTGCCAGATGGCTCTAATGATGCTCCTCTCCTAAATGGGGGAATGCAGGGAGTTGGAGAAATTATGTCAATTGGTGTATTCATCACATCACTACAGTTCCCATTTGAGATAAAAGGACATCAAGCTATTTCTGTTGAAATCCTTGGCCCCAGAGGCCTATGATGACAACTGCACATCTTGTTTCATTGGGACAGGAGGTCACAAACCTCCCCTCCAACTGGAGAAATCACATATTCATCAACAGTTCATCTTCAGAATGAAGCACACGCATATGGGGGCAGTTGGAGGGAGAAGAAAAGTGCATTATCCCAGACTCAGCTCCTCAAACTTAAAACAAGCCTGACCCCCAGCCTGCAGAGGTGAGGACACAGAAAACTGCAGTGATGTGCCCAGAAACCCTTGTCCCACCTGGTGCACCAGGATTCTGAGAGACGGAATCCTCTGCAGCAGCTGTTCCCCAAATAGAGACAGTTACAAGCACAGCCTTTAAGTCTTGCAGAGTTACTCATCCAAGAGCTGAGACTGGGTTGGAGGTGGGACAGGATCAGCCAGAATTACATGAACTTTCCCTGAAATTGGGATTGCAGTTGGCACTAATGCTCCAAAGACTCCGGGCTGTCACTGTGTCTCCAACACCCAGAATTGAGTGTTTGCTGACAAACTACAACACCAGTTGGAAATCCCATAAATTACTTGTCATGCCAAGCTTCAGGTTTATTTTTAAAGAGTAAACTTCTAAATCTTCCCTCCCCCCCAAACTAAAATACAGTTTCAAAATTCCTCACACGCAAAACCTACTCTTCTCCCCCCCTTTATTCCAGAAGCTGTTAGTAAAAA